>SJYA01000910.1:1830994-1916240 GCA_006410615.1 Neotragus moschatus
AGACTGCAAGCCCAGCAGTCAGGAGTGCTGTGAAAGGACACTTAAAATGAGATGAGGTTCAACTATAATCATCAGTAAGACAACTTCCAACACTATGATTCTCTGAGACCAACTGAATGGATATTCAGAGTCTATTACTTTCTAAGAATTCCTCCATCCAGTATAAATACTGACCAACTATAATGCTTAGAGAATACAGCTTGGATTATTATAGTTTCAGGTAAACTGATATTTGAACAAAAAAGAGGCTTAATGAGGCTTCAATCCTCATTAAGGATATTTTTTAAATGTATCGTTACATTTTCTTGACTTAAAAAGAGCCTGAACAAACTGAATTTTTATGTATTTATGAAAAATCTTACATTGTCTTTATATTTTTATTCTCATTGTCTGAGAGTCCAGATCAGGTATTAGAAAGGAATTAAAAATCACATTAGGAACTACATTAAAAGGAAAGCACATGTCTCCTGAATTATACGGGTGACAGAGACTTGGGGGTAAGAGGAGTTTTATTGTATGTCAGTCAATACAGGCCTCAGCATTTTAAAGGGTAGCAAGTCTGGTGACTGATACTTTATTTTTACCTCCACAGACATAGGAATTCAACAGTGTAGTCTTAAAAATAGTCATCTATGTGTTCTAGTTTTGCAACTCAATGTAAAGTTTTGGTAACAGAGGAAAAACTCCTAAGGAAGCAGACACTTTTACTAAACATACTTCCCAAGAGCTCTTCTCTTCTAGAAGCAGTACAGGTGTGGCCTAGTATACTCATGTACTTAACATAGCAACACTGGCACCTTTAACTGCCACTGTCTTTTGTCCCAGCTTGCCACAGAGTGTCACACCGCGGTACGTCACTCTGGCCTAATGCCAGCATCAATCAGATACACCAGCTCCAAAGGAGGGAACAGATTATGTCTAAATAAAGTTACCTCTGGCTTCTCTAAACTTTAAATCTTTCTAATGCTTGAAAATAAGTACCACAGTCTATTTTAGGAAAGTTCAAAATAACTTTCTAGCATGAGGCCTAAAATACAGTAAGAACTCAGTAAATTTAATTGCATCTATGACACAAAGAATATCAGGTTGGGATCCTGCTGACTGAACATTTTTAAATGGTAACTGCTTATATTTCAGATGCCACACTTCTCCCACCCCCACACCTGATTCATCCACGCCCTTGAATTATTTACACGCTTCTCAGTGGATCAGAAATTGCATTGAGCACAGGGACTAAGACTTCTTCATTGTTGGATCACTCCCCTCCCCTGCCTGCAAGCAGCATGGGGCCCATACACACCTGACAGTACAAGAACACGAACAATAAATAACGTCATAAACCCATGTCAAGAAGAGAGCCAGACATTCTCACTCCTTAAAAAAAAAAAGAAAAAAGCAGGGGTGGAGCACCTTTTATTCAACTACAAGAGAAATAAGCAGATGTGTTTATGAACAGTTATTTTGACTGACATTTATGCCATGTATCCAAAAAAATCCATAATCACTATTCTTAGTCTCCCTGATGAGTTTCCAAAATATATGTGATGCTCAAATATCATATATGTGCTCTACTCATCCCTGGTGGCTCAGACAGTAAAAAGTTCTCCTGCAATGCCGAAGACCTGGGTTTGATCCCTGGGTCAGGAAGATACCCTGGAGAAGGGAATAGCTACCCACTCCAGGATTCTTGCCTGGAGAATTCCATGGACAGAGGAGCCTGGTGGGCCACAGTCCATGGGGTCTCAAAGAGTCAGACACAACTGAGTGACTTTCACTTTCATCAGGTAAAACACGCTTTAGAAAGCGTGTTTAGAAAATTTATAAAACCTAAATTCTAGCTATTGGCAGTCCCCTGTCCATGGGATTCTCTAGGCAAGAACACTGGAGTGGGTTTCCATGCCCTCTTCCAAGGGATCTTTCCAACCCAGGGATCAAAACAAGATCTCCTACATTGCAGGTGGATTCTTTACTACCTGAGCTACCGGGGAACCTCCAGGATAGTATAGTAGCTAAAATCAGACTCTAGAACCAGCTACCTGGATTGAAATCTGGCTCCAGTGCTCGCTTCGGTAGCACACATACTAAAATTGGAAAGATACAGAGAAGATTAGCTTGGCCACTGCGCAAGTATGACATGCAAATTCGTGAAGCGTTCCACATTTTTTTGAAGCTGAACTTACAAAGAAAGTAAACATGATGGAACTGTGACCAGAGCCAAATAAATTTCACCTTTCTTAACAAAGTAGACTGAATAGGACTTTAAAAAAAAANTCAGTCGTGTCTGACTCTGTGCAACCCCACAGACGGCAGCCCATCAGGCTTCCCCATCCCTGGGATTCTCCAGGCAAGAACACTGGAGTGGGTTGCCATTTCCTTCTCCAATGCATGAAAGTGAAAAGTGAAAGTGAAGTCGCTCAGTCGTGTCCGACCCTTAGCAACCTCATGGACTGCAGCCTACCAGCCTCCTCCATCCATGAGATTTTCCAGGCAAGAGTACTGGAGTGGGTTGCCATTGCCTTCTCCCTGCATATATGAGGCTATTGATGTTTCTCCTGGCAATCTTGATTCCAGCTTGTGATTCTTCACAAATTAATAAAGCCCTAGTATTAATTACCCAATAGCCTCTTGCTTTGCAAGATCACTACAAGGAAGAAACCAACCTTCCTCAGCAGAGTTTAAGTAATTTTCATCAATCTTTCTATTTCTGCAATATCACAGCTTTTAAAATCATGCATGCAGTTATCTAAAATTTGGTTCAATCATTTTGTTTTAAAGGGTTTCCCAAATGTAATCTATCATTCACCAGCAAGTCCTGGCCTTTCAATATATTTTGATTATTTGCAATANGCAGAGTTTAAGTAATTTTCATCAATCTTTCTATTTCTGCAATATCACAGCTTTTAAAATCATGCATGCAGTTATCTAAAATTTGGTTCAATCATTTTGTTTTAAAGGGTTTCCCAAATGTAATCTATCATTCACCAGCAAGTCCTGGCCTTTCAATATATTTTGATTATTTGCAATATAAATAAGTTGTTTGGTGCCATTCTATCCACTCCCACATGTACTGATATCAATTCCTCGAGTGGGGGCTACAAATACACCCTAGAAGGAAAAAGAGTTTGTGAAAAAAAACATCATTTTTAGACAGCTGTTAGTTTTCAAGGACTAGAGTTTCTAATGGAGATGCACAAAGAAAGAAGTAAGGATGGGAGGAGAAAAATAAATAACAGCTGCCATGTGCCAGCTGTCTGCTATGGCTCAGGCAGTGGGCTAGGTGCTTTAGTTCTCTTACCTCATTTTAACCCCACAAGGTAAGCATTATTCCCCAAGAAGTGGGGAGTAAAGGGAGAGTGTGCACATATATTATCAGGATAATATTTTTTTTACGAAGCATGATGGGGAAATGACTAAAAGAAAATAGATTCAACTATAAATAGTTAATTCTGAGTGGTAGGAATATAGGAATTTATTGTATTTTTCCTTGTACTTTTTAAAATTTTTTAATTCCTGAAGGAAGAAAGGAAAAAAGAAGGAACAAATGAAGCAGTTAAATAAGTTTCCCAAGGTCATATGACTAATAAGTGGTGGAGCTGGGGGTTGAACCCAGGTCTACCTCCCTGCAAAGCTACACCAAGCCAATAAAATATAACCAGATAGTTCTGATCTAAGCAGGACCAAAAACACTCTGAAAGTTTTGAAAGGAGACTTGTTCACAGCCTCATTTATGTTACCAGGTGAATGAAACATCCATTATTTCCTTAAACTCCCCATATATTATTTACCTACTAAAACAAACAAGGTACTGGTAGAGACAATAGAGAAGCAGTATCAACAAGGTCCACCTGGCGCTACCAATTAAATAAAAAGATTCCATGATGCCAGAGAGAATGGGTGAAGCTCTTAGGGAAGGATTACTGAAGACCAGCTGTTTCCTCTAAGAGCCCATGGCAACATGGCGCTTGGGGGAAACCTCACAATCATTTCTGCATCAACCACCCTTATAAGTCATCCAGGAAAAATCTGGGCCCCCTTGCAGTTCCCCCAATAAACTGCAGATATGATCTGTCTCTGAAAATAACTTGTCAAATGTGAAACAGGAAACAGGCTCAAGAGCTGAGAAAGCAACAAACCAAAGATCCTCTCCATAGAGAGAAAACATTAGATTATGAGGACTTTGGGTCTAATTGTTCTTGAATAACTTCTGTGCCCTTGTTGTGTCCCCTCTTGTGCAGGGACCAGCTGTCACAATCACTGTGTCCCAGAGTTAGGGTAACATTTGAGATGATTCAAACTAAATCACCCAGACTTTTAAAAATGTGTTTGAAAACTCTTGCACAATATTACACACAGCAGAAAAAGCTCATTAACCACTTGCTGATGTTGAGGCTTTGATGTAGTGACTCAACGCTTCAGACGCCTCCTTGCTGTATGTCCAACACTTGCATTACAAAATTTGGTGTACAACCGGTCAGAATGACTGTCATCAAAAAGAACATAAAGAACAAATGCTGGCGAAGACGTGGAGAAAAGGGAACCCTCGTACACTGTTGGTGGAAATGTAAATTGGTGCAGCCACAATGGAGGATTCGTATGACTCAGCAACTTCTGGGTATATATCTGAAGAAAAACAAAAAACACTAATTCAAAAAGATACATGCACCCCAATAGAAGCAACCTAAGTGTACATCAACAGATGAATGGGTAAAAAGGATGTGTACATGTGTGTATACACACACACACACACACACACAATGGAATGATATTTGGCCATTAAGAAAGAATGCAATAATGTCTTGGAGCAACATGCACGAACCTAAAGGGCACTGTGCTCTGTGAAATACTGTATGGTATCACTTATAGTTAGTCAGTGTTAGTCTCTCAGTCATGTCAGTTTCTGTTCAACCCCATGGACCATGTAGCCCGTCAGGTTCCTCTGTCCATGGGATTCTCCAGGCAAGAATACAGGAGTGGGTTGCCATTTCCTTCTCCAGAGGATCTTCCAGACCCCAGAATCGAACCTGAGTCTCCTGCACTGCAGGCACATTCTTTACCATCCGAGCCACCAGAATTACTAGAGCCTAAAGGAAAAGACTGTCAGGGAGAAATTCCCAGAGGAAAATGGCCCAAGAACACTTAAGAGCAAGGATGTCCAAGATTCAGCTCAGCAGTCAACCACCTCTCGTATCCTTCCATGCTGCAGCTTTCCTCCATGTCATCCTAAAACCTTCCGTCAAGGACAGTACTCACAGCCAGCCTCCCACCAGCGGTACTCCGGGGACAGAGAGGAGCAACAGGCTTAGAGTGAAGAGAAAAGACGGTGCTATAGGGACAGACAGCACGTGACCTTGGAGAAGCAGGATGATACCAGGCAGAAAAGCTGTGAAACCAACACCTCTCCCACCAGACTCCCTAACAAGGGCTGTTGGGAGCGGGGGCTGTACTTTGCAATAGGTCATCTCTAGCTTAGGAGATCACTTTTGATGTCTCCGGGGCCTTGCAATCGTGGGAGATGGAGGAAAGGAAGCAGCAGGGGTCAAGGGGAAAGAAGGGGGTGCTTCACACTGAACAGGGCATGGGAAAGCTGCTGCCAAGGAAGGAGGCTCCCATTGGAGCTTCCTTTCTCCAATGGGAATAGCTGGCAAAGCAGAAGAGAAAATGCTGGTGGGGAGGAGAGAATAGACGAGGGAAGGGAAACATTCTGTCAAAAGATCCCAAACTCCACGAGGCAGAGAAACAGGTCTTCCACAACCGGGCCTGTAGCATGACTGGTCTGAAAAAACAGAGAGGGTGAGTGTGATGATGAGGGTGAGATGCAGAGGGAAACCACAGAAGCAATTCTATGGTTTCATTTGCACAGAGTGACAATTTTACCTCTTCCCTTCCAATCTGGATACCTTTTATTTCTTCTTGTCTGATTGCTGTGCCTAGGACTCACAATACTATGGTGAAGAGAAGCGGTAAGAGTGAACATCCTTGTCTTGTACCAGATTTTCGTGGGAAGGCTTTCAGCTTTTCACCCTTGAGTATTACACTGGCTGTGGGTTTGTCATAACAGAAGCAGTTCTAAGTGAGGAAAACAAGTTACAAGACCTAAACTGGGGAGACTGAAACAGGGCAGAAAGCAGATGGATGGAGAAAAATGATTCAGGATGGAGGTAGGAAGAACTCAGAGTATGAAAGCTCTGTTTATGTGATGCTGTGTGAACAACACAAGGACTGGCTTGTCATGCTTAAAAAGTCAAGGCTGCCCCATGTTCATGTCAGCCTTATTCACAATAGCCAAGGCGGGGAGGCAATCCAAGTGTCGATGGATGAACGAATAAACAAAATGTGGTACCTACACACAGTCGAATATTATTCAGCCTTAACAGTGAAGGCAATTCTGACACAGGCTGCTACTACATGGATGAACCTTGAGGACATTCTGCTAAATGAAATAAGCCCATCGTAAAAGGACCCATACTCAGTGGAGGTTGCCAGGGACTGAGGAGAGGACTGGGGAGTTTTGCTTAATGGGTGCAGAGCTTCAGTTCTGCAAGATGAAGAGTTCTGGAGACGGATGGTGGTGATGGCTGCACAACTATGGCTCTACGGAATACTAATGAACTACATACTTAAAATGTAAAGCTTAGGGGCTTCCCTGGCGGCCCAGTGGTAAAGAAGCCACCTGCCAATGCAGGAAACATGGACTCAAGCCTCAGCCTGGGAAGATCCCACATGCCCAGTGCAACTAAGCCAGTGGGCCACAACTACTGAGCCTGAGCTCTAGAGCCCGGGAGCCACAACTACGGAAGCCCTGGAACACGTGCTCTGCCACAGAAGCCACAGCAATGAGAAGCCTGCGCACCGCAACTAGAGAGTTGCTCCTGCTTGCCACAACTAGAGAAAAGCCCACACAGCAACAAAGACCCAGCACAGTGAAAAATAAAATAAAATTATTTTTAAAAAGATGGCACAGTGTAGGTTACATTTTACCACAGTTTAAAAAAATGAGAGATACCCTTTAAAGAAAAAAGCCAGAGAGTTGCAGATCAGCGACTGATGATGGACACTTTTGAATATGCCTCTCTTACAACAGCATCTCCCAAAACACTGTTATTTTTTCAGCAAAGGTTTTTGAGCAACTACCCCATGCAAGCAGATTACTAGACACTAGGAACGTCAAATAAGTAAGGCACAGTCCAGCAGGAGATACAGACCAGGGGACAGAACATGACAACTCCATGTGGCCAGGACGAGCCTGAACAGAGAAGCACTGAATTCAGACTCTGTGGTCAAAGGTACTTTCCAGAAGACATGATGCCTCAGCTGGATCCTAAAAGTAGAAGTTGCCATAGAGAGGTAACGGAGAGGAGAGTACCCAAGCGAATAGCACGTGGCAAGAGCATGTGGTGAATTTTTACAACCAGCTGTAATTCATCCTGCCTGCAAAGCAGAGTGGGAAAGAACAATTTGAAGAGAGAAGGATGGGGCGTCAAACAGCAACCACACTTCAACAATGGAGTGTCAAGCAGCAACCACATGTCAGCAATGAAAATGATCTTCTGGGTGGTAACAACCCAGTTAGGAAAGGATGTGTTAGCTTCTGACGCATGATTGATTTTGTGGGAAGAATGTCATTAATGGCATATGAGGACAAGCACAGAATAGTTGAGAGGCAAGGAAGCACCAACTATCCATGTGGCCATGAGATCTTCAAGGGGGAGTGATGAAATATGTATGACATAAAATTCACCCTCTTAACCATTTCCCATGTACAGTTCAATAATGTTAAGTACATTTGCGCTGTTGTGCAACCCATCTCCAGAACTCTTCATCTTTCCAAACTCAAACTCTAGTTATTAAACAACTCCCCATCCTCCCTCCTCCCAGCCCCTAGTGACAACNAACATGTATGATATCATAAGTGAAACGAATCGCCGGTCTAGGTTCATTGCAGAAAGCTTGGGACTGATGCGCGGGGATGATCTGGAGGGATGGTGTGGGGGGGGGGGGGGGAGGAAGGGGTGTGATTGGGAACTCAGGTACACCTGTGGCTGATTCATGTCAATGTATGGCAAAATAATACAGTATTGTAAAGCAAAACAAACTAAAAAACTAAAAATTTAAACTAAAAAAAAAAAAAAAAAAAAAAAAGCAGCCCAGCTATGGCAACTTTCATACAGCACAGAAAGCTTATGGGAGAGATCGCAGGCCAAAGAGTAAACTTTGATGTTGCCTTAGTGACCACATCCCAAAACACTTCTTTCTGCAAATGGTGTTGAGAAGACAATACTGGATGAGACCAAAAAAGAGCTCCAAAAGACCAGGCACGGGCCAACGATGTGCATTCGTTAGAGACAATTCTCTTCCAACATATTAAAATATGCTTCTATACAGAGTCCGTTGCAAACACCTATTTGTTCATGCCCTCCCCAGAAAAAAAAATGCTAGACTATTGGTCAATGACATCAAAAGTAAAATCCTGACGAAAATTCCAAGAAGTAGGTAGGAAAATAAAGGTCCCACATTGTGGGGAGGGAGTTGGATCAGATCCATACTTAGAATTGAGAGTAGAGAGGTAAAATTTTACAATGCTGTGAAAGAGATACTCTATAAAGACAACATAGCCGAATAATCTGTCATGGCTATTCTCCTGTTGCTTTTTTGTTGTTTAATCACTAAGTTGTAGCCTGCCAGATTCCTCTGTCCATGCAATTTCCCAGGCAAGAATGCTGGAGTGGGTTGCTATTTCTTTCTCTAGGGGATCATCCAGATCCAGGGATTGAACCCAGGTCTCCTGCATTGCAGGCAGACTCTTTACTATTTGAGATATATAAACTTATATAAATTTATAAACAGTATAAATTCTCAACCTATTTTTCAGACTTTCTACCTAGAATGACATCATCTAATTTTCTCCATTCACTTAACCCTCACATAGAGATAATATTGCATTATCATTATAGTTAGTACCGTATCATTGTTAGTACTGTATACTAACAATAGTATACAGTTAGTATCATTGTTAATACTATATACTAACAAAATAAATGTTTACTTATCCAATAGCTATTGTCAAATAGCCATGCCCTCAAACAGCTTTCAATCCAGCTAAGAAGGCAGTTCATGGACATTAGTGTTACATGTTCAACAGGCAGTTACACTAGCCCAATTTTATACCCAGAAATACTAGGATTACCAGAAGTACATCCTAAGTTCCTGATGTCCTCACAGCCTATACAATTATCTCTTCCTGGGATATTTCCCCAGCCCACCTACCCCTAGCCATGTAGCACATTCCTATCATTTCTAATCCTAGTTTTTCTTTGCAAGGCTTCAAGGGGGACTTAGGTGATTCCCACCTTGGACCCTATGGGCCTTGTACACACAGGCAGTTGCCTACTTTCAGATATAATGTGTTTAACCCCAAAACATGTTTAACCATCAGCTTTTCAACTGAAACACATAAAAGAGGAGCAATCTCCTTCCATGCTATTGGACAAGAGTAAGCCATCCTTTCCCAAAGAGCTGAAAAGTCTAAAATCCCAAATTATGATAACCTAGTATCTCCCCCTCAAACAATCCCATCCTATCACATTTTTAAAATGTGAAGAACCCCAACAGCCTTCACAGTTGTCTTCAAAAAGCAAGTACCCACATGTTGATGGAAAAGACAGCCTCTGAATTTCCTCCCAGCAGGAATAATGGCATTAATAGAAAACGGTATGTCCAGACTCAGCTCAATAAGCATTTTGTATAATTTAACTCACTTAATTCTCATAACTATCCTATGAAGTAGATATTATCATCATGCCCCGTCCCCGTTTTGGTTTTTTTTTTCCCCCACTGATGAGAAAAATGAAGCACAGGGATGTCAAAGGACTTACATGAAACTGCACCTCGTGTAATTACATGGCTGAACCAGGATTCAAGCAACAACCGACCATACAGAGAACATAAACTTAACACGGTTCTTAGGAAACCTAAAAAAAGAAAGAGAACTCCCTCTGCTGATGTATGTACAGTTTTCTTTTGTCATAACTGATCACTAGGACACCACCAANGACTTACATGAAACTGCACCTCGTGTAATTACATGGCTGAACCAGGATTCAAGCAACAACCGACCATACAGAGAACATAAACTTAACACGGTTCTTAGGAAACCTAAAAAAAGAAAGAGAACTCCCTCTGCTGATGTATGTACAGTTTTCTTTTGTCATAACTGATCACTAGGACACCACCAACTAGGGGAGCCTTGATTGAGTTACCGATCAACACAGTTTCCATAACGTTTTTTTTTTTTTTCATTGAAGTATAATCGATTCACAATATTGGGTTAGATTTAGGTGTACAGCACAGTGATTCAGTTTTTGTGGTGGTGGTGTTCTGTTCTTTGCTTTTCAGATTATATTCAGCAACATTTTTAACTCTTCTACACCTCGCTTTGCTCAGCCCTAAGGTCGGAAGTAAACAGAAATCACATTTAAGTTCTCTTCTAGCTCTAAATTATTATGAATTTGAGACTCAGATTTTTTTCCTCTCAAAACCAGTTCTCTTTGTGATGAGATCACAAGAAACATCTACTGTTCTTTCTTTCAAAGCCACAAGAATCTCCCCAGAAGTGAGAGGTTCCAAAGCTATACAGTACTTTCAAACATTTTACAAATTTCCAATAAGGATAAGAATATGTAAATTATGACAATATGAAAAAATAATTCGGCAGCAAGACACTAAGAGCTTAAAGAATATGAGAGGAAACTGTTGTTAAAATATATTGTAAGCAATGATAAGCTACTTTCTTTATTCTAGTCATAGTCTTACTAAGTAACTTTAGGGCAGACCAAGCTGCTAATCATATATCAAGATATTACCTAAATCTGTTATCAGATTTATGCCAAAATTCACAATTCTGCAACCATGTTCCAAAGTTAAGGCACATCTACCTTAATCTAAATGCTAAGTTAAGTCAATTAAACCTCAATAAAGTTGAAAAATGCTCATTTCTTTCCACCTAGCAAAACAAACAAGCTTACGAAAAAGGAGCACACACATCTGGATTAAGGAAGATTCAAATAAAATTCCAACTAATTTTCAGTTCAGTCACTCAGTCATGTCTGACTTGTTGCAACCCCGTAGACTGCAGCATGTCAGGCTTCCTTGTCCATCATCAACTCCTGGAGCTTGCTCAAACTCCTGTCCATCGAATTGGTGATGCCATCCAACCATCTCATCCTCTGATCTCCCCTTCTCCTCCTGCCTTCAATCTTTCCCAGCATCAGGGTCTTTTGCAATGATTCAGTTCTTCACATCAGGTGGCCAAAGTGTTGGAGTTTCAGCATCAGTTCTTCCAATGAATTTTGGTCCCCATCAAAATCACACTAAAAATGCAGGTAAGAGATCTTTGTTTATCATAACCAACAAGGATCAAGAAGTAAAAAAATAAACCAAAAAAAAAAAAAAAGCAGCACAAATAATAGCAATAGAGTTTTGAAGCAGAAAAAACATAGACAAGTAGAAATTGACTTGATCCTTAAGCTGGATCCCAAAATGACATGGGAAAGCTGAAATCCAAACTCTATTAAACCACATACTGCACAAAAGAGGTAGCCAGGCTTAATAAGGAGAGCTGGGAGAAAGCTGTTGAAAAACATTTGAATCCCTAGGTTCTCTCTTCTACTTCATGAGGCTGGTCAATTACTCCTCTGTGTGGTAAGTAATTTCAGTCATGGCCAACTCTTTGTGGACCTCATGAATTGTAGCTTGCCAGGCTCCTCTGTCCATGGTATTCTCCAGGCAAGAATACTGGAGTGGGTTACCATGCTCTCCTCCAGGGGATCTTCCCAACCCAGGGATCAAACCCATGTCTCTTAGGTCTCCTGCACTGGCAGGCAGGTTCTTTAGCACCACCTGGAAAGCCCGACTTACTTCTCTACCATCCCTGCAAAAAAGACGGAAGGTTTAGTTCCTGAAAAGGGTTAAAACAGAGTTGCGGGACAACCAGCTAAGAGTGAGAACTCGACCTAAAACAGAGGGATTCTTTGACCATATGCACCCTGAGTGCTGAATACAGAGACTCAGCTCTTATCTCCACAAAACTTCCACCCAGGTATGAAGTTAGGAGACTCTTCCCTGAGGCCTCTCACCAGCTTCACAAGAAAAACCTAAGGACACTGACTTGGGCTGGGTGGTGGGGGAGATAGGGGATAAGAAAGGTCCCATCCAGATAACCCTTCAGTAAAGCTCCCAGCCCATAAGCCCTAGTGGTGAGCTCAGACAGAGTTCAAGTCATTCTTTTAGATCCTCACATTTAAGAGCAGACAGCCAAGGACTACCAAACATTCAGGAAACTCGAACTAGAACAGCAGTTTTGAAAATTTTTTTCCTCCCTGTACAGCCTATTTTCTCTAAATAGCTGTTTTCTGTGTCTGTTTTAGTCTCCATCATTAATATCCCGAGAGCAATAAGAAAATATACCGCATCTATGAGATAAGAACAGAATACTGTATATATACATGAAACATTGAAATAACAAGGCCCCAAAGAGGTCTCCGTAACAGGATTGGGAAATAAAGTTGAGATAATCTCTGAGAAAGGCAAGCAAAGGAACAGATACAGAAAACAACGAGAATGACAGCGCGCCCACTCCGGGACGCCGCCGGAGCGCCTCCTCATAGCGGCCGCGCCTCTTTGGCGGCCGCAGCACTGCGTGGTGTGGGCGGGGCGCCTGTGCGAAGCGGCGACAGCGCCCAGCGGGGCGGCCGGGCGGCCGCTGTGGGGCGCACTCTCCAGCGGCATCGGCCACCAAGAGTGTCCCGTCCGTGCTGGCCTGAGGAAGCGGCGGGGCGGCGGTTGGCGACGACCCAGCGCGTTTGAGCCAGGACCGGGCCGAGGCGCGCTCTCCGCCCACAGAAATGAGCCGTCAGACAGCAACAGGGTTACCTACTGGAACCTCCCAGACTGGCACAACTTCGTGCAACAGGGAATGGGCGAGTCTCTTTCAGTGTCCGATCTGTTTTAACCATGTGTTAACCACCGATTCCTCAGTGTCAGAGTGGCCATCTTGTTTGCAGCAACTGTCGCCCAAAGATCTCCTGTTGTCCAACTTGCCGCGACCCGTTGGGATCCATTCGCAACTTGGCTATGGGGAAAGTGGCCAATTCAGTCCTTTTTCCTGTAAATACGCATCTTCTGGATGTGAAATAACTCTGCCACACACAGAAAGAGCAGACCATGAAGAACTCTGAGTTTAGGCCTTACTCCTGTCCGTGCCCTGGTGCTTCCTGTAAATGGCAAGGCTCTCCGGATGCTGTAATATCCCATCAGCATGAATCCGTCACGACCCTGCAGGGAGAGGACATAGTTTTCCTTGCCACAGACGTCAATCTCCTGGTGCTGTTGACTGGGTGATGATGCAGTCCTGTTTTGGTTTTCAGTTCATACTAGTCTTGGAGAAACAGGAAAAATATGCTGGTCACCAGCAATTCTTTGCGATTGTACAAGCTGATAGGAACACGCAAACAAGCTGAAGACTTTGCTTATTGACTCGAGCTAAACGGTCCTAGGCGGCGACTGACTTGGGATGCCACGCCTCGATCTATTCACGAGGGAATTGCAACAGCCATTACGAATAGCAACTGCCTAGTCTTTACACCAGAGTTGCACAGCTTTTTGCAGAAAATGGCAAGCTAGGCATCAATGTAACTATTTCCATGTGTTGAAATGGCCATCAAACATTTTCTGGCCAGTGTTTAAAACCATTGCATTTGATTTCAGAGAATAAGGCACCTGTCTGCCTACCAATCAGAAATTTTTGGTAGGTGGAAGCTAGACACATGATGGTAAATAAAAGGAAAGCCCATTAAATAAATGTAATAACATGCAATATATTTAATGTAATAATGTAATAACACTAATATATTTAAAAATAAATCAACAGTAAGACACACATATATATACATACATCCAAGATGGGCATCTTTTATATTAAAAAATGAAGCACTGTAAAATAATTCTGAATTTGTGTTTGTTGTAGATTGAGTATATTGTTGAAAAATACTGGGTTCTTGTTTTTTGTGTGCATGTGTGTGTGTGTGTGCATGTTTGGATTTTTTTTCCCTTTAACTGAAAAGCCTTGTTGAGTGGTCTTGGACCACTGCTTTTCCCCTATGTGAGTCAGTCCTGCTGCTGTGTGTATATTTTTGTGTGTGTGTGTATTTTTGTATGTGTGTATTTGCTAATTTTTATTAATTCTAGTTTTTCATCAAATAAATTTGACTTTCTTTTCTGTAATTCAGGGTTTTCCTCACTTTTGTACCTTTTAAAGTTAGTGTCTCATTGATAGGCATAATTGTTGACGGTAAAATTTATACATGTGTTTGATACATATTTTTCCCCATTAATCAGTTAATTAGAAATATTTTAAATTCAACTATTTTGTGAAGATATGGGTTTCAGAAAGGAAAGGTAACATTGGAAGACCCATCAGGAGCTATTTAAAGCAGCTATAAAATGGCCTCCCTCTCTTCTCCAGTTGAGTCATACCTTCAAACTTATTCTTTGTCAAACTAGAGAGTACTGATTTTTTTTAATACTAAGGAAAAAAAATCAGGCTCCCCTTCCCCCCACATATCTTGGACAAATCACATATGTTTAAAATTTGTTCTTGTATTTATTGGTTTTGCAAAAGAAGGCATCGTCTCACACAGTATTTGTAATTAAAAGCAAATCATTTAAAAAAAGCAGTTTGCAAAAAAATGGTTTTGGTCTTTTATAATTCTCATTAAAAGAATATCTGGCCAATTAAAAGAAGAAAAAGAATTATAGAGCTAGTTCAGATGCTCTAACAGCCAAACAATAGAATTACAGAAAGAGGAAAAAGGAAGAAAAATAAAAATATAGAGGATGTTGTACAGCAGAAACTAACACAACACTGTAAAGCAACTATACTTCAGTAAAACTTGATTTTTAAAAAAAGGAGAGAGGAAAGGCAAAGAATTAATTCACATAAATTTTCCAGAACTGAAAGACACGTTGCTGGATTGAAAAAGCCTGTCTAGATCCAGCACAATGAATGAAAATAGACCCACACCAAGCAACCTGACCATGAATTTCAGAAGGCCAAGAACAAACAGAAGAGTTCACAAGCTTTCAACGAGGAGAAATAAACAGTCCAGTACAAAGGATGACAGATCAGAAGGCTTCAGACTTCTCTAGGCCAACAGTGAAAGCAGGAATAGAACTGTCAGTCGAAGCAAGGATACAATAAAGACATTTCCATCCCTGCACAGTTTCTAGAAATTGACCTCACCGGCATCCTTTCTCAAGGGGACATGGGCGATGATATAAAAAAAATAAGAAGGAGAAAATACAGGACACAAGAAGAAAGAGATCCAACACAGCAAAGACAACCTCCAGGATAAGCGTGAAGAAAGATCTCAAGATGAGAGGTGTACTTCAGACACGGCACGGCCAGTGCAGAGTGGAGCAGCAGCTCAAGTCACAGGGGTATGGACTGCAGTCAACACAAGATGCTTCCTGCTACTGGTCCCTCTTTCTAATTCAAGGAGCGAATTCCCAGGTGAGCTGGCCCAGATTCTCACCCGGGCTTGTTTATCTCAGTGCACTGAGGAAGTGCCTATTCTCCACTCCCCTCCATACCCACGAAAGTATTCTGCTTGGACCTACTTCTGAGAGTAGGAGCGAAGCCATGGCGGGCTTCAAATAAAAAATAAGCAGCAGTCACAGAGCAATTAAGCCTGGGCCACAACTACTGAGCCCGTGCACCTAGAGGCCACGCCCCACAACAAGAGAAGTCACCACGATGAGAAGCCCGCGCACCACAACTAGAGAGTAGCGCCCACTTGCTAAAACAAGAAAGCCTGCACACAGCCGCAAACACCCAGCACAGCCAAAAATTAATAGAGAGCAGACTTGCGGACACAGTAGGAGAATGAGAGGGTGGGACCAATGGACACAGTATCATGGGAACATATACATTACCATATGTAAAATAGATAGCCAATGGCGATTTTGCTGTATGCTCAAACAGGTGCTCTGTGACCACCTAGACAGGTGGGATGGGGTGGGAGGTGGGAGGGAGGTTTAAGAGGGAGGGGATATATGCATACCTATGGCTGATTCATGTTGATATATAGCAGAAACCAACACAATATTGTAAAGTAATTATCCTTCGAGAAAAAAAAAATAAATTACAAAAAAGAGCAATAGTCTACTACCCTAACTTAGCTGATCATTCAGCAACTAGTCCAAACTACAGTCCTGGCAAATGCTACAGGACCCACTTACAATCTTGCCCTCTGACACCCCCCGAAGGGGCTCCAGTGAATTGATCAGACTGACCCAGAAACTGGTTATCTTTTCAGAGCTTTTCCAGAAGTAACATTACCCTTTCCCTTCACAGGCAGGGGTGGGCTTGCTACTCAGCTCTTTAAAACTATGTTATTTATGAATATGTACAGGAGGTGGGAAAAACTATAAAGAGAAGCAAGGGAATAACTAACACAAATGCAGGAGAGAAAGTCAATTTCAACCAGGGAGGAACACACAGAGACTTCTAATGTGCCAGTAATGTTTGTTACTCAATTTTGATAGGTAGATATCCACATACATCAGCTTTTGTTTAATTTTTAATATACATATATGTATTAGAATATTCTTCTTTATGGGGATACATTCTATAATATTTTAAGTGGTAAGTGAATTCTATTTAAATCAGTGATATTGTTTTAGTATATTAAAACACTAAAGAGACCCAACATTTTCTTAAAATTTTTATGCTTGTAAATGTGAAATGTTATATGAAATGGGGCAAATTCTATGTCACTCACCCAAGATGACAGAATAAGAATTAGAGAATACAAATAATCCTATAATTTTTAAAGTTGAATCCATTACTTAAAACATTCCTACAAAGGAAACTTAGGGCCTAAATATTTTACCAGTGAATTCTACCAAACATTTATGAAAGGAATAATTCCAGTCTTACACAATCTCTTCTAAAGAATGGAAAGAAGAGGTACCTTGAAGAAGTAACATCATATGACATCCCTTATATGTGGAATCTAAAAAATGATACAAAAATTTCCATCCATTATCACTGCTTCTATTCAAGATTAAACTGGAGTTCCTAACCAATACACAAGAGGAGAAAAATAAAAGGATGGTAAAGAAATCCATAAAACAAAGTATTCACAGGTGATAAAGATTTTGCACTTAGGAAAAAAAAGAAGCTTTTATGATAAACTATTAAAATTAACAAAAGAAAAAGATTACTAGGTACAAAGTTCATGTGCAGAAAATGACTAGAAACAATTTCTTAAAATATACCAATTCAAAACAGCATCAAGAAAACTCTATTTCCTAAGAATATAGTAAAAATATATAAGGCCTCTATATAGAAAACTGTAAAATATCATTCAAATAAATTGGAATAATAATAATAATTTTAAATACCATCTTTACAGACCAGAAGACCCACCATTGTAAAGACATCAATTCTCCCCAAAAAGCCAATAATAAAACAATCTTAAGGAACAAGGTGTAAGAACCAAGAGAATCAGATAGCAAGAGCTACTATAAAGTACAATTAAGACAGTGTTACATTAGCTCAAGGATAGACAAAACAGAATAAAAGCTTCAACGTAGACCACACACATACATTTTTCCAAAAATGGCACCACAGAGCAGTGGGGAAAGGACAGTCTCTGACAAACTAGGCTAAGTAATTAGATGTCCATATGGACAAATGAAATTTGACTCCTATGTTATATCACAAACAAAATGAATCAATTCTAGGTGACTCAAGATCTGAAAACAAAATACTAAAACTTTCTGAAAATAAAATGGGAGAATAAAAAAGCACCAGCTATAAATGCAGCACTGGTTTTGTAACCTATGGGACCCTTAAAGTCATAAACAGCAACGACAGAGCATTAAATCAAGTGTGGGTCTCTAATGAGCACAGGCCCCATGTGTCTGCACAGATCACATGCCGATGAAGCTGGCCCTCCAAGAAGCTAAAAGACTAGCAAATTGGACTACATAAAAACTAAGGACTCTTGTCCATTGAATGACACTCTTCTTTTTCAACTGTCCATCTCCTTTTATTACAATCCTGTCCCCATGTTCCAAAATGAATAGCTATTTAACATACACACCAATGAATATTCACTGGAAGGCTTGATGCTGAAGCTGAAGCCACCGGATGCAAAGAGCCGAATCATTGGAAAAGACCCTGATGCTGGGAAAGATTCAAGGCAGGAGAAGAAGTGAATGACAGAAGATGAGATGGTTGGATGGCATCACCGACTGAAAGGACATGAGTTTGAGCAAACTCCGGGAGATGATGAAGGTCAGGGAAGCCTGGCGTGCTGGGGTCCATAGGGTCTCAAAGAGTCAGACGCGACTGAACAATAACAACAACACACACCACTCCTAACATTGATCTTAACATTCTCATTTCTTTCGCAGTATATTAAAACAAAAGAAAAAAAAGCTTTCAAAAAAAATCACCAGGTTTAGTACACCCCAGGAAGAGCAACTTGACAAAACAACAGGGAACAAAACATGTCAGGAACCTGACCAAATACACAAAGTAGCAGGTGGGATTCCAGAGAAGAAAGAATGACTTCCGGGAGAACGTACATAGATTCCTTCTAAACAACACTCTTGAGAGTGAAAATGCCAACCAGAAAAGTGGGAGAAGGTATTTGCATCACACACATCTGAAAAAGACTCAGATTCAGAATCTACAGGAAAAAGGAGACAATCTTTCTTAGCGACAAAGAGGAAGAGGAAGAGTGCTGAACCACATTAGCAATCAGCAAAATTAAAACAAAAATCATGCAGCCACTAAAACACTCACTAGAATAGTTAAAATTTAAAGGGCTGACAACATCAACACCAACTGTTGGCAACTCCAAGTCTTTCTTATCCTGTTGTTGTTTTTCCCCACAGCACTTATTACTTTAACACCTTCTTGGTGGTTTAGTCACTAAGTTGTGTTCGACTCTTGCAACCCCATGGACTGTGTAGCCCACTAAGTTCCTCTGTCCATGGGATTTTAAAGGCAAGAATACTGGAGCGGGTAGCCATATCCTTTTCCAGGGAATCTTTCTGACACGGGGATTGAACCCAGGTCTCCTGGACTGCAGGCAGATTCTTCACCAACTGAGCTATCAGGGAAGCCCTAACACCTTCTTACATACATATAAAAAAGGATTGATTGATTCTCAGTAAGCCCGTGACCCAACTAGGTCAAGGAAAGTGAACTATGGAACTTTCTCGAATTATGGAAAAAGACCTGTTCTTTTGATAAGTTTGCTGAGTTGGAGCTGCTGTTGGTCATTAGGGTGTTATCTAATACAGAGGAAAGCACAGCTAAGAGATGAAGGCATATTTTTAAAGATGCTCTTTGAGCACCTGTATCTGATTTAGCTACACCTGAAGGCACACCCCTGGACTTTTAATTAGNGTAAACGCCAGGAGTTGATGATGGACAGGGAGGCCTGGTGTGCTGCAATTCATGGGGTCGCAAAGAGTCGGACACAACTGAGCAACTGAACTGAACTGAAGAAGCATCTATCTCAAAGTTGAGTGTAATTTACTATAATCCATAGAATGTAATTTATATAAATCTGTGTCCAAGATACCGACTGTGAACTTTTAAATTATTTCAAACCTATATCACAGTCTTGCCAATAATCTGTTCACCTGTCATTTAAAACTCCCTTAACAAGACTCTCAACATTTTTGATAACTTGATAATTTTTTTCAGCATGCGCAAACACATAAAGACTAAATTGCTATGATGAAAATTATGATGATTCTTGGAATGGCTGATTTGTAGAATCTAGCAGTTAACCTTTTACTCTAATCCTTCAGGGATTACTCATTTTTGAGTCACAAGAGAAATGTACAGGGTCATTGCTGGGTTTTAGCTTCTCCTCATGGAAGTTCACTCTTGCTCAAAATTAATTGCTGATTATAATTTATTTATATCCTTGGAGTGCAATATAATATCTGTTTTCAGTTTAATAACTATACATGAAGAATCATATTTTTCCATCTGAAAAGCTGAGGTAAGAGATAAAAAGAGGGTTTCATACTTTAAAAAGCCACCATGCCTTAGACAGACATAGTAGACAGTATAAATACATAGTAGACAATAGAAAGACATTTAAGTCATAAAATTTGAGTGCTCAGAGGAACTTTGGAGATCTCATTTGACTAGTGCTGAAAAATTATTATATTTCAAAGAGACAGACTATAACAAAAGAAAAATGTGACTCTCAATGCCTATCAGCTGGGAACTGAATCTCTCATCTCTCACCCATATTCAAGTGACATTCTTTGAAAATGAGATGTCTATTGTGCCAGCACTTAGGTAGTCACTGACAAAGGCCGACTAACATCATTTGCCTAAACTGCTTTGTCTAAATCCTTGCTTCGTGCCTCACATGAATGCTTTCTGATGGATGTAAACACATCATACAAAGATCTTCACACTTTGAGCCTGTTCCTACACGTCTATCCCTTTGCCTCCACCCCAGACCTCCCCTTCTCCAATCTCCCAGTCATTTTCCTTCCAATGTGATGAACAGCCTGCAGAGGCCATTCATCATTGCCATTGAGTCCATGTATATTCTAACTTCAGATCACCTCTTTCTATAGCTGGATGGTCAGGTGCACCACCCAAAGCTCTGCTCA
This sequence comes from Neotragus moschatus, assembly GCA_006410615.1. Lineage (NCBI taxonomy): Eukaryota > Metazoa > Chordata > Mammalia > Artiodactyla > Bovidae > Neotragus > Neotragus moschatus. The sequence continues at coordinate 1,851,710 of SJYA01000910.1, forward strand.
TTAAAAGATTTTCTCTCACCACTGTCATTCAACGCCAAGCCCAAGTGAGGCTGTAACACAACCATCACCCACCCATATACCATGCTGTTTTATCCTTAAACCAGGCTCAGGCTTTCTCCTCCTCCTTCAGCTGGTCTTTAGTCTCACAGGTGTGAGCCGAGATAGGAGTACAGGGTAACCACAGTGAGTGATATGGAAGTCTGCACTATCTCTTCATGCACTCGTTTATGCCCTTATTCATGCTTAGTTCGAGATGTACCATTTCATCTTATGTAGAACTACTGCTGAGGCTTCCCTGGTGACTCAGTCGGTATAGAATACACCTGCAAAGTGGGAGACCTGGGTTCAACCCCTGGGTTGCGAAGAGCTGCTGGAGGACAGCATGGCAACGCACTCCAGTATTCTTGCCTAGAGAATCTCTTGGACAGAGGAGCCTGGCGGGCTACAGTCCACGGGGTTGCAAAGAGCTGGGCATGACTGAGAAACTAAGCACCGCACAGCAGCAGAACTACTGCTGATGCTGACCAGCTCTGTGACTTGAGGATCCTAGAGAACCCAGCTGGTGCTGGATAGCTCAGGAAGCATCATCATTTAGTGCCTCGTGGCCAAGAGTCCCATTTCAGTACATTAGGAGCTGTTTTTCAAAAGATGTGTAATTCCTGCTATAGGTAGCATAACTTTGCTCCAGAGTCCCAGGGGTCTGCATTGTGATCTTCCTATTGGAGTGTGCTTCACATTGCATCTTTTCTCATCACTGATACCTGGAGTACCATAGCGTCTGCCAGAATGTATGGCCCAAGCAGAAGGGCTATGTGCACCACGAGTTGGAACTGCCACCAGGAGAGACTGCAAGATATGGCCTCTGCAGTTGTNATAACTTTGCTCCAGAGTCCCAGGGGTCTGCATTGTGATCTTCCTATTGGAGTGTGCTTCACATTGCATCTTTTCTCATCACTGATACCTGGAGTACCATAGCGTCTGCCAGAATGTATGGCCCAAGCAGAAGGGCTATGTGCACCACGAGTTGGAACTGCCACCAGGAGAGACTGCAAGATATGGCCTCTGCAGTTGTACAGATCTGCATTATCAGCAAGTCCCCAGGCTTGGTTTAACATTTCGTTGTCATCAACTTGAAATTACTAAAAATATTTTCTTTGAACTTGTGTTTTGTGAGTGAAGTCCCATGGAAACAATGGAAGATGTGCATAAACAGTGGAGATAAACCAGGATTGGGGGTAGAGCAGGCAGTAGCCAAGCACCAAGAAATTGTCATACCCCGTCTCCAGGCAGGCCAGAGAGCCTCAAGGCCCCTGGGTGAACAGGCAAAGACCAGAGCCCAGTCTGGTGGCAGCAACAGTGGAGAGAACAGTGGAAAAGCAGCAGCCAGCAGCGGGAGGAAAGGAAGATTTTCTACTTAAAACTGACACTGAGACCTACTGTAAGGGTAGAGCTTGTCCATCTGTTCCCCAATGATGTTTGCACAGATCTCTTGAGATCCAGGAGACGAACTGCCAGGTTTCAGGCAATACACTTTGTCAGTAAATCACTACAAAATAAAAGCACACATGTGGATATTGAAATGAAGCATATCAGAAAATTATTAGACTTCTTCAAAGAGTTTAGAATCTCTGGTTTTGAAACAATGTGGCAAATGAAATATCCACGAGCTTAGATAGAAATTAAATTTAAAGATCATTGCATGGAGACTTCCTTGATGGTGCAAGAATCTGCCTGCCAGTGCAGGGGACACAGGTCCCCTGCAATCCTTGGTCGGGGAAGATTCCACGTCATTGAGCAACTGCGCCACAGCTACTGAAGGTCATGTGCCTAGAGCCTGTGTTCCACAAGAGAGGCCACTGCAATAAGACAGCACACCATAAATAGAAGCCCATTCACCACAACTAGAGTAGCCCCTGCTTGCTGCAACTAGGGAAAGCCCACATGCAGTAAGACCCATAGCAGCCCAAAATAGTTAATTAATTTTTTAAACAGATCATTGCACTGGATGGAAAAGAACACTATTTTCATATGTAGCTCTGGATAAATTAGTTATTAATGATGAAAACAACTTAAAATTTTACTTTTTTCTTATAATTGACGGTACAGTGGTAAAATGCATATACAGGCACTTATATAAAGACTTGAAGCCACCTGAGGTTTCTTGTATACCCTTCACAAGTCATAGGAAATGTCAGAGGAAATATTACAATGTAACTATTATACCAGTTAGAACTTTACAATTGCAAAATTATAAAAATGTATGGTTTACATTTAAAATTAAATTCATATCTAAATAAAAGTGATCTGTAGAAATAATTAAATGTTTTTATAAAAATTATTCCACAGTCATTAGCTCTACCTGTGCTAAAATTTGTATTTTGAAATAATCTCTCAAAAATTTATCCCACTGTTATACGCTCTATAGAGTACCCTTAAAAGCTCCAGTATGGGTTATATTAGAAGAAATATCCTCCTTAAAATAAAAAATTATCAAAAATTATTTGCAATTCAGGCATTTGCTCAGAGCCACTGAGATTGCTTTGTTATATCAATTGAAAAATGACATTTTAAAAAATACACATTTTAAAGGCCTATGAAATGAATTTGTAGGGAAGCAAGCCAGAAAAATTATATCATCAATCAAGATATCACATTAATAAAGTATTATTTATTGTATTATATAAATTATAATACCAAAAAATTTTTTGCCGTTTGTAAGATTAGTGTTATTTATTCATCTATCACTATAACCCCTATTGTATTTTGTAAGCAATTCAATATTTCTTAATGAAAATGTTTGTATCTTATCATCCTCAGTGTCACTTTTCTCCTGTTATTTTAACAAAAAGCCCCGCAGATTGTGTTGGCAGCCGTGTCTGCTACAGAGTGCTTTTCTGCTCCAACGTGCATGTTCCAGCCACTCAGTCATGTCCGACTCTTTGTGACCCCATAGATGGAAGACTGCCAGGCTCCTCTGTCCATGGGATTTTCCAGGCAAGAATACTGGAGTGGGTTGCCGTTTCCTACTCCAGGGGATCTTCCTGACCAGGGATTGAACCCATGCCTCTTGCATCTCCTACACCCGTAGGTGGATTCTTTACCACTGTGCCACCTGAGAAGCCCTATCTGCTCCAGCCTCTACCCAAATCTGGTATCCTTTCCAGTCACCCTGCATACGGGCTAGAGCAATACTCCTAGATAGAATGGGTTGTGTATGAATACCAAAAGGCCTACCAAGCAATGTGCCTCACCTCCCCCCCCCTGCTTTTTTTTTCAGCAAGAAGTGGAAGAAGCAGTGATTTGTTTTTACTTCCTGACACAACCCTGGACCCTTAAGATCCTTTGCTGCTGCTGCTAAGTCGCTTCAGTAGTGTCCAACTCTGTGTGACCCCAGAGATGGCAGCCCACCAGGCTCCCCCGTCCTGGGGATTCTCCAGGCAACAACACTGGAGTGGGTTGCCATTTCCTTCTCCAGTGCGTGAAAGTGAAAAGTGAAAGTGAAGACGCTCAGTTGTGTCCGACTCTTCACAACCCCATGGACTGCAGCCCACCAGGCTCCTCCGCCCATGGATTTTCCAGGCAAGAGTACTGGAGTGAGGTGCCATAAGATCCTTTACTGAGTGCCAAGTCCCTGAATTTTCATAGGGTCTCTCTCCTATCCTCAGGAGCTGTGTCACATGAAAGATATCTGCCTCTTGTTCATCTTACCCAATCAGCATGATATCATCAATGTAATGGATGGATAGATGTTCTGCAGGCTGCCAAGATCTGTTTAAACTCTATTATGACATATGGTTATAATAGGTGTTTTAACACACTGATCGGCTAATTTATTCATCTTGTCATTTATTATCTTTTTACTAACTAATTTTTCTTTTGGTTATGGGTCACATTCTCCTTTTGAGGGGCTCTGTGTAATAGTTATTTTTTATTGGATCTAGGCCATTATAAATTTTATATCGTGTGTCTAAATTTTGTAGCCTTCCCTTAAAGAGTATGGGGCCTTGTGTTGGCACACCAGTTGTTTCTTGCAGATCAGGTTGGTATTTTGAGACTTGTATTCTAACTTCTTTATTGTAGGCATACAGTACTTTTTCATTCATGGTAGTTTAGCTCTGTTACAAAAGTGTAACCTTTCTATGTTCTCCACTGAATGCTCCTTGTGATCAAGAAAGACTTTCCCTTCTGGATGGTTGGATCGCAAACATTTCCAACTCCTCTCAGAATTATTACATCTCCCTGGTCATTCATTGCCTTAGGTTGTACTGTCTTCACCCAAGGCATGCATATCTTAGTGTTCAACAAAGTCTCACAAGAATATCTTTGCAGATTTATATAGCTTTGCACCTACATACAGAGAAGGCAATGGCATCCCACTCCAGTACTCTTGCCTGGAAAATCCCGTGGACAGAGGAGCCTGGTGGGCTGCAGTCCATGGACTCAGACACGACTGAGCGACTTCACTTTCACTTTTCACTTTCATGCATTGGAGAAGGAAATAGCAATCCACTCCAGTGTTGTTGCCTGGAGAATCCCAGGGACAGGGGAGCCTGGTGGGCTGCTGTCTATGGGGTTGCATAGAGTCAGACATGACTGAAGTGACTTAGCAGCAGCAGCAGCACCTAAATAGCTTCCTCCTCTTTGGAACGTTGCCCCAAGTTCTAGCTATTTCAGCCCCCCTCAACTGAACCTTTCTCCTTTCAATTCAACTTTATTCTACATGTTATCCCTTTTCTGGCTCCCTGGTTCAGAATGTGCCTCCCCATTGAAAACTGGGGCAATTGTTTATTTTCCTTCATACATAGATTACAATCTTACACTGACTGTTGTCCATTGTGTGAAAATATACATTTTGTCCTGTTTTCTACTTGTTCAGAGCAGGAGGGTTAATCTGGCCCTATTTCTCTTTCATGGCCAGAGGCTGGAAGTTTGAGGTTATTAAAAGTGAAACAGGTTATGATAAAAGATGGTGTTGTACCTAAAAAATTTTATGGAAATTTTTCAGTAGCTGGATTTTATACATTTTGGTTTAAACTCTTGGGGAAAATGACAAAATGAATAAGTATGACTTATTTTATCAAAATAATTTATGAAAAATTAATTGACGTGATGGGAAAATGCTTTCTTATAAGTGGTAAGTCATGGGACTTCCTAGTGGTCCAGCAGTTAAGAATCTGCCTTCCAGGGCTTCCCTGGTGGCTCAGTGGTAAAGAATCTACCTGCTAATGCAAAAGACATGGGTTTTATCCCTGGGCCAGGAAGATCCCACATGCCACCGTGCAACTGAGCCCATGTGCCACAGCTATTAAGCCTGTGCTTTAGAACCTGGGAATCACAACTACTGAGCTATTGAGCTGCAGCTACTGAGGCCCACACACCCTAAAGCCTGTGCTCAGCAAAAAGAGAAGTCACTGCAATGAAAAGCCACCACACAGCACCTAGAAAGTAGCCCCCCACTCACCACAACTAGAGAAAAGCCCACATGGCAATGAAGGCCCAGCACAGCCAATAAATATATAAGTAAATAAAATTATTTTTAAAAAAGAAAATTCTACCTTCCAATGCAGGAGACAAGGGTTGAATACCTGTTGGGGGAACTAGGAACCCAAATGTCGTGGGGCAATGAAGCCTATGTGCCACAACGAAGAGCTAACAGCAAAAATAAATAAATGACTGTGTGTTTTAAAGTGGTAAGTCAAATTCATAACCAGACACCGGATAGTATTACATATTCTGTTCAGGATGTGACAAATACTGATCAGTTGTCAATTATTGTGCACAAATCTTCTAAAAGGAAACCCTATTAATAATTTTTAATTTTTTTAGCCAACTAAAAACATTTATGAAACTTTAGAGTGAGACAAGATTTGGGCTATTTTAACATGCAGTTGAGCAACATTTACAATCAGTCATATGTCAGCACAGCTGTTACCACGATAAAGCCAAAAGGCTGCAGGCTCTTTAAAAACAACTTTACAGAACAGGAGCCATGCAAAACTCATTAGCTTATTTTTGTGAAAGGAAAGGCTGCCTTCAAAGTACTTGACATTGTTAACTACTTCAATAATGTGAAACAGCTGTGTATTTTATTTTCAGGTTCAACTACTATATGGACTATTTTAAACACATATACCATTGGGAATTTTTCTTTGACGAGTCTAAGTACAGTAAAAGGTCTGTGCTTTACAAAGGTGTTCAACCCTTACAACATAAGACTCAATGAAAATGGACTCTAACGTGTACTTGCAATGATAGAAGACAAACCAGAATACCCAGGAGATGTAATAACATTATTCAACCCATTGGTAAAACTCAAATATAACATTTTAATTGAACTTTTAGAAAGATATTTTGGAATGCTTCAATGAAACAGCTGATAAATTATAGACTCCTGATGTGGATATATATAATAGTAGGTACCTCCTTTCATCATCCTTAGATTTATTGATTTAAAGCATTGAGATAAAATTGAGATTGAAAATTAATGAATATGAAATCAATGTGATAAAGATGCGTGAGAAAATCAAGCGAATTTATTCTGACACTGAAAAGTGAGTAGTGATAATTTTTTTTCAGATCGTAGACAATTAAGAGGAAGAGACAAATTGCAAATAAAATTAATAAATAGGCTCTTGAATCATTTGATAATCAATTGGTAAGGAGAAGTGAGTCATAAATTCATTTTAAAATATTTACTTTTTTCTGATTTGACCTCAAATATCAATGAAGATGATCTAAACTCAAAATAGATGATTACAATGAGTGCACTGATCACTAAATGAGTGCTGTCAATTCAAAGAACATCTAAGATTAGTAAGTGTACAAGAAAATGTGAAATGCTCATGTAAAATACTTGATACAGCTTCTGAGCTTTCATACACACATACACATGTGCACACAAACAATGAACTACGAAGATGAAGAGATTTTTCCTGAAGTATTAATGAAAAACAAACACTGATCAACCATGCTAGAGAAAAAATAAATTATCTTTGTATTATCTCTATAGAAAATATTACAAACCATTGTCATATGAAGAGTCACTTAAAGACTCCATAAAAATTGGGGGGAAAGTTTGGAGAGAAATGTCTGACAGTTAACTAATAAAATATTTCATTATTTAAAATTTTTGCATTTTTCATAATATTTTTCAACTTTTAGTAGTTTATAATATTATGATTTCTTTTCTCAGTCTGGTGTTAGTTGCTCAGTTGTGTCTGACTCTTTGTGACCCCATGAGGGGACACACTGTAGGGCCACCAGCCTCTGTCCATGGGATTCTCTAGGCAAGAATACTGAAGTGGATTGCCATTCCCTTCTCCAGAGGATCTTTCCAACCCAGGGATCAAAACTGGGGCTCCTATATTGCAGGCAGATTCTTTACTGTCTTAGCTACAGGGAAGTCCCTTTATTTATTTTCTCAGTCTAAATACTAACTTTTGTATTAAAAATTGCTACTCTTTTGCTCAAGGAGTCCCCCCAATTGTATATAAGCTTCGGGTCATATAAAATCTCTTTTTGCCCCTCTCATCGTCATCTTCTCCATCTAACTGATCTACCTTTATGCACTCTTGTCCTCTTCTAGTCTGTACACCATGCCACAGCCAAAAGGATCTTATAAAAATTTATGTATGACTATTTTTCTCCTCTACTCTTCCAGTGACTTCCCATTAGCCTTAGGCTAAAGACCAAAATATTTAACATAGGGTCTGGACCCTGCCCACCTCTCCCCCTCCTCTCTGCCTCAGCTGCAATCATGCTGGCTTCCTTAAGTTATTTGAATGCACATCCTGAGAGCCTTTTCACATGCTGAAGTCCATGTCTAGGAGACTTTCTGTGTGTATGTGTGTGTGCACCCTCGCTCATTCAAGTCCAACTCTATGCAACACCATGGACTGTAGCCCACAAGTCTCCTCTGTCCATGGAATTTTTCAGGCAAGAATACTGGATCAGGTTGCCATTTCCTCCTCCAGGGGATCTTCCCAATCCAGGGATCAAACCAATATTTCTTTTGCCTCCTGTATTGGCAGACAGATTCTTTACCACTAACACCACTACTTGGGAAGCCTAGGAGGCATTCTACCACCAATTATTCTATTAACAAATTACCTTCTTTAAACTTCAGACTGTCATTCAAAGTTATTTCCTCCGGGTATCTTAGATCAGTAAAACTCAAACATTCAAAAAACTAAGATCATGGCATATGCTCCCATCACTTCATGGCAAATAGGTGGGGAAACAATGGAAACAGTGACAGACTTTTTTTGGGGGGCTCCAAAATCACTGCAGATGGTGACTGCAGACGTGAAATTAAAAGATGCTTGCTCCTTGGAATAAAAGCTATGACCAATCTAGAGAGTATTAAAAAGCAGAGATATTACTTTGCCAACAAAGGTCCAACTAGTCAAAGCTATGGTTTTTCCAGTAGTCATGTATGGATGTGAGAGTTAGACTATAAAGAAAGCTGAGTGCCAAAGAATTGATGCTTTCAAACTGGTGTTGGAGAAGACTCTTGAAAGTCCCTTGGACTGGAAGGAGATCAAACCAGTCCATCCTAAAGGAAATCAGTCCTGAATGTTCATTGGAAGGACTAATGCTGAAGCTGAAGCTCCAATACTTTGGCCACCGGATGTGAAGAACTGACTCATTTGAAAAGACCCTGATGCTGGAAAAGATTGAAGGCGGGAGGTGAAAGGGATAACAGAGGATGAGATGGTTGGATGGCATCACCGACTCAATGGACATGAGTGTGAGCAAGCTCCCGGAGTTGGTGATGGACAGGGAAACCTGGTGTGCTGCAGTCCATGGGGCTGCAGAGTCAGACAGGATTGAGTGACAACTGAACTGAACTACCCCCTTAAATGCTCATCACATTCTACTTTTCCTTCATAGAATGTTTCCCTATTTGCAATTATATATTTTATGATTGTTATACTGTGTGTTTCTCTCCTGTGCATGCATGCTCAGTCATATCCAACTCGTCGTGACCCTATGGACTGTAGCCCTCCAGACTCCTCTGTCCGTGGGATTTTCCTAGCAAGAATACTGCAGTGAGTTGCCATTTCCTTCTCCAGGGGATCTTCCTGACCCAGGGATCAAATCCGAGTCTCCTGTGTCTCCTGCCTTAGCCAGGTGGATTCTTTACCACTGAACCACCTGGCAAGCCCCAAATTTCTCTGCCACTAAATTGCAAATTCCATGAAAAAGGGAGCGTGTCTTCAGCATGAGCCTAACTTTTGGAACAAAGCTCCTATCTAATTATACAATCTCTGGCCTCAAATAATTTACAATCTAGTTTTGAAACAAAAACAGTGATAAAATTTTAAAGCATCAGTGCAGATAGATTCTTTTTATTTGTTCAGAAAGTCCTACTGGAAGCCTTGAAATTTGAATACATAGGGGTTAGTTTTTCCATCAGGGTGCAAAATTAGCCAAGCTTGAGGCTGTAACACACTACACTGGCCATCTGGGGAGTACTCTGATCAGATTTCCAACACAATTCTCTTTTGCAGTGGAAACCTACTGCATTCTCTTTTTTCACAGCACTTTAAAAAAACTTTTTTGGAGTATAGCTGATTTAAAATGTTGTGTTAGTTTCTGCTATACAGCAAAGTGAATCAGTTATGCATATGTTAAACCCACTCTTTTTTAAGATTCTTTTCCCATATAGGTCATTACAGAGTATTGAATGAAAGTTTCCTGTATTATATGATAGTTAATATAGTTATTCTTCCTAGTTATCTGTTTTATATATTCTACTTCATTTTTAAAAGATTCTTTTGACTTCTATACTTACTTTTAAAAACTAGTAATAAAACAAAGGACATTACCTTTTGCATAAGCCTGATTGCATGTATGACATTCCTAAGCACTTCCATAATTATTTTTACCTTATAGTACTACAGAGCTTCCACAAGTTTGAAGGCTTCCAGTCAGAGGGCTCAGCTTAGAAAAAATACACTTTATCTGTTAGGAAACAGAAGGTACAGCCTGCTATTCTCAGTTGATAATAAGGCTTGTTCACCTTGCCAGGGATATTTCTTTTGCTATTTTTATATTCACTAATTTGTTTTCATTTTTAGATTCCACATATAAATGATACCACACAGTATCTGTCTTTCTCGGTATGACTTATCTCAGTAAATATCTACCCTCCAAGGCCAGAGATAGTTCTGTTTCCCAGACTTGGGCAGAGTAGCAGCTGTTCTAGAGCTATCACAGAAATATTTGGAGTCCTAGGTTCATGGAATTTCCCCCCAAAGTTTACTTAATATTTGGTTCGGTAACCATAAAGCAGTGTATTGATTTTTGCTTAACTGGACAGCCTCCAACTTCATCTAAGAGGTCTTTCATAAACTCACCAATTGAATGTTAGGATAAATATTCCAAAATCCATCAGGGGTTATTTAGGCTGCCAAAGTATCCTGAAACTGTTGGTTTGAAATCATGGTATCAGCTGAGGAACAGTATAGTCAGGTTGACAGTTAAAATGAGTTGCAGGAAATATTAAAAGCAATTTTATATATAAGGGCTTTTGATAAGCATTTGTTGACTCAGGGATTCAACTTCAGCTTCTTCAGCATTACTGGTTGGAGCATAGACTTGGATTACTGTGATACTGAATGGTTTGCCTTGGAAAGGAACAGAGATTTTTCTGTCTTTTTTGAAATTGCAACCAAGTATCGCATTTAGGACTCTTGTTGACTGTGATGGCTACTCCATTTCTTCTAAGGGATTCCTGCCCACAGTAGTGATATAATGGTCATCTGAGTTAAATTCACCCATTCCACACCATCTTAGTTCACTGATTTCTAGAATGTTGATGTTCACTCTTGTCATCTCCTGTTTGACAAATTCCAATTTGCCTTGATTCATGGATCTAACATTCCAGGTTCCTATGCAATATTGTTCTCTACAGCATCGAACCCTGCTTCCATTACCAGTCCCATTCACAACTGGGTGCTGGTTTTGCTTTGGCTCCATCCCTTCATTCTTCCCGGAGAAGGCAATGGCACCCCACTCCAGTACTCTTGCCTGGCAAATCCCATGGACGGAGGAGCCTGGTAGGCTGCAGTCCATGGGGTCGCGAAGAGTCGGACACGACTGAGCGACTTCCCTTTCACTTTCATGCACTGGAGAGGGAAATGGCAACCAAATCCAGTGTTNTTTAGTCTGGACCTTACTGCTGAGGAGTTTGCTTCATGTCTCGAGACAAACATGTGGACGTCAGTTAGGGATGGGGTGAACCAGTAAGTAGCAGGTGATGGCTAAGAGTACGCAAGCCTTGATTGTCTTTTGGACTAGACGACAAATCCAGCCCCCTCTGTGAGAGACCTAGGCCGTTTACGCATTTGACCCTGTGTACGATGTCTGTGCCTCATATTTATAAAAGAAGTGCTGACATGAACCGTTCTGGTAGGTAGGTTGTTGAACTCCTCAGGGAATGCTTTGCCTTACAAGAATCAGGAAGATTCAGTTAACCTAATTGAACACCTGGCTGATGCATTAAATACTGTCAGCACTCCGTTTTGTATCAGATGGATGTTTTTCCGAGTCTTCATTCTTTGCCAGGGTGAATTTTACTTCTGTATCTTCGCGTTCTCTTATTTGTGACCTTCAAGAACATCTACGCAACCAACCCCCTACCTCCGGGAGGCCCAGAAAGTGGCTTGCCTCAGGCACATGAGTGGTTGTGGCAGTACAGACAGAATCTTGACTAGTGCTCTCATCCTGGGCATGGCATTCCTCTTAATCTTTTTAAGAACAAGTTCTTTATTGCTTTCTTCCTTTCAGTTCTCTTTTTGCTTTGCAACACTTTAGGCACGAGGTTCCTAAGTTTTACTGTGTGGGAACACTCTAGCTCAGTGTCTTTCAGACTGCTAATTTCAACCCATAAGTGAGTTACAAAATTAGTTCAGTGAGTAGCCACCAGCATTTTTATTTCCCTACGGAATAGAGTAGAATAGAAAATGTGTGATACATGGCAGTCAAGGTAAGCATATCCATATGTAGATATGTTTTATCTGTGTTCAAAAGTATAAGAGTCTTTTCTAAATGATGTTTAAGATGGTTGCATTTTAACTCCATATTTGTACTTGCCACGTGTATCTCATTGCCTTTTAGTTTCTGCCCAGTCCCACTGACATTGAAGAATCTTGACTTAATGGCCCTCCTGGATTTTACTTGTTTTTTTCCACCATTCCAGTTGCCACACTTACCCGCCTAACAAAACTTTTTTTTTTTTTTTGCCTGAACCCATGCCCCCCTGCATTGGGAGCAGAGTCTAAGCCACTGGACCACCAAGGAAGTCCCACGTATCTCCTTTTTAAACACATTTTTGTATGTATTTTTTAAGTGTTTTGGCCAGAACAATCAAGCCATCTCCATCAAAAATTAATAATGGTTTAGTGACTTAATTAAAATGCCAACTTTTCATAGCTCAGTTGAATACAAAATTCATCACTTGACTGTGAGATAGTCAGGATTCAGTTTCTTCAGCTCTCATAGACCACCAGTGTGGTTTGTGTGTATCTGAGGTTTCTTTCCCTTCATGTGTTAATCAGGTTTACTCCTTTAAACCAGTAGCAGATTCTTTCTATAGATGCTGGAGAGAAGAGCCAAGATTAAGTAGAGGGAAAGTAAAATTTAATACTCTCAGTTTTCTGGAGAATTCTGACTTCTGTAATCTTTTACAGACTATTCTACCACTAATAGGCAAACAAGACTTGAAGGGGAAGAGCAAAGAAATAACGGCATTTGAGAACCTACTTGGAGCTAGTTGGACTTCCCTGGTGGCTCAGATGGTAAAGAATCCTCCTGCAATGCAGGAGACCGGGGTTAGATACCTGGGTTGGGAAGATCTCCTGGAGAAGGGAAAGGCTACCCACTCCAATATTCTGGCCTGGTGAATTCCATGGACCACATAGTCCATGGGATCACAAAGAGTTGAACTCGATTGAGTGACTTTGACTTTCACTTTTGGAACTAGTCAGAGTGTGAAGTGTTTTATCCTGTGTTTCAGTCATCACAGGAATCCTCTGCTGTAGGTTTTATATTTACCTTAAAAAATGAGAAACTTAAATTTAGAAGGGGCTAAGTAACTTGGCCAAACTTCATATAGCAATGTGGTTGATGCTTTTAGTCACTCAGTTGTGTCTGACTCTTTGTGACCCCCTGGACTGTAGCCTACCAGACTCCTCTGTCCCTGGGATTTCCCAGAAGAAAAGACTGGAGTGGATTGCCATTCTCTTCTCCAGGAGATCTCCCCAAACCAGGGATCAAACACAGGTCTCCTGCCTTGCAGGCAGATTCTTCACCACTGAGCCACCAGGGAAGCCTCACATAGCTATAATTAGGGGCAAACCCTGGCATCTTGTAATCTCAGAACCCTGAGATTAAATGCTTTTTCTCCTATTCTAAAATACTGTGGTAATACTGATTTACCAGATATCATTCAACATACCCATATTAGCATAGTCACTTATACCATACATAGATCAGAAATTTTTTCAGGTGACATTCAGGAACACAAGCGAGATCATGCAACTCCTTAATTTACATGCAGTACTTTGTGTGTGTTGTTTTCATTTTTGTGGCGAGAGGGAGGTCTCTGACCCCTGCCCCCGCAGAAAAGATTATGAATTGCTGCCATAGTTGACAAATAAACAGGTGTCAGTCCCCCAGACTAACTTAACTTAGGTCGAAGGACTATAGCACTTGTATGGATTGTAGTTTGATGTGGAGTCTTGCAGTCATCTACCAAAAAAGTAGTAGCTTTTTATGTGGTAGCATCATCTTTAACAGTTCATCTTTTTTGTTGTAGGTTTCATCTGTGGAACTCCATTTTTAGGTTTTGCCCAGGGAACTGTTCATCCATTTCTTGGTTTTATTGGTTACGATTGGTTTTGTTGTGGTGGTGTGATGGACATACTGTTCTTCAGTGAAGCACAGGTTGCTCTTTGTAAAGTCATTCTCTCTAGAAAAAGAGATGTTTGGTCAAAAATCTCAAGGAACTGAGGAAAGAAGACATAGGCGGAAAATGAATACATCATGTCTTTGCTTAAGGCAAAGTGATTTTTCATCTTTAAAAGTTAGCCATAGAACTATCAGAATGGTCTAAATGTTGTTTCAGAGCAGCTGTGTTTGGGGCTCAGGAAAGTAAATGAGTCCTTTAGCTTTTTTTTTTTTTTTTGCGTCAGACAAGTACAGCAGCACATTAGTCATATGTGAGTGTAAGATGGGTTGTTTTTTAAAGAATGTAGTTTGGCCTTAACCTGTCCAGCCTCTATTTGTGTTTAGATCTTAAGGACTGACTTTATCATTCAGGTTAGCTTGGGTGCACATATACATTTTTGGTATGAACAAGTTCCTGTTTGGGACTTGTTTGATTAAGCACAGAGCATGGTTATCCCTTGTACTACTGTTAGCAGTGTAAAGGTTATGATTATTAATACACCTTTGCTACTTAAACTAAAGGGCTTCCCCGATAGCTCAGTTGGTGAAGAATCCTCCTGCAGTGGAGGAGACCCCAGTTTGATTGCTAGGTTGGGAAGATCCGGTGGAGAAGGGATAGNACATTTTTGGTATGAACAAGTTCCTGTTTGGGACTTGTTTGATTAAGCACAGAGCATGGTTATCCCTTGTACTACTGTTAGCAGTGTAAAGGTTATGATTATTAATACACCTTTGCTACTTAAACTAAAGGGCTTCCCCGATAGCTCAGTTGGTGAAGAATCCTCCTGCAGTGGAGGAGACCCCAGTTTGATTGCTAGGTTGGGAAGATCCGGTGGAGAAGGGATAGGCTACCCACTCTAGTGTTCTTAGGCTTCCCTTGTGGGTTAGCTGGTCAAGAATCCGCCTGCAGTGAGGGAGACCTGGGTTTGATCCCTGGTTTGGGAAGATCCCTTGAATAAGGGAAAGGCTAGCCACTCCAGTATTCTGGCCTGGAAAATTCCATGGACTGCATAGTCCATGGGTTCTCAAAGAGTTGGACATGACTGAGCGACTTTCACTTAAACTAAAATCTGAATAACTATACAGCCCTGCATCAACATCTGGCTGCTGCCTCTCTGGCTTGTCTCTCTACCGCATTCTTCCCTTTACTTTGCTACTTCTAGCACACTGGCCTTTGTTCCACCCTCATGGGTGTTGCTTTCCTTCTCTGGCAGCATTTTCCTTGTTGTTCACTCACCCTGAAAGCATCTTCTCCTGCTTTGCATGACTGGCTCACCACATGACTGTCGGTACTCAAGTTACTTCCTGAAAGAGGCCTCTCCTGACCACCCATCTAAAGTAGTTTCCCCCTTCCCTTTCACCAACCTCAAGCACGATGTCCACTGCCTGAAATAGTTGTCTGTTTCCCTGTTATTTAAGGGCAAGGATCATGAAGGCAGGGACCTTCTGTCTTTTGTCCACCACTGCCTAGATCAGTGCCTGGCACACTTTGTTTAGTAAATGTGTTACAATCACACAGTTTAGTCTTATCGTAAAATCACTCTCCAGTAGCTTTGTATGAATACCAATTTGACTATTAGGTTCCCTATAATCAGCTCACACAGTCCTTTTCCCTTTTACGCATTGCATTCCTATTTCCCCTCCTATGTATTCGCTGCAAATGGCATACTTTCATTCTTTTTTACGGTTGAGTATTATTCCATTGTATATATGTACAATATCCTCTCTACGCATTCATCTGTCAGTGGACGCTGAGGTTGTCTCCGTGTCTTGGCTGTTGTAAGTAATGCTGCAGTGAACATGTGATACATGGATCTTTTCAAGTTAGCATTTTCATTTTCTTCAGATACTCAGAAGTGAAACTGCTGGATCATATGGTTAGTTCTATTGTTAATTTTTTTAGGAACCTCCATAAGAATTTTCTTACTGGCTGAACCAGTTTATATTTCCATCAACAAATGCATAAGAAAGAAAAGAAGTGGACTTGTTCAGTCGTGTCCAGCTCTTTGGGACCCCATGGACTGTAGCCTGCCAGGCTTCTTTGTCCATGGAATTTTCCAGGCAAGGATGCTGGAGTGGGTTATCATTTCCTTCTCCAGGGGATCTTCCCAACCCAGGGATCGAACCCAGGTCTCCTGCACTGCAGGCAGACTCTTTACCGTCTAAGCCATCAGGGAATCCTGGTAAGGGTTCCCTGTTTTCCATATTACCAACACATTTTTTTTAAAGTTGTGCATGTATTTAATTTTTAAAAAACTTTTAATTTTGTATTGGGGTATAGCTGATTAACAATGTTGTTACAGTTTTCAGGTGAACAGAGAAGGAACTCAGCCATGCATACACATGTATCTGTTCTCCCCCAGACTCCCTTCCCATCCAGACTGCCACATAACTTTTTATCTCTTGTCTTTATAATAATAGCCATTCTAATAGATATGAGGTACTATCTCATTGTGTTTGTAATTTCTTGTCTTTTTGAGTATAGCCATTTTCACAGGTGGGAGGTTCTATCTCATTCTGGTTTTCCTTTGCATTTCCCTGGCAATTAGAAACATTGAATATTTTTTCGTGTACCTTATGGCCATTCATATGTCTTTTCTGGAAAAACATCTATTCAGATCCTTTGCTTATTTGTATACTGATCCTTTATCAAGTATTTTCTCCCATTCAGTAAGTTTCCTTTGCTCTGTAGATTTTTTTATTCTTTAATGAGCTGTAGTTGATTTACAGTATTGTGTTTCAGGTGTACAGCAAAGTGATTTAGTTGTATGTATACATATACTTTATCAGATTCCTTTCCATTATGGTTTATAGTAAGATAGTGAATATAGTTCCTTATTGTTATTGTTGTTGTTTAGTCATTAAGTCATGTTGGACTGTTTTGCAACTAGATGAACTGTATTCTACCAAACTCTTTTGTCCATGGGGTTTACTAGCAGGAATACTGGAGTGGACTGCCATTTCCTCCTCTAGGAGATCCTCCCAGCCCAGGGATTGAACCCACATCTCTGGCATCTCCCGGGCAGGCAGATTCTTTACCAACAGTGCTTCTTGGGAAGCCCATAGTTCTCCATGGTACATAGTAAGTCTTTGTTTTTTAATCTGTTTTGAATATAGTCATGTGTATCTGTTAATCCCATACTCCTAATTTATTCCTCCCCCACCTTTGGTAACCATAAGCTTGTTTCCTATGTTTGTGAGTCTGTTTTTGTTTTTGTAAATAAGTTCATTTGTATTATTTTTTTAGATTCCACATACAAGTGTACCATATAATATTGTATGTCTTTCTATGTCCTTACTTATTATGATAATCTCCAGGTCCATCCACATTGCTGCAGATTTTCAAAATTTCATCCTTTTTATTACAAAGTAATAGTTCACTGTGTGTATATGTGTGCATGTGTACACACACACTCCCCACATCTTATTTCATCTATTGATGGACATTCAGGTTGCTTCCACATCTTGGATGTCATAAATAGTGCTGCTGTAAACATCGGGGTGCATGTATCTTTGCAAATTTTAGACTGTCTTTTCCAGATACATGCTGAGGAGTGAGACGGCTGGATCATGTTGTAATTATACTTTGTTTTTTAAGGAACCTTCATACTGTTCTCCATAGTGGCTGCACCAATTTACATTCATACCAGCATTGTTGGAAAGTTCTCCTTTCTCCTGACCCTCTCTAGCATTATTTGTAGACTTCTTGGTGATGGCCCTTCTGACAGGTGTGAGGTAATACCTCATTGTAGTTTTGATTTGCATTTCTCTAATAATTAAACAGTGTTGAGCATTTTTTCCTGTGCCTATTGGCCATCTGTATGTCTTCTTTGGAGAAACATCTTGTTAGGACTTCTGCACTTTTTGATTGGGTTTTTGTTTTTTTGATACTGATCTATTAGTATAGTTTGGAAATTAACCCCTTGTGGGTCCCATTGTTTGCAGCTATTTTCTTTCAGTCCATAGGTTATCTTGTTTATGATTTCCTTTGCTGTGCAAAAGCGTGCAAGTTTGACTAGGTCCCATTTGTTTCTTTTTGCCTTTATTTCTTTTCTCTTGAGAGACTGATATAAGAAAATATTGCTACGGTTTATGTCAGAGTGTTTTGCCTCCTCCTCCTAGGAATTTGATGGTGTCATATTTAAGTCTTTAAGCCATTTTGGGTTTGTTTTTGCATATGGTGTGAGGGAATGTTCTAGGTTTATTGATTTTCATGAGACTGTCCAGCTTTCCCATTAACATTTATTGTATATTCCTTTCCCATTGTATATTCTTGACTCCTTTGTCATGAATGAATTGACCATAAGTGTGTGGATTTATTCCTAGGATCTCTATTCTGTTCTATTAATCTAAGTCTCTGTTTTTATACCACTTCTGTTCTGACTACTATAGTGGGTTTTTTTTTTTTTTTTGGTATTCAGGTATGTTGGTTTACAATATGTTTCAGGTGTGCAACATAATGATTCAAGATTTTTATAGGTGGTACTCAATTTATAGTTATACCATATTGGCTGTATTCCATGTGCTGTGCAGTGTTTCTGTGTACCTCATTTTATACATTTTATTCATAGTAGTTTGGACCTCTTAACCCTTTACTCCTGCCTTGGCCCTCCCACCTCCATCTCCCTGCCGGTAAACCACTAGTTTGCTCTCTGTTAATCTCTTTCTTCTTGTTATATTCATTAGTTTGTTTTATTTTTTAGCTTCTGCATGTAAGTGATAACATACAGTGTTTGTCTGATTTATTTCACTAACCATAGTACCCTCCAGGTTGTTACAGATGGCAAAATACCATTCTTTTTTATTGCTAAGTAATATCCCATTGTAGATATATACCACATCTTCTTTATATATTCGTCTGCTGATGGAGACTTAGGTTGCTTCCATGTCTTGGCTGTTGTAAATAATGCTGCTATGAACATAAGGGTGCCTGTATCTTTTCAAATTAATGTTTTTGTTTTCTGCAGGTATATATCCAGGATTAGAATTGCTGGATCATATGGTAGTTCTATTTTTAGTTTTTTGGGGAGCTTCCGTACTATTTCCACAGCGACTGTGCCAATTTATATTTCTACCAACAATGTACAAGGGTTCCCTTTTCTCCACATCCTTGTTAACATTTGTTATTTGTGGTCTTTTTTAATGGTGGCTATTCTGACAGGTGTTAGGTAGTATCTTATTGTGGTTTTGATTTGCTTTTGTCTGGTTAACGATGTTGCGCATCGTTTTTCATGTGTCTGGCCATCTGTATGTCTTTGGAGAAATGTCTGTTTAGGTCATCTGTTTCTTTTTTTAAAGTAAGTTTATTTTATTTATTTTTTTTTTGCTGTGCTGAGTGTTCATTGCTTCACGGGCTTTTCTATAGTTGTGGCTTGCAGGGACTACTCTCTAGTTGCAGCGTGTGGGCGCCTCTTGTTGTGGAGCATGGTCTTCAGAGCACACAGGCTTCTGTAGTTGCAGCCCGAGGGCTCAGTAGTTGTGGAACACAGATTTAGTTGCTCCGGGGCATGTGGGATCTCTGGATCAGGGATCAAACCCAAGGCTCCTGCATTGGCAAGTGAATTCTTTACCACTGAACCACCAGGGAAGCCCTGATCTTTTGTTTTTTAATCAGGGTTTATTTGTTTTTTTATANTTTAGTTGCTCCGGGGCATGTGGGATCTCTGGATCAGGGATCAAACCCAAGGCTCCTGCATTGGCAAGTGAATTCTTTACCACTGAACCACCAGGGAAGCCCTGATCTTTTGTTTTTTAATCAGGGTTTATTTGTTTTTTTATACTGGGTTATACGAGCTGTTTATATAGTTAAGTTAATCTCTTGTCAGTCATATCATTTGCCCCTATTTTCTTCCATTCAGTAGGTTGTTTTTTGTTGTTGCTGTTCAGTCAGTAGTTTGTTGGGCATAGGCTTTTCAATTTCATTAGGTCCCATGTGTTTTTTATTTTGTTCTTGCCGTAGGAGGCAGATCCAAAAATATATTATTACTATTTATGTCAGAGAGCATTTTACCTGTCTTTTCATTAATGATTTTTATGGTTTCCAGTCTTACATCTAGGTCTTTAGTCCATTTTGAGTTTATTTTTGCATATGGTGGGAGAAAATGTCCTAATTTCATTCTCTTACATGAAGCCATCTTGTTTTGGCAGCACCTTTTATTTATTTAAAGAGACTGTCTTTTCTCCTTTGTATATTCTTGCTTCCTTTGTCATATATTAGTAGATCACAAGTGCATGGGTTTATTCCTGTCTATCCTGTTCCATTGATCTGCATGTCTGTTTTTGTGCAAGTACCATATTATTTTGATTACTGTAACTTTGATACCTCCAGCTCCATTCTCTTTANATTATTATTTGTATCTAAATGACCAACATCATGCTTTCTGTCCTCACCATAGGATTTGAAACTAGTTGTTTTCTATACTTGTCAGGATCTTAAATTTTGAGCCAAAGATAAAAAGCAAGGATATAAACTAATTTCTGACTGTTCTTTTGCTTGTGTAGATCTGTTTGCCCTTTGGCTCAAGTTTTGCCTGAGTTGGTTGGTGGTTGGTCTAGTGCAGAGGGCCTTGAGCTTATACTCAGAAAGTGTGCATCTGGGCTGCACTGCCAAGTGACTGATGTTTGAGTCAGTTTGGGGGCCTTGTCTGACTTTTAGAATCTAAGCGTTGTTTTATTTCTGTTTTAAGGGGTGAAAGGCTCCTTTCATATCACTTTCCACATTCTGCTTCTAAAGATGTATTAATGGAGGTAGATATGCCCCATCTTTTTGTAAGGGGGCTGATGATAAATGAGAGAAGAGCATCAAGATCTCATTACATTGAAATCAGCGTTGCTAGAATAATTCCATCAGCCGTGAACTTTCCCTTCCTGCAAGCATTCTAACCACCTGAACTTTCGCACAGGACATAACTGACTGTAATCTAACTTGCTGGGTTCATCTCCTGAATCACACGGGACTCTCAGCTGTTTCTTAGTGTCAGATGGAGCTGATCATTTGGGAATAAAAGGTTGAGAGTAATCAAAAAACACAAATTTTGTCTTGTTTATTGGAAGAAATCGTTTGACAGATATTTATTTATTTTACAGACACCACTGAAGAAAACCAAGGCTCTCATTGGAGAAATGGGAATGACTTTCTCCAGTGCTGTAAGTTTTGAAGCTGATTTAATTTTGTTAAACTCTGTGTCTATATTCTAAGAAGAAACACTCTTTTTGAGTAGTCTACTGTAATTTTTATGGTTTTTCTTCTAGTTAAATGCCTGATCTGAAGGAAGTATTCTATTTAATGTGATGTAAGTTCTTTTAATTGAAATACTACTACTTAACGATTGAAGATTTATGGCAAGTATCCTGTAAGCCATTCTGATCTGCAGCTCAGAGCTAGAGAAGTTTATTTAAACCTTCATCATTAGAGGTTTGAAACGGATTGTAAGAATTGGGTATTGTTTGTACTCTGTAAAGTGTTCCGTGGTAAAAGCTTGCAGGCTACTTTACAAAGCCCAATTAACCCTTATAGTCAAACCTAGCAAAGATAATACCAACAAAACAGAACAAACCTAACAACTATGCATATGTGTGTGCATACATATCCATGATATTAATACATTTGTTTATGTTCATGTATAAACATAAATGCAAAGATCGAAAACAAAATACTAACAAATCAAATTCAGGAACCATGCTCATAACCAAGTCAGTGGTAGCATAGCTTAGTGTCAGGAAGTCCTTTGAAGAGCAGCACAGTGTTACGGTGAAGAGCACAGACTCTGGAACCAGACCACCGTGTTTTGAACGTTCTTGCTGTCTCTTTTCTAGCTGTGCTTCCTTGAGCAAGTTGTTAAGCTTTTTTGCCTTTGTTTTCCCCATTTGTAAATAGGAATAGTAAAGCCTATCTCAGGTTAAATGGATTGTTACAAGTAAAGCAAGCACTTATATCAATGCCTGACTTGTAGTAAGTACCACTGCATAATGGTGGTTATTCTATCGTCCACCAGCAGTGGTTAAAAGAAGGAAAATTAGGTGGTTGTCTCAGTAGATGTTTAAAAGTCCTCTGAGGGACTTCCCTGGTGGTCCAGTGGTTGGGACTTTGCCTTCCAACATTGAGGGGGTAAGAGTTTGATTCCTGGTCGGGGAGCTGGGATCCCACATGCTTGCAGCCAAAAAACAAAAACATAAATGCAGTATTTTAACAAATTCAAGAAAGACCATTAAAAATGGTCCGCATCCCCCCCAAAAGAGTCATCTGAAATGTTGACACCCCTTCTCTTGTAATTTGTTAAAACCATTAGAAGAATACACTATGATGACTATTTCAAACAAATAGCGTAACTTATAGTTAAAGTCTCAGGGCACTGTTCTTAGGGAAGACACGGGCCCAGTATCTTTCACTTAATCATCTACTGAACTGTCTAGTCATTGGCATAAGTCTTGTGAAGACCAAAATTGTTATTTCCACTTGTCTGAAGTTTCTACTTAGAAGTCATAAGAGAGTTGTTGGAAAGCTTTTAAATTAATAGAATTTAGTAAGTTAGAAATGAAAAGCTGTAAATAACTTTCTTCCATATAACTAGTTAGAGAAACATGAGGTTGGGGGAGAGATGATCCCACTGATATAAAGGCAGGAAAATACAGACTCTAGGAATAGCTAGTGGTGTCCAGTAATGGTTAGGATCTGTAAATGCAGTTGGAATATTTGGTGAGGGATAAAGTACTTCATGCATAGTTACACACATCATTTTCTGTGGGGAGACACATTATAAAATGCTGATTCTAGTCAGAATCCCAGTGGGATTCTTTTTAGGCTGAATTTAGTGATTCCAGAGTTATTTGGAATAATAAGTAGGTTAGAATAATCAAGGTAAAATTTTTAAAGAGATATCTCTACCAGACCCAGAAATGTAATATGAAGATCCAGTGAACAGCATAGCATTGGCCAAAAAATAGGTCAGGAAATAAAGGACAAGAATTAAAAGAGTTGCCAGTGTGAAAATTATAAAAGTCAAACATCCAACCAAATTAAAAAGCAAAAGTAAAAACTGGGAAGTATTTGTAGCATGACTGACTCCTTCCTTAAAGCTTATGTAGTGAGTGAGTGAAGTTGCTCAGTTGTGTCCAGCTCTTTGCGACCCCATGGATTGTAGCCTACTAGGCTCTTCCATCCATGGGATTTTCCAGGCAAGAATACTGGAGTGGGTTGCCACTTCCTTCTCCAGAGGATCTTCCCAACCCAGGGATTGAACCCAGGTTTCCTGCATTGTAGGCAGACAGACACTTTACTGTCTGAGCCACCAGGGAAGTCTAAACAAAAAACTTATATAACAGGAGGGGAAAATGTGCAAAGCACATGAACAGACCATTCACATGGACATAATTGATCAGTATGCATGTGGAGTATGTTCATCCTCACCAGTGTTTAAGAACGCCAATTCCAATTTGAAAGGCCAAAGAAATGTGAAGTATTTCAAAGGGATAATACGTAATTCTGGCAAGAGTGTGCTCAAATAAACAAAATGAGCATTCCTCCGCTGCTGGTGTGAGTATAAGCTACTATTACCCTTCTGTAAAGTGAACAGGTAATGAGTGTTAGGACCTAGACAAATATTACTAGGTCAAATAGAGTAATTCTGTTGATGATAGGAGCTAGTGGATAATTAGAGTAGGGGGAAAAAAAAGTCTGTGTCCAGTGTATTAAAGTGGTGCAGGTAATCTACAAAACTCCAGATCAGGCTGAAAATGACTCCCTACTTCTCAGCTGCCCTAGATTCAAGGAGTATTCTTCACGTTTATTCAGGACCTCACTCCGAGCATGCTGTGTTCCTTGGATGTAACATTTCTTTGGCCGATGAGATTAGAACAACTTCAGCTTATCCTGTAAAAAGAAGCTAGCAGAAAAAGAGGTGTGTTCTCTTGGTGGCTCTGTTTCCTGTCTCCACTAGAGAACCTAAAGCAGCTCTGCAGTGTGTTACATGTAAAGAAAATCCCTGTTCCATAGGAAACTAGAGATTTGAAGTCAGGGGAATTGAGCCGCTCTCTCTGTTCTGAGTAGAGATGATGGGAGCCTGTCTGTCTCGTGTAACTGTCTCTCGCTTCTCTTCCCTTTGAAGTATGTGCCAAGTGCTCTCTGCTGCCCGAGCCGAGCCAGCATCCTGACAGGGAAGTACCCACACAATCATCACGTGGTCAACAACACTCTGGAGGGAAACTGCAGTAGTAAGTCTTGGCAGAAGATCCAGGAACCAAATACTTTCCCAGCAATTCTCAGATCAGTGTGTGGTTATCAGACCTTTTTTGCAGGGAAATACTTAAATGAGGTATGTTGAACGGTCTAATTATTCCCTTTTGTTTTTTAATAACAGCTCCTGAAATGTGAATTTGTATAATTCATGTTAATTGTTTTTTAATTAGTATCCATTCAAGTCATGTTAAAGGGTTTTCGGGTGTCTGGCATTTCTCTTAATCTACCTGTTAAACAGGAACTTATTTACATGAATGTAATTTACAGGATTTGCACATGGTGGTTATTCTTCCTCCAAACAGTCTCTGGAGCATTTATTTTAAAATAGTCTTCAGACCGCTGTGCTCTGAGACATCGTCCCTTTTTTCCTTTATTCTGCTTGTCACGTGGCCATCATGGTATCTTTGTTTCCAGTTCTCCTTTGTCAGGACCAGAGTGAAGAATTTTTTCCTTTGAGCTTCTTTCCTGAATAATAACAACTTAACCCATTTTGGGGAAACAGATTGTGGGGAGATAAGTGATGAAGGAAGAGCACCCAGGCCTGAGACATTCAGGCCATTGAAGTATGTGCCTGAGTGGTTAGCATGCTGGCCTTAAAGGCCCGGAATGAAGGGAGGCCTCATTGTGACCTGCCCAGACCAGACTTTAGGGCCTTGTGTCCACCACACTGGCCTTAGCATTTAGTCAGAGTTCAAGCTTAATGAAAATAATGTGTTTGAGAGTGTTTGGGATTATCTGTTAAAGTAAAACTGGGATTCAGGACAAAGAGAACATGTATGTTTTCTTATGTACTTTATCCATGGTTGCTAGAGATCTTAATATCTGATCTGAATTTTGTTAATTCTCTCCCTCCCTGTAATAATTGGGGGAATTTGCAGCTTTGTGGGTTTGATGAAAAATGAGTCAGTTTGAAAAGAATCATGAGCAATAAATGTGGTGGATTATGGCTACAGGTCATAAAGAGAACATACACTACTTTTCATATTAAAGATCTTCTAACATACACAAAGTTAGAAATTCTTCAAAATACAAAGAATTAGTTCTTAGAGGTACTACATTAAATGGACAGTATTAAGCCTTGTCCAAATAAAATGGGATGACTCTGTGGTCTCTTCACTTAATTCATCTCATCAGGTAAATTGAGACCAAATGTAGTCTTCAGGGCAATTCCCTGGTGGTCCAGTGATTAAGACTCCGAGGTTCCAATTCAGGGGGTGCAGATTCAATCCCTGGTCAAGGAACTGAGATCCCACGTGCTGTGTGGCATGGTCAAAAAATAAACATAAATAGCAAAAATGGACTACATCAGCAGAAGAGCTGAAGTGATAGACTGAGACCTTATAGCTTGATTTGGGCTGTTAGCCACAGGGCTGGCTAGACTGTTCAGCCTATGCAATCGGTAGCTCAGCAGATGAGCCCTGTGGCTTTAGCTATGTTGCCTTTTCCTGTAAAGGACTAAGAGTAAGTATCTTAGGCTTTTGCAGGCCATATGTCTGTGTGGTGACTATTCAGTTGTGTCATTGTCGCTGGAAAGCAGCCACAGGCCTGCGGAAACCAGTGAGTGTGGCTGTGTTTCAGTAATACACCACCATCACTGAGTTTAAATTTCAGGCAAATTGTCACAAAAATAACCCTCTTTTGATTTTTTTTAAGTTCAAGTATATTTGATTTTGTTTGGTTTGGATTTTTTTTTTTTTTTTTAGTGTTTATATTTTTTAATGTTTGGAAGAAAATTCTTATCTTGCCAGCCATACAGAGCAGTTGGCAGACTAGATTTGGCTGACCAGCCATAGTTTGCCAACTTACGCTTCAGACGTTCCTAGGTCTTTAGCGGTCTTCCCTTTTCAATTGATTTTTGTACTTGTGGAAATTGAGCACTTAACTGTGTTTCAGGCAATGATGTGAAAAGATTCTGACAGTTTCGTGTTTCTTTCTGGTCTGGTTGCATCCCATGAACTTCTAATGCATTGCTTGTCTTGCTTTCCAGTATGGAGCCCCAGATGCAGGTGGACTCGGACACGTTCCTCTGGGCTGGAGTTACTGGTATGCGTTGGTGAGTGAACAGTGAAGTCAGCGACCATTACACACAACCCTACAGATGCCTGTTTACTTTCTTCTGTAGCTCTGATATTGACATTACTCGGTTTGCATTTATGGTTGGCCATTTCATCTCCTTGAAAGTCTGTTGATTTGTGAGTCACTCTGTTGTGAGATATTTTTCTTGCATTCCACAAGGTTTAGCAACATATTTTGCTGTTCTACCAGATCCGTTTCTGGGTTTTTTAACTAAACATATTATTGAAGTTCTGCTCATAGTTAATAAAACCGTAGTCAAGAAGTCTAATTCAGTATTGACTTGGGCAGTTACCTTTTATGTCTTACCACTGTCTAAGCAGAGTACAGTTTAGCCCAGTATGGTTTCCAGCTTTCATTTTGTATGCTGGCCTCATTAAAAAAAAAAAACTCATTTTCCTCTCTTTGATAGGAAAAGAATTCTAAATATTATAACTACACCCTGTCTATCAATGGGAAGGCCCGGAAGCATGGTGAGAACTACAGTGTGGACTACCTGACAGACGTCTTGGTGAGTTACCGAAGCTCTGTCCTTGCAGTTTAGCTCATGCTTAGCTAAAGACTCTGCCTCAGAAGCCTTCAGTTATCTTTGTTCACATTGAGTAGCATGGTTAAGAACTTGATCTAACTGCTGAAGAATATTTTCAGCTGGTTACAGATTCCTGAGAGTGTTTTTCTTTGTAATTAAGCCAAGCTCAGATCTAATGTTTTTGAAATTCCAGCAGCAAATCCTTTTCCAAAGGCTAATCTCTAATACTGTGGAGATTACTTTGAAGAGGTTTTACACTGTACGGGTTCCTACTCTTGACCCCAGTTTTACTCACAAGCTGCAGGATGACAGCTTCATCATGAGGGTAAGGTGATAAAGGCAGGGAAGTTCTTCAGGCATTGAGTATTACATGTTAAAAAACATACTGAGACAGGAACATGAATTTGGGACTCTTCTTTCCTGTCTAAGATGGTTCTAATGACAACTCCCCATAGGGCATTCATTCACCAAGTACTTCAGCACACCTTGGAGCTGGTACTAAGCAATAAATAAAGCAAGGTCCCCGATTCTATGGGAGGTCACCTTTTAGGGGTGGATTTATCTACACATATGTTTGTTGTCTTGTTAGATGGTGATGAGTTAGAGCAATAAGGCAGAGGATGGAGAATACTTAGATAGTATTTAAGCAAAATCCTAAAGAAGATGAGAATGAGCTATAGAGATCAGCCGGAAGAGTGCCACAGGCCAAGGAAGCAGAAAGTGTGAAGGTGTTGAGGCAGGGATGTGCCTGGCCTGCTGGAGAAACCACAGAGTTTCTGACCGGGCTGAAGTAAAGTTAGATGGGTGGGATGATGGTAGGAAATTGATAGTGTCTTTTGAGTTTCATGCTGGGAATAAACAAAGATGTAAATCAACTAGAACAATTAAAAACATAGCATGTATGTATGTGGGAAGCTTTGATTTTCATAAACTGTCTCCAGAGAAGCAAATGAAAAACTTAAGTCCAGATAAATTAAAACCCTGGTGTGGCATATTTGGACTTAGTATTATTATTCACTTAGCTTAACTTCAGCTGGCATAACTTAGGATATCCTATCTACTCTCTTGACCCCAGCATTTTTATAAGATTATGGTAACTTAATTCACTTTTCCCACTATTATGAATTAGATTGACTCTCTTTTATATTCATCAAAGCATCAAATGTATATGTTCTGAGCTGCATTAATGTAAATTAATACTAAAATGGCCAAATTATTATTTTTTTCCCTCATGGGAGGCATAACAACTTTTAAGTTGTGTAAAATCGTCAGCGTTAGTTGCTCAGTCATGTTTGACTCTTGGAGACCCCAGGGACTGTGACCTGCCAGGTTCCCCTGTCCATGGGGGTTCTCCAGGCAAGAACACTGGACTGGGCTTCCATTTCCTTCTCCAGCTTTCTTAAGAAGGGATGTGCTTTTCAGTATTTTCATGTGTTTGCCTGAAATCTAGATGATTCGTTCCAGCAACACACTTGCAAGTGACTGTGACGTGGATTGTGTGCACAACTGGGGGAAAGCGCATAGGCCCCTGCACCCCGTCCACCAGAGAACAGGTGCTTACCTAGGCCTCAGCTGTTGGGCAGGGTGAGAGGTGACCAGTCTTTCTGTGTATCAGGCCAATGTCTCCTTGGACTTCCTGGACTATAAGTCCAACTCTGAGCCATTCTTCATGATGATCTCCACCCCAGCGCCTCATTCGCCATGGACAGCTGCACCTCAGTACCAGAACGCCTTCCAGAACGTCTTTGCACCAAGAAACAAGAACTTCAACATCCATGGCACGGTAACTTCCCCTCAGCCTTGCATCAAGCCAGGCTCGATGTGATTAAGTGTATAATACACTGGTCAGGAAGCCTTTGAGTCGTGTAGTTGGTCTTCCTTCTCAATCTTTTTGAGGTAGTTGTGCCTGTCCCTAGTACACTAGGTAGTGTACACGTGCTTCAGAAGTCCAGGTAGGTTTCCTGCCATGCACCCAGTGAGCAACTCAAGAGTCCACAGGGAGTGGTAGAGAAATGCTGTCTTTCCCGCCTGCAGTCCCTGCCGATAACCTCCATGCTGGCTCTCCTGCCCGGCAGTGGCCGAGACGTGTCCCGTGGGGCTGAATGGGGCCTGCAGCGTTCTCCTCTGGGTGGAGGCATAGGAAAAAGAGTGGTGATGCAGTGTGGTGTGATTGGAAAGGGAAGTTGGATGGCGAAGTGACCCAGAGCAGGGAGTGTAATAAAGGGCTGTGACCTAATGCTGTCTGCCTCCAGTGCCACTTACCCTTCCCTCGGTCCAGGAGAGAGGCAGTTCACTGGTCCCAAGACTGAAGACTGCTGCCTCCTCATGCGTGTTTCCCTGAAGTCTTAGTTACTCGTGAGGTGGTAGAAAGAATGAGTCTTGGAGTTAGATTCGGTACTACCACTTTCTAACTAAGTGACCTGATGGTTAGTAAGATGCCTAACTTCCGTTTTTCCCTCTGCAGTGGGGGATCCTGACCTCTCATGCAGCTCTTGAATGGATTAAGGTGGTTGTTGTTCAGTCGCTCAGTTGTGTCTGACTCTCTGCGACCCCATTGGCTGCATGCAGCGCGCCAGGCTTCCCTGTCCTTCACCATCTCCCAGAGTTTGCTCAAACGCGGGTCCATTGAGTTGGTGATGCCATCCAGCCATCTCATCCTCTGTCATCCCCTTCTCCTTCTGCCTTCAATCTTTCCCAGCANCCATGGACTGCAGCCTACCAGGCTCCTTTGTCCATGGGATTTTCCAGGCAAGAGTACTGGAGTGGGGTGCCATTGCCTTCTCCAGTATCACACATAAATAATGTATATTTGTGCTTCAGTACTTTCTAGTCATTTCTTTTGTTGTATTTGCCTATTTAAGGCCAGGGAGTTCCTCTGGACATTTATTTAAAGAAGATGAGCTCATTGTTTCCTGCCTTGTAATAATTAGAGACCCTGGGGGATTTAAGCTCTTCACTAAGACACCATAATTAGTAAAACAAGGCTATTTTTTCATTTTTACTGTTGCTTGAATGAATGCATGCATGAGAGACATTTCTATCTTGGCTCCATCTTTACCCCATGCATTTTTTTTTTCCAGGACAGTTTTCTTTGCCAATAGACAAAAGACAGCTGTATGAGTTTGATATCAAAGTTCCACTGTTGGTTCGAGGGCCTGGGATCAAACCAAATCAGACAAGCAAGGTAGGTTCCTGATGCTTTGGACAGGTAGTATTTGCCTGAGAAAAGAAAGCTTTTCCTTCCAAAAGGAGACTTATTCTGTTTCTCCTCCTTTGATGATAAAGGCTGATTGGCTTAAGATTTTACAACTATATATACAAGCTTTGCAAATGGTGATTCTTATTTCTTTCTTTTTAATTGAAGTATACTTGATGTACAATATTCTGTAAGTTCAGGTATATAGTATGATTCACCATTTTCAAAGGCCATGCTCCATTGAGTTATTTGTAAATATTGGCTGTATATCCTGTTCGGTACCGTTCTGTCACTCAGTTGTGTCCAACTCTTTGTGACCCCATGAATCACAGCACACCAGGCCTCCCTGTACATCACCATCTCCCAGAGTTCACTCAGACTCACGGCCATTGAGTCGGTGATGCCATCCAGCCATCTCATCCTCTGTCGTCCCCTTCTCCTCCTGCCCCCAATCCCTCCCAGCATCAGAGTCTTTTCCAATGAGTCATCTCTTCGCATGAGGTGGCCAAAGTATTGGAGCTTCAGCTTTAGCATCATTCCCTCCAAAGAAATCCCAGGGCTGATCTTCAGAATGCACTGGTTGGATCTCCTTGCAGTCCAAGGGACTCTCAAGACTCTTCTCCAACACCACAGTTCAAACGCATCAATTCTTCGGTGCTCAGCTTTCTTCACAGTCCAACTCTCACATCCATACATGACCACTGGAAAAACCATAGCCTTGACTAGATGGACCTTTGTTTGGCAAAGTAATCTTCTTTTGAATATGCTATCTAGGTTGGTCAGAACTTTTCTTCCAAGGAGTAAGCGTCTTTTAATTTCATGGCTGCAGTCACCATCTGCATTGATTTATGGAGCCCCAAAAAATAAAGTCTGACACTGTTTTCCCATCTATTTTCCATGAAGTGATGGGACCAGATGTCATGATCTTAGTTTTCTGAATGTTGAGCTTTAAGCCAACTTTTTCACTCTCCACTTTCACTTTCATCAAGAGGCTTTTCAGTATACTGTGTTGTACCGTATATCCGTGTAACTTATTTTACACCTAATAGTTTGTACCTTTTAACCGTCCATTCCTGTATTTCTCCTCCCCATCCCGTCTCCCCTTTGGTAACCACTAGTTTGTTCTCTCTGTCTGTATCTGTTCTCCATATCCATCTTTTGTTATATTTGGTAGTTTGTTGTATTTGCTAGATTTGACAAATAAGTGATATCTTATAGTATTTGTCTTTCACTGCCTGACCCATGGTAACAGTAAACTGCTGGCCACCCACTCTTCGCTGTATTTTCCCCTTGTATACGTATCACATCAGCAAGAATAGCTTTCTTTTGTCTCTTGAGACTGAATCTTTACATGGTAACTGCACTTCCCCAGGGTGCTCTTTAAAACTACCTCCTGAAAGTGAGCCTCAACATCCAGAAAGTTTTGGATTGAATCACTTGGACTGGACTAGAAACCCTGTCTCTGCTTTTTTTCCCTCCAGTTCACAATGACTCTTGAGAGGCAGCCCAGGCTGGAGCCCACAGCCCTGCAGAGCCAGGCTCTTCAGGCTTTGTTGTGTGTGCGCATCCCCTGGGGGCCTTGTTGACGTGTGATTCTGATTCTTCATTCCAGCCTGCTCCCAGGTATTCCCGGCTGATGTCCACCTGGTCTGAGCTCCCTCTGCATGTAAGGCTACAGAAAGCTTGTCTTCTGAGAATTTAGTTCCTCTCTGTGGGGCTCTTCCCTTATTAATGCCTTTCTGCTTTACTGATTCTGTTTTCTAAAAGTGTCATAAAGGATCGCATTATTCTTTTATTACCATTTCCATCTGGTTTCCTACTTGGTTTTAATACTGAGGCAGATGATGGGCACCTTGATTCACACTCTTTGGTCTAACCTCGAGAGAGAAGAATTGATAGGCTCTACCAGTTATGTTTAACTGTCTTCCTGGATAGCACAATTTCAGTCCCAGCTCTGTGAGAGAGACAAACAAAAAACAAGGAAATGGATCATTTAAGCTAAAATTGGAAGGTAGGCCAGCATTTCTAGGTATTCTGGGTACTTGAATTTAATTTGAGGGTTTAATGTTTATGCCATTTACTTGTTTCCCTTCACAATGCTCTTGATTGGAATTCTATTAAAATTCTCTCAGAAACTTAAAGTGGCCTCCATAATTGCCTTCTGAATTTTCTTTTTCTCTCAAGACCCACATTTCTAAAGCCAGTCACTTTCGACTACAAATTCATTACCCTCTAAACGGGCATCTCCTTTCAAGAGAGGTGGGCAAGATTGGAAGACCATTCAACCATAAAAGCTGCTTCTGGGTGTTGGGAGTGTTTTGAGGAGGCACATCTTTAGCCATGTGCGTNTTCTTTTTCTCTCAAGACCCACATTTCTAAAGCCAGTCACTTTCGACTACAAATTCATTACCCTCTAAACGGGCATCTCCTTTCAAGAGAGGTGGGCAAGATTGGAAGACCATTCAACCATAAAAGCTGCTTCTGGGTGTTGGGAGTGTTTTGAGGAGGCACATCTTTAGCCATGTGCGTGTCCCAGGAAGAGGGCTACTGGGACTACGTCTGTGCGAGGAGGCAGGCTGATGAGCACAGATGTCAGCCGGCTGCCCCGGAAACAGACTTCCTTTTTTCCTCAAGTTGACAGTGGCACTACATGTTAAAATCAGAAGGTTCAGCTTCTGTAAGTCATTTAAGTGGAACCAGGTCCTAGGAAGCCATTTCAACAATAATAACCTTTATTGAATACTTAGGAGGCAACAGGTGCTGTTCCAAGTGTTACTGCCTGTATCAACTCACCTAACCTTCACAGCCTTTTGAGATATGAATACAGTTATCCCCGTTTTGTAGATGAGGAAACTGAGGTTCAGTGATTGCCCAAGGTGGTGTAGCTAAAGAATAGCAGAGCCCTGCGTTTGAACTCGGGCAGTCTGGCTGTTGTACCCTTAACCAGAATTCATACACTCAACCATGACTGCGGTTCAGACAGGTGTCTTCCTGTGCCAGCGCCCTACACGGGGAGCCTGGGAGTCACAGCAAGAGCTGTCATTGGGAGGCTAATCCTTAACTCCCCGTGTCAAGGGGGAGCCAGATACTTGAGCTGCATTCATCAGCGAAAGCCTCGGAGGCATTTAGGCAGAGACTCAGGTATCGGAAGGCTTCAGTCACGCGGAGATCCGTGGGAGGGCGTCCTCAGCAGTGGGACGGTGCCTGTGAAGGCACAGGGTGGAGAAGGAGCTCAGCCGGTTCAAGGGCAGAGGTGGCAGTTGTGCTGAACCCCTTTGACCCCCTTACCTTTTCGCAGCTGGCCGCGTCTGTCTGCATGCTCACCTCATGCCCCTTTCACCCGGCTAAGTTAATGTCCTCTGGGGCTTTGGTTTAGGGCTCTCCCCTGGGACATCAAGGTAGATACCTGCCCCACAGAGAGTGGGTGCCTTTCCCAGGATCCCAGGTGGCCTCACACTTAACACCTGACTAAGTTTGTCTTTTTGACTCCAGGAGTCCCTCCTTGAGAGGTATTATCCAACCTTAGACTACCCAACCCTTAGTGGGAGTTTGGGATTAGCAGAAGTAAGCAGTTGCTTATGCAGTGAATAAACAAGGACCCACTGTGTAGCACAGGGACCTCTCCTCAATGTTCTGTAATAACCTAAATGGGAAAAGAATTTGAAAAAAGATACGTGTATTTGTATAACTGAGTCACTTTGCTGTACCCCCGAAACTAACAACACTGTTAACTATGCTCCAATATAAAACAAAAAAATTTTAAAGGTCCTATTATATAGTCTAGGGAACTACATTCAGTATCCTATGATAAACCATAATGGAAAAGAATATTTTTTAAAAAATGTATCTCCTTATGTGTATAACCGAATCACATTACAGCAGAAATTAACATACTGAGTCAACTGTACTTCAATGAAAAAAGAACACCTAGCCCTTAACGTACACTGGTGGACATCCAAGTTGTGTGAATGGATATTACCAGGGTTACGCAGTAAGTGGCAGAACCAAGTCTGAAAGTTAACTGTTCTCAAAAATCCATGGGTTTGGGGGAACTCCCTGGCGGCCCGCTGCTTAGTACTTGGTGCTTTCACTGTCAAGGGCCTGGGTTCCATCCCAGGTCAGGGCAGTAAGATCCCACAAGCCATGCAGTTCAGCCAACAAAGAAAAACACCATGGGTTATGACATTCTGTGCTGACAGCTGGGGTGTGAGAAGTGTGAATTTCCAGCTTCCATCTAACACAGTGTCAGCGATGGTGGCTGGTTCTTCCTGTGCTGGCAGCACGTTGTCTCAGTCCAGGTTCTGTGTGAGGGTCACAGGGGGGTGAACTGAGCATAATGAGCTGAGCTGGCAACAGCCTGGTGGCCAGAACAGGGCACGTTTGAGCAGCGGCTTTAGCTTTGTGTTGGCTGTTGAGGAGAGCAGGGGCAGGTGGTATGGGCAGATGCCAAGCACTGGCTGTTGAGGTCTTCTTCTCTGGCTAGACATCAACCTAGCTTTAGATTTGGTGGTGGACGTTCAGAAGAGTTTTAAGAAAGGAAAATGTTGGTAGGAAAGTGGAAAGGACATAGCATGATTCAGGGGAAACAGAACTGAACAGAGAGTCAGGAAGCCCACTTACTGGCTTTAAGACTTTGGTTAGACTAAGCCTTGGTTTCCCCATGTGAAACTGGAAATATGCTAAGTGTGAATTCTCTAGTGTTACTAGGTCCCACCCCAGCTTTCTCCTTGTTAGGGAAGTGGGGATGAGGGGCAGATGGAGGTGAAGCAGCCCCAGATGGGCAGAGTTCTCTGCTTTCAGTGCTGCCCTCTCGATGGATTTGGGGTGCTGTCTGGTGTGCTTCCAGTCTTCTTTTGAAAGCCTTATATGAACTCTCTTAACATCAGGCTTAAATGTCTGTTTGAAGTCCTTCTGGGAGCCCTTATTCTTTCAGTAGTTTCTAGACCTAAAAAATAAGCAGGTTCAAGACAAGATATCCCTCGATCTCATGCCTCAGTTTTTAGGGCCTTTTATTTGATCAAAATGTCTATATACTTAAATCCTAGGACCATTCCCAAATAAATTGTGAGGCTGTGATTTATGGACTGATTTACTTGGTCTTGTCGGAGCCTTTTCTGTTCCAATGCATAAATGAATCTTTAGGTTTACACTCAGTGATAAATGCAGTACCATTTTAGGAACTTGAAATGCTAAGGTTTCTAGACATCCTTATGGTGATAGGCTCACAGTATCCATTGTAATTCTTGGCTGTATAAAAACCAGAGAGAGGTATAATTCTCTCAAATTCTTCAATTACACTTGGTATCTACTAGAAGTCTCCCATCTCCTAACACTGTATGCTAATTTTGAGACTCTGCTTCTTAGTCAAAACTCTATCATTTTTAGAGAAGATATGATTATGTAGACACTTGGAAAGAAAGCGTCCTGGGGATGGTGTTTATGACTTGTCCTGAATCTTAGCGACTTGGTTTGTTCTGGATCTTGCAGACCTTCTCCGTGCCCACCCCACCCCCCATCTCCCTATTCCCCCTGCTTCCTGCTCCCCCCCCCACGGAGCAGACTGCCACTAGAGGGCATTCCCACCCCTAGCTGATGGCTGGAGAGGCTGTTTTTACTGAGCCAGGCAGTCACTGTTTTATATGTCTGTCCATTTTATTATTTTGGTACCTTGGACATGTTAATAATACCTGTGGGACTGGCTTCATTCATGTTCTGGACATCACTGAAAATATGTCAGTCACATTTTGAAGTCTTGTTGCATTAATCTGATTCTGGAGGTGGTATCTCTGCTTCTCTGTCTCTTCCTACCATGGTCTCTTTCATATTCATACTCACTCTTGTTGACTGTCTCCTAAGCTGCTCAGNAGGCCTGGCGTGCTGCGATTCATGGGGTCGCAAAGAGTCGGACACGACTGAGCAACTGAACTGAATGTGGATTGCTTTTCCTGAGTTGCCTGCTGCTGAAGGTTAATTTCCAGCAGCTGCAGAGTTACACTAATTGACTCAGAGCCAGGATATGTATATCACTCTGCCCTCCAGGAAGCAACACTCCTTCTCCAGGAGCCAGGAAACCTGGCTGCTACTCAGAAGATGTCTTCTTGCCTTTTGTGTCTGCACTTTCGGGTTTGTTTTTAAATTAAAAGTAGCAGGATTAGTTAGTTTGAGTTTTTTTAATCCCCTTTTGGCTTCTCCTGAGATGATCTGAGTTTTCTCTACAATTTTCTTGACTGGTATTTATTTCTAGTAAATCACAGCTTTTCCAGTTACAGGCTACTGACTTTGTTCCAGTTACTTCTCTTTCATTTCCTCATCTGTAAATTGGGGGAAATGCCGCTTCCTAGGATGATGCGTGCACGCTCAGTCCCTAAGTCGTGTCTGATTCTTTGTGACCCCATGAACTGGAACCCACCAGGCTCCTCTGTCCATGGCATTTCCCAGATAAGAATACTGGAGTAGGTTGCCGTTTCCTTCTGCAGGGGATCTTCTCCACCCAGGGGCTGAACCTGCATCCCCTGCATTGACAGGTGGGTTCTTTACTGCCAAGCCACCAGGGAAGCTCCTAGAAT
Organism: Neotragus moschatus; assembly: GCA_006410615.1. Taxonomy (NCBI): domain Eukaryota; kingdom Metazoa; phylum Chordata; class Mammalia; order Artiodactyla; family Bovidae; genus Neotragus; species Neotragus moschatus. Next base: position 1,888,261 of record SJYA01000910.1, read on the forward strand.
CGTCGCAAGGCTTAGATGAGGATATGCGTTAGGAACTGGCCCAGAGTAGGTGCTTGGTGAACATTAGTTCCTTTCATTTCCCTGGATTGTCTCATCATTGCAAGGCTTTTTCTAGCCTGTGACCATGTGACTTCTAGACCTATACCCTCTGCTACAAAAGTTCATGTTATTGTTGAACCAGAACATATATGGGATAGTCCAGACTGAGATGCAGAATACCAGATTTCAAATAATTGGTTCATAATTTTTTATAAAGTAAAATCTCATCATTTTTTTTGTATTGCTTATATGTTAAATAGTAACAGTTAAACATTTGCAATAAATTTTACCTTTTTTTTCCCTACTTTAGTATGATCATTGAAAGTGAGAGTGTTAGTTGCTTAATCATGTCCAGCTCTGTGCTATCCCATGAACTGCAGACCATCAGGCTCCTCTTGTCCATGGTGTTTCCCCGGCAAGAATACTGGAGTGGGTAGCCATTTCCTTCTCCAGGGGATCTTCCCAACCCAGGGATAGAACCTGGGTCTCCTGCATTACAGGCAAATTCTTTCCTGTCTGAGCCACTAGGGTGGTCACTAGACAATTTTAAGTCACACATATGACTCCAGTTCTATCCTCTATTGGACTATTCTGGTTGAGACCTGGTAGAGATATTGTGTACAGAAAGAAAATTATCCAGTAAATCAAGGAGATATGTCAAGGAATAAATGCTACACAGTGTCTTTAATTTCTAGGATTTTTTTTTAAACATCCAGGTTTTGTGCTCATTAAGGAAACTTACTGATGCATTGTTGAGATAAATTTTCCGCACTCTCCAAAGCCTCCTGCAAATATTTCTAGCCATGTTGTCACTTTGAAAAAGTATTTAAAAGGTGGATACCCTAATGGGTGACAAGCATTCAACCTTTGAGCCTTTCAAAAATGTCAGGAGTCAACTGAAGTCAAGTAGTGAACTAGTGAGAATAATCAAGTTGGAAAACACTTGTATAAAGTAGCCTGACATATTTCTCATCATTCATAACAGACTCAAGGCAGTCCTAAAGGAATCTTGGAAAATATTTGGTCAATAACAGTGTGTGTAAAATAAACATAACTTCCCAGGGGCCTGTATTATAAACTTTATAAGGCTTTATGTTTTATATCTTAAATTGTCATAGTTATATTTGAATATATGTGATAAGAAGTATGGGTTATACAAAAGATAATAGAAAGTGCTGCTTGTTTCATGGATGGGTTTGGGGAAAGTGAACTATGAGAAAAGGAAAGTGAGACCAGCCGTATTCTGAGTCAGTTTATTGTTTCTTTCTCTTTCTCATAGATGCTCGTTGCCAACATTGACTTGGGCCCTACTATTTTGGACATTGCAGGCTATAGCCTGAATAAGACCCAGATGGATGGGATGTCTTTTTTGCCCATTTTGGTGAGTATAAAGCCCTCAGTCAGCCCTGAGCCAAGACTCCGAAGTAAATTCCAGGTTGTATAAGTAGAGTTAAACTTTACATCTTCAGGGGAGACCCTTTAAATCTTAAAACTTAAATTTGGGAAGCAGAGAATACAGTTTTTCTCATACCTGTAGTGGGAAGGAGCTTTCTTTTAAAAAGACTAGACACAGAAAAACATAGAGTTCTGTATCCTTTCTTTTCTCCTTCCCCCAAAAGCCCCATCATACACAAAGGTAACAATTTGAGAAAATATTTGCAGCATATATGAAAAAAGGTAGCTAATCCTAATAAATGAGTTCTTAAAAGCTAAAATTAATATCCCAGTATAAAAATGGGCAAAAGAAGTAACTAATCAATTCTCAGAGGAATTAAAAATGACCAGAGTCAGTGCAAAAAGATTGCTTCAATGCTGATCAAAGAAAGGCTTAACTGAAGGAGGCCCCTATTGCCTGTAGAACTGGCAAAGACGAAAAAGATTAATACCCAGTAATTACAGAAGTCTGAAAAAAAATGAAAGCTACTCAGACTCTGTTCACTGAAGTGTAATCAGTATAAGCTATGAGTAGGCTAATTTAATAAGACCCATCACTTCAAAATACACATGTCAAGCAGATCCATCTGGGAATTTACTCTTAAGAGAACAAAATCCATTCAAGAATTATTTGAGTACCTACTGTATCTAGCACTGCATAATGCTAACTATAAAGAACTGCATGTAATATTCACCTGGAACCATCACAGCATTGATGTACCCAGATATCTATACAGAATACAACTGTACCCCAATACAAAATAATAAGTTTAATTAAAAAAAAACCCTACATACAGTATTAATAGAAGAAAATTTAAAACCTGAATATACAGTCAAGAATTGGTCACACTGTGGCAAAATTAAACAAGACCATTAAAGCAGCACTAAATGATGTGCGTAAGTATACACTGACTTAGAAAGATGCCCGCCACATACTGCTGGGAGAAAGGGAGGTTTCAAACAGCGTCTCTTTTTCATTAAAAATGTATGTGAATGTGTTTAGGCATAGAAAAGTTTGACGGATCAGCACACTATATTATAGGTAACTCTTACTGATTTGTATGAATCTGTCACAATTATTAGGTGATGTGTGACTCATCCAAGAGAATACATGTCACTCATGTAAGTTATAAAACACAAGAAATACCCATGAACCCATCATCCCATTTAAGAACTGAAATACTCCTCATACTGATGGGTCTTCCTGTACACTCCCCCCATCCCACCCCTTACCTGCCCTTACCAGTTACCACTTTTCTGAATTTTATGGTTGTTACTCTCTGGCTTTTATTTAGTAGTCATCATGTACATAGCCATAAACAACATACCTGTCTTGGGGGAAAATACCTATCTTGTTTTGCAGTCTAAAGATGACATTCTACTAGTTGTAATCAAGATTTTTTTTTTCAATTCAGCATTGTTTGCAAATTGACCCATATTGTTCACTGATACCTAATATTCCATCATAAGAAGGAATGCTTCACCACTTAATTATTTTTTTTTTTTTATCAGTGTACATTTGTGGTATTCTAGTTTTGCTCTAGGCACAATGCTGCCAGGGCATTCTCATACATGTTTCCCAGTGAGCATGTGTATACACACCAAGGTCACAGGAACCTCACATCTTCATTCCTACAAATATCACCATGTTATTGTCCAAAATCATCATCAGTTTATATTCCACCAGTAATGTGTGAGAATTCCCTTTGCTCTATATGAAAGTATCAGATGACTTCATTTTTTGCCTCTCTAGGGGGTAAGAAACAACAAAGTTATAGTTGGTTCTACTGTACGTTTCTTTATTAATGAGATGAATCGCTTTTTTGACAGCTTAATTCCCTTACTATACAATTCACCAGCTTAAAGTTGACAGTGCACTTGGTTTTGATATAGTCAGAGTTGTTCAACTTCAGTATAACTTAATTTTACAACATGTTCATCACCCCTAAAAAGAAACCCCCAGATACACTAGTCACTCCAGGCTCACTCTCTCAGCACCAGACAGGCACTCCTTTCTGTCACTGTAGATTCGTCTGCTGTGGACATTTTCTGTAAGTAGAATCATACAGCATGTGGTCTCTTGTGACTGGCTGAAAACACTGAGCCTGTCTTCAAGGGTCATCCCCACTGTAACACGTTACTACTTCATTTCTTATTACCAAATAGTGGTAGTCCATGTATTTCTCCAGCCATGTGTCATCCAGCCATCAGTTGGNTTTCTGTAAGTAGAATCATACAGCATGTGGTTTCTTGTGACTGGCTGAAAACACTGAGCCTGTCTTCAAGGGTCATCCCCACTGTAACACGTTACTACTTCATTTCTTATTACCAAATAGTGGTAGTCCATGTATTTCTCCAGCCATGTGTCATCCAGCCATCAGTTGGTAGACGTTTGCATTGCTTCCCCTGGTTGACTCTCTGAGTAACACTGCTGTGAACATTTGTGTAGAGATGTTTGGGTGAGCCAATGTTTTCCATTCTCTTGAGTGTACCCTTAGTAGATTGCTAGGCCATGTGGTGATTTTTCTGTTTAACCTTTGGAGGAGCTGCCAGACTGTTTCTAAAGTGATGGCACTGTTCTGTATATTCCCACCAGCAGTGAGAAAGGATTCAGTTTCTCTACATCCTTGCCAGCAGTTGCTGTTATCTTTTTACTGTGTCTTAGTGGGTATGAGTGGGACTCACTGTGGTTCTGATTTGCATTTTCCTAATGATGAATCATGTTGATTTGTGGTCATGTGTCAAACCTATCTTGTCCTGTGTGTGTTGGACATTTGTATATCTTCTTGGGAGAGATGTCTGTTCAGATCCTTTGCTTGTTTTTTCAGCTGGGTGTTTGATCAGTGAATCCTCTTTCAGTTATGTCTTTTGTGTTTCTTCCCTTGTGAAATGCTTCTTTTTGCCATGATATTCCCCCTGTTTGTGACTTGTCTTTTCCCTGCATTAAGGTATGACAGTGCAGGAGTTGAGTGTGTGAAGCACCTCATTTTATGAAATGATTTAGTGTCCTTTGTGTCTTGTTGATAAAAATACTTTTGAACCTTGAGGTCAGAAAATAGTTCTCCCAAATTTTCTTCTGGAAGTTCTGCCTCTTACCTTTGAGTCCTTGGTGTATCTGGAATTGGTTTTCTTGCATAGTAGGAGTCAGGAATTCAGTTTCATTTCTTTTTCTGTAAATACTTAGTTGTCTTTTCTGTTCCATAGATCTGTCTATCCCTCAACCAGTGTGTTGTTATAAAGCTATATAATTAAACCTTGCATGGGTACACTTCTCTCTAAGGGTTATTAGGGGTCTCTTAAGAGTTGTTCTTAGGGGTATCTTAAAAGACAGTTATCTTTCTTCCATCTTCCATGTAAACTTTATAAAAACAGCTTTTCAGATTGCTTAAAAAATCATTTTGGGCTTTAGCTGGAATTGCAATGAATCTGTAGGATCAGATAGAGGGAAATTTTTCTCTCTTCACTCTTCCTAGACAAATCTTAGACTGTTAATCTTATTTCTAGTTAGAAAAAAAAGAAAACGCTTCACTATAGGGCTAAAATCATTATGCTGTGTATAGTTAATTTCCCTGCAGTTTTGTAAATGCCACCCGGGACCTGGCCATCTTCCTTGCTCTCTTGAAGGTTAGTCCTGTGGAAACCTCTGGCGTATTAGGGCTGTCCTACCTCTGGCTCTGCCTTAATATGGTAGCTACTAGCCGCGTGTGACTATTCAACTAGAATAAAGTGAGAAATTCAGTTCCTCAGTGGCAGTAGCCACATATCAGTTGCTCCAAACACCTTCTATCAGGCAACAGTTACAGAACATTTCAGTCAGAAAGTTCTGCTGGACAGGGCTGCTGTAGACCAGGGCGTGGCAAACCCCTGTGGGCCAAGTCAGCCCACCCTGGGGGTTTTGTAAATGAAACTGGATCAGGACACAGCTGTGCTCATCCGTGTCGTCTGTGTGTGTTGCTTGGCCTACTTTCCTGCTGCAGTAGCAGAATCGAGAAGTGGAAACAGAGACTGTGTCGTCACAGCCTCTAAATACTGTCTAGCCGTTGACAGAAAACACTGAATGACCCCTTCATTGGTTTGAAACTTGGTGGCACATTCGTACCTCCTGGGAAAGAAAAATACTAACTCCTGGGTCCCAGCCCCAGTAAGCCTGATTAATTAGAGATGTGACGTGGCCCCACAGTGGTTTTAATATGCAGCCAAGTTGGAGAGCTCTGCTCTCGACCCAGGCACTCTTCTCCTCCCTGCATACTTTGACATTTAAGTGTGGGGTTTTGAGATCCACTCAAGTCCGACAGATAAGCTCTTCCCCTGACCCCCAGGTTCCAGGGCTCAGAATTGGCAGAATGGGTTCTTACGGGGGAGTTGGTGACTGCTGAAGTCTCCTGTAGCTTAGGATTTCTGTGACCTACATCTGCACGAGATGGTGTGGGTTTCTTCATAGAACAGTGACTGAGGACATCAGTTCCTCGCTGACTCTCCTTTCCAAGCAGCTGTGACCCCCTACAGCCTTGAGCAGACCACACACTCCCCCCTGCTGTGGTCACCAGCCTAGATAGGTCCACTCAAGTCCTCAGGGTAGTGGTTCTCACACGAGCACCCATCACCAGTGCCTGAGGGGCTGGTTCAAGTGCAGACTGCTCCCCGCCCCCACTGGGAATAAAGAATGTGAGTTTGTAACCCGTTCCAGCTGCTGGGGCACATTTTGAGCACCGCTCTTTTGGAGCAGTGCTGCTCGGATTTTACTGTACATATGAGTCAGCCGAGGATCTTACTAAAAATGCAGACAGGCCCTTTAAGACCAAAGTAGGGCCTGAGATGGTGCACCTCTAAGCAGCCCCCAGGTGCTGCTGATAGACCACAAACCAGACTTTGACTACTATGACTCTAGACCGTTTTAAGAGCTCCCTCCCCCTACACACACACCCCTTGGCAGTTACAGTGCCCAGTCCTAACCACCGATCACCAGGGAATTCCCTTAGGAGCCCTTCTAGCCTGGTCTAGGTCAGATTCTGCTGCTGGGCTGACTTTTCTAAAGCACAGCCTTGACTGGGTCACTTCCTTGTTCAAAACCCCCAGAGCCTCTTGTCACCTGCCATTCTACGTAGTACAGGTGGGCAGCCTGCTGTCAGGACCTTCTTCTGTTCAGTACCAGCCTGCCTGTCCACCGGCCTTGGCACTGCTTCCTTGTCTGAAAGCTGGGTATCAGGAACCCATATACCAGGTGTCCTGCTTCCATCCTGGCCTTACACTGTCCTTTTGATCCCAAACTCCCTCTCCCTTTCACCATTTGTGTGTCTGCTTTAAACGTTCCCATTTCAAACACTGCTGCTCTTTTCCTTCTGCTCCACTGATGTGCAGCAAAAATGAAATGAGTTTATATATGTATGGTATCTTCATTCTGACCATCAAGAGGTACTCAGCCCTATTACAGTCCTTAGCTCACTAGCCATATTTAATTTCTCAGCATGAGCTTAGACAAATTCTTAGAGTTTATAGACAATATTGTTTACTCTGATCTGAACTTTCACCACCTTGCCATACAGCTTTGATTTTTGCTTCATGACTTCATTGGTTTCCATTCCTGACCTGCTTCACAGGACTAGTCTTGAGAAATAACTATGCGCAAAGCATTTGGCATCACTTGTGAGAATCTTAGGGGCTGCCCAGGTGGTTCAGTGGTAAAGAATCCACCTGCCAACGCAAGGAGACACAAGAGACATGGGTTCAGTCTCTGGGTCGGGAAGATTCGCTGGAGGAGGAAATTGCAACTCACTCCAGTGTTCTTGCTGGAGAATCCCACGGACAGAGGAGCCTGGCAGGCTACAGTCCATGGGGTCACAGAGAGTGAGACGTGATTGAGCAACGGAGCATGTGAGGACTCTACAACTGGACGTGATACTCGGCAGCCTTCAGATGCATCCATTTTCTCATTCCCTTCAGTTACTGAACAGTCAGTTCATTTTGACTCCCAGGACCCCTTGAGTGGTAGAATGAATGACATTGTGATTTTATCCTACTCTGTATGCCTCACCGAAACCACATTTGCTCTTCTTTCTAGAAAGGGGCCAGTAATCTGACTTGGCGATCAGACGTCCTGGTGGAATATCAGGGAGAAGGCCGCAACGTCACCGACCCCACGTGTCCTTCCCTGAGTCCTGGAGTGTCTGTGAGTGTGGCCCAAGTTGTCTTAGACGCCTTCTCACGCACGGCACAGCCGGCACGGGTTTAGACGTGCCAAGTGCTGAAACTCAGTTAACTGAGTCCTCCTCCTGTCACTTTGTCACTTTGACTCTGGGAGGTTAGGAGATAAACGAAGGTAAAAGTAATCCTGAAAATGATTATCTGCTGACCTACTGTCAAGAACGGGCACTTTGAATTCTTCCAGTTTTTATAACAAGTTCACAGATCTGCCCTCCTTACTTTATCAGGACCCTTTCCTTTTTTCTACCCATCCCAGCTGTGGTACCACTTTTCATTAGGGGTGTGATCAGTGGCATCCAACAGAGAGACAAGGTTTCCACCTATAACCAGGCCAGCATAAGCATCTGGATTTGGTGGCAGCCAGACTGGTCATGGAGGGGACATGAGCGACATCAGCCACTCTTTAGAGAATGGATAATAGAGTCAGCTCCAAATGGAAGCCTGACACTGACATGTTAAAATATAGTAAAAACCCAACCAAAAGGTGGTATGGAAGACTTGATGGAATCACAGTCAAGTCCTATTTGGTGATAAGAGTGCTCATAAACAACTTACTGCAAATGATTCCACAAAGCTCATTTCAGACTTTCTCCAAGCCTTGAGGATGAAAGTACCTAAAAAACCTGCAGAGTGATTCACCTGCGTATTAATTTCTTCTCCTTACCAACCTGTATGTTTACAGGGGCTCGTTAGGACTCATTCCTATCAGATGAGCAGGCAGGGATGGCAGCAGTCTACACACACAGCAGCCACACCTCATGTTCTTTAATCAAGTCAGCCCTTAGTAGGAGCTGAGCCTCGCGTCTGTTTTCATTTGTCACTATGGAAGGTGCTCTTCAGCTAACTTTTTCATGTCCCTACAGCAATGTTTCCCTGACTGTGTGTGTGAAGATGCATATAACAACACCTATGCCTGTGTGAGGACCATGTCAGAGCTGTGGAACTTACAATATTGCGAGTTTGATGACCAGGAGGTAAGAGGGCCCGCTGCCCCTCCACCCCTTGTGTCTGTTGCCAGGGCTTTTTTAGCTGGACTTGGTGGCAGAAGAGAAATTCCAGGAAGGTTCCTTGGGGAAATGGGGTTTATTTTTTCACTGAGGTATAGTTGCAGCAGCAGCAGCAGCATAGTTGCTTTACAATATCGCGTTAGTTTCTGCTGTACCGTGAAGCGCATCAGCTGTGTGTGTATACATATACCACCGTCCTCGTGAACCTCCCTCCCCTTCCCTCATCCCACCCCTCTGGGTCATCACAGAGCACCAGGCTGAGCTCTCTGCTATGCAGCAGCTTCCCACTAGCTAGCTATTTATACCTGGTAGTATACGTATGTCAGTCACAATCTCCTAATTCTGATCTGTACTCACACTTATGTTTCCATCGGTTAAGGAAATAGAATTCCACAAGGCCATACTTGACTTCTCTAACTGACTTTGCTGGGTGGGGCTTTCTTTACTTCCACCGCTTCCCACACATACACCTGAAATACACATAGTTTACTTTTTCAGAATGCTACATGCCTGGTCTGTTTGCTCCCCTGATAGTTTGGGGTGAGGGTAAGAACTTCTATGGAGACAAAAGGAGTCGGGGGCCTTTCCTAGAAAGCTAGCTTCCTGGCCACCAGCTGGCTCAGACCCTCCTGTTCCTAGCACAGCATAGTCTAGTGCTGCTCACACGAATCAGCAGGTTAAAGGCAGCATCCTTGGAGGAAGGTGGCTTTTAGCCAGCTCAGATCAGTGTGGATTATCTGGAGCATCACACGGACTCCAGTCCCTTGTTTCTTACTGTTCATCAGCGAGTGCACACTGCCCCATCTGGCAGCCTACATGTTGCCATATGGAGCCAGCACTCATCATGTTTCTCAGAAACTGACTCGCTCCCTATTTACTTGTAGGTCATAAGCACTTCAGAGAACAAGCAAGAGAGCTTCCCTCGAACTCAGTCCCTTCCACTTGATAGGTGGCANGTTAAACTGTGAACTCTGCCTGTGTGTCAGGAGTGGCTGTCCCTGGTCCCTTTATTTAGCTGATGACAATACTCCTGAGATCTTTGTTCTCACCGAACCCATTTTGTCCTGGGGCCACAGTTTTTAATTAGTCCCCATGTGATCTGGACTTATAAATCCATTCACATAAATGGCACTGCTTTGCCGGCAGTGGGAAATGTTTTCGGTATCCAGCTTGACCTAAAATCAGAGGACCTGCATAGCATTCCAGATTAAGCACTTCACTATCAAAAATACCAATATCACATGGCTTGAAGAACCACCATCAGAGCTGAACCACCTGATTAAAAACAAAAACCATTGGTTTTAGGTTAGTAAAAATACACTTTTTATAATATCACAATGTGATTAGGTCACAAATTCAAAACTNACCTAAAATCAGAGGACCTGCATAGCATTCCAGATTAAGCACTTCACTATCAAAAATACCAATATCACATGGCTTGAAGAACCACCATCAGAGCTGAACCACCTGATTAAAAACAAAAACCATTGGTTTTAGGTTAGTAAAAATACACTTTTTATAATATCACAATGTGATTAGGTCACAAATTCAAAACTTATCAACCAAGCTCTGTACATTTTTGGGAATTCTGGGCTTGTGCTTCATTGAAATAGAACAGTAGCAGGCTTTGGGTACAGGCTAATTCTGAGTAGTTACTGAAGGTGATAGACATCTACTTGCCAGTGACTGCTCATATAGTGAGCCAGTTAACACCAGGGCTATTGAGGGGATGTCTCCCCTCTAAGATCTGAAAAATAAAGTGGGTTAAGTATTTCAGCAGAGAAGGACTTCCAAGGGTTGGTGAAGGTTGTGTTTTCTGAGGGCCTTCTGTAGGTAGGGCTCTCGGGTTGATGAAAGGCCATAAAGTAGGTGTAGTAAGTGCCTGCCCAGCAGGGAGCCTGGGTTCCACGCCCCCAAGTAAAGTTGTGCCACTCCCTCTGCATTTTGCTGACATTCTGTTCATTTGTTATAAGATGTAAGAATTTTAGAGTTGATGGAAAAGTACCAACTACTTAGCTTCTTCCCTTTTAGCTAACTTCTTCCTGAGTTTTTGGAGTCTGGTGCAATTTGGGCCTTGTTTACTGTTTCTCTGTCAAAGTCAGATTTTTTTGACGTTTCCTTACTGTTTAGAACACCTAATTTCTGTCTCTTGGCTCAAAGACTAATTCCCATTCTTACGTTGTCTTCACAAGAAGGCTAGTTGATGATGGGGCAGCAGGTAAAAAGAGGAACTGTGGTTTATAAACTACAGTTTATAACTATGGTTTACTGTCCAACTCAGGCAGTCGTGATTTTAGCTTTACGTAAGGTCCTAGGTTGAGCTTTAAGCACTTTGTAACACATGGCCATGATAAGTAACTTTCTGTCACAGTCCCGGATTGCCATGTTGGGTTATAACCATTAGGTTTAGTCCTTTACCTCACACACTCCCAGTAACTGTGGTGGTATTTAGAGGTGAAATGGGCAAGAGAAATGAATACTTCTGTTTGAACTGTTTTAGGAAAAGAAATTCTAACAGTTTTGTAACTAAAAGCAAACTACAATGTTGAGTATGGGTATCAGCTTTATTCTATGATTAACATTAATCAGTCAGTTTCCACATTAATGAAAGTTGACCAGTTATTCCCAAATAAAAAGAAACCAACTCTTACCAGGTCTTGTACTGTGATGTGATATTATTCAGTTTTATGATGCTGCTTCCTAAAAGCAAATGAGGTCATGAGAGTAACTCAGATCAACTAGCTGCTCTGCATGCAGCAGATTTTGGGTTGGGTTGGTAGGGGGATGGACTGAAGCCCTCTTTGTACCTCTCATTTTTAAATGGTCCCTAATTTTTTCTTTTGGACTGGCTTCATTCTCTGGATCTATGCTAAAATCTTTCATAAAGCCTCAGTTTATAGACTAACCACAAAATGCACTGAAATTCTTCAGACTATGTATAAGGGCCTTACTGCAGGAGGCTTGCCTTTTTTCTCTCAATTGTACTGACTGGAGGTTTATTTTCCCTTTTAAGACCGGGTGCCCTTCAGAATAGAGAACTGTAACTATTAGGAATGAACAGAGATCTTGGGGATGAATAAAGATTTTGCCTTATAAGACTTCCTATTACAAAGCTCTCCCTCAAATACAATAACATTCCCTGCACCTAAAAAGTAGGGACTGCCTTTCAAGCATCTTGGAATTCGACCAGCGGTGCTGTTTCTAAATGTTTTAATTAACACCACTAGAGTAATCTGGCAACTGTTCTTAAATTTATTTTTAAGTGTCTAAGGACTAGTATTTGAACAGAAGAAGATAAATTGTCCCAGGATCCTTATTAAGAGACAGCAAAGGGGTATTTGATCCACCAGTGGAACTAGGTGGGCATTCTGTCGTTTCAGCACCACTTAGGTCCCACTGATTTTGTGAATTTCTGTGTTTGTTTCATCTGTTCCTGGAAGTTCTCCCTGCCCTGGCTCTGTGTCATCTCAGTCATCTGACTTAGAAAGTGCCCTTCGAAGGACCCTGTTCACTGCTGCACTTTTCAATGAATTAAAATTTATTTCTGTCGTAGTGGAAATGTGTCCTTTGTTTTAGTCCACAAGTAGTTAATTTTGACTCTGTTGTTGTTATATACTGTTTAATGTTTTACTGGCTCACTTAGTACTGGAGATGGGCTGTTTCCATGGGGTCCTAGAGTCCCTACCTGGAAAGCTCATGTATGTGGCCCTGATGAGTAGCATGCAGAAAATATTCCTGATAATTCTTCATGCATTTACAGTTTGGAGGGGGGGGAAAAAACTTAGCTTTAATTAGATAAACTCACCTCCAAAGGTGCTTTGCCTTGATATCTAGTCACGTGATCCATTGCCGTAAATGAGAAATGAAGGCCTGCTGGGGTTGACATGCTTTTTTTCTTAAAGGGATAGTACTTTAGGTTTGCAGGCCATGTCTGTATCGCAGATACTTAATTCTGCTGTTTCAGTACAAAAGTAGCCATAGGCAACCCACAACTGAATATGCATTGCTATGTTCCATCATCAAAAAAGGAAAAGGCCGTAATTTGCCAATCTCAGATATAGTAGGTTGCCTCTTAGAAGTTCTGAGAAGACACCCATTAGGTTTCCAGACTACCATCAGAAAAACAAATACTTGGATTTATCACAATATTAAGTTACCTAGGGAGAGGAGACTTTACTTGCATAGACCCAAAGTGAGGGTAAGTACAGCCAACTCCATCCATTTTTCTCACTTGCACCCTGCCTATTCCCACTGAGACTTCCTTGCCCGGTAGAACCAAACATCATACACATTTCGTATTTGTTTCATCATCTTTCTCGACCCACAGTGGGTTTAATGGGCTAGTCATATGTGTGCCTTGAAGTCTGTTGTGGCAAGAGCAGAGAACCTAGGGCCTCCAGCTGAAAGCTCGATGCAGAGAACTTTACTCATGGGATTCCTCCGTAAGACAAGATTTACATGTGGAACAGGGAGGCTGGCTTCAGGAGGACCACAGAGCAGATGACAGTTCTAAATCTCAGTCTTTGAGAGGACGCTTTCATGACACACTAAGCTGGTGAGACCTGAGATCTAGATCCTCGTGACCTGCAGTTCCGACACGCTGACAGGTCCTCAAAGAGCAGAGGAATACAAAGAATGGTTGTAATTAGCATTTATTGTGACAAAAACGGCTCTGCAGACTAGACTCTTTAACTCAGTTTACCCAAGCTCATAAAGCTAATTAGAGTCAAGCTTTCAAAGATCGGGCTTTGAAGACATCTTTCTATTAAATTCTGCTGTCGCTGTGATCTAAAGGATTTCACCCTCATAGATCTGAGTGCCTCCTCTGGAAGTGAGCTGGGTTATGAAAGAGAAATTCTCTTTCCCTGACCTCCAGGACATCATGTAGATTGAAAAGAAAACTTGTCCCTGATATCTGTATTTACAGGGAAAATAGTTTCAGACTAAGAAGGAGACTTGACACTATCATTGAAATGGTTTCTTGTCCTCCACAGCCTGATTTTTCAAAACAGAGCTCCTCTGACAAACCTTTAAATAGACTCACCAAGAATAAGAAGGGCTCAAATAAGTAACATCAGAAATGAAAGGGAAGACATTACAACTGCACCTCAGATATACAAAGGAGCCTAAGAGAGTACCACAATTAATTAGATGCCAATAACTCAATAAATTCCCAGAAACATACAACCTTCCAGGACTGACTCATGAGAAGAACAGGAAATGTGAATAGTCTAATCACTAAGNACATTACAACTGCACCTCAGATATACAAAGGAGCCTAAGAGAGTACCACAATTAATTAGATGCCAATAACTCAATAAATTCCCAGAAACATACAACCTTCCAGGACTGACTCATGAGAAGAACAGGAAATGTGAATAGTCTAATCACTATTAGACTAATCACTAAGTCTAATCACTATTAGACTGCCTGGTAAGGACCAGGTAGCTTCACTGGTGAATTCTACCAAGCATTAAAGGTGGAATTAACACCAATCCTCAAATTCTTCCAGAAATAGAAAAAGAAGGAACACTTCCAAACTCATTTTACAAAGCGAGCATTACTCTCGTACCCAAACCGGACAACAACTGGTCAATATTCCTGACAAACATAGAGGCAAAAATCCTCAACAAAGTATCAGCAGACTGAATTCAACAACACATGAAAAGGTTTACACACTAGGATCAAGTGGAATTAGTACAAGGATTTAAGAATGGTTCCATATCCACAGATCAATGTTATATACCACGTTAACAAGATGAAAGGTAACAAAGATAATCATCTTAACAGACACAGAAAGAACATTTGACAAAATTCAATGTTCACTTATGATAAATGGTTATAATGTACCTCAACATAAAAGCCATAGATGAGAAGTCCACAGCTAACATCTTACTCAACAATGAAAACTTGAAAGCTTTAAGCAGGACAAGAAACAACTGACCAGGGTTCAATCCCTGGTCAGGGAACTATTTAATAAGATCCTGCAAGCTGCACAACACAGCCAAAAATAAGAAGACAAGGATGGTAAGAGATTCCCTGTGCACTGCTGGTGAGAATGTAAACTGAAATAGCCACTGTGGAAAACAGTACAGAGGTTCCTCAAAAAATGAAAAATAGTACTACTATGTGATCCAGCAATGCCACTTATGGGTATTTATCTGAAAAAAAACAAAACACGAATTTGAAATCCCATATTCACTGCAGCATTATTTATAATAGTCAAGATACAGAAACAACCCAAGTATCCATCAATGGAGCATGGATACAGAAGATGTATATATTCAGTTCAGTTCAGATCAGTCACTCAGTCGTGTCCAACTCTTTGGGACCCCATGAATCGCAGCACGTCAGGCCTCCCTGTCCATCACCAACTCCCGGAGTTCACTCAGACTCAAGCCCATCGAGTCAGTGATGCCTACACAATACTAATCTGCCATAGAAATGAATGGAATCTCGCCACTTGTGGCAATATGCATAGACTGAGGGCATTAAGTAAGACAGAGAACGACAAATACTTTACAATCTCACTAATATGTGGAATTTAAGAAATAACAATGAACAATTACAAGCTTATCGCTATGGAGAACAGATATGGTGGTTGCCAGAGGTGGGGGTTGGGGAGTAGGACACACAGGTGAAGGGGGTCCAAAGGTACCAACTTCTAGTTACAAAACAAGCCGTGGGGATGTAACATACAGCATAGTGACTATAGTTAGTAATACTGTATTACATATTTGAAATCTGCTAAGAGTACATGTTAAACGTCCTCATCATAAGAAAAATACTTTTGAACTATGTATGACAATGTATAACTAACATAATGACCAAAGCTAATTTACCGAGAGAAAATGGGACAAACCTTTAGCCAAAACCTATAAAACGGTAGGTACCTGGGACAGGGCAAAGCTGCCCAGTGGTAGAGGCTCAACTTATCTCCAAAGGCAGAAGAAAATCTTCTGCACATTATATAACTGAAAGGTATAAATAAATACCAGTTTGCAGCTATAACTACCAAAACCTAGTAGAAGCTTCTTTATATGGTTGCTAAAGTATTGTTCTCAGCACATGCTGGAAAACATTTTAATGGACTCTAGGCTGGCAGGCCCCAGACACAAGTCCAAGTCTTCCCTCCAGAGGGTCTCTATTACCCACAAAAGTTGGTGCGTGGGAGAGCTCAGCGCAGGGGCGGAGCTGCTCTTTTCAGCAGCTGCTGCAGGCCAAGATCTTGGCTTGGCTTCTGAGGCACCTGTTGTCCAAATCAAGACTATCAGACGCTACTTCTTTGCCTCGTCCTAATGCTAGGAAAGTAGCTCAGAAATGCAGCCGCTTCTATTTTAAGTCCTGAAGAAAAGTGGCTTCCCTATGTCCTTTTCTTCCCCATGTCTCCTGTGTTTCCCAGCTCCTCCGAGATCGTGTGAGTAGCAACTTTATTAGACCTGACATCAACACAAGAACTTGGATCCTTTCAGCAGTCTGGAATGAGGGGCCACTTACTGAGTCATCTGTCAGGCAGCCTTCAGCCAGTGACTGCACTTTTATGGATGATTCCACAGAGAACGAAGCCTGGGATGCTGAGTCTGGTCTTCTGTACAGCAGGGGAACACAAAAACAGGGCCTCGGTCACCCTGCCCCCTTCCTCCCTGTATTGCCACTTAGGGCCCCGGTGAATGCCACTTGGGGCCCTGGTGAAGGGTTCAGCCGGGAGTGAACACTGACTTTACAAGGAGGCAGGAAGCCCTGCAGAACAGCCCCATTCCTTCTCCAAGCTGCCCAACTGGCTGTTTCCAGACACGATGAAATGTTTAGTCCCACAGACATTAGTCCCCCCAGTTCAGAGAGCTGAAATGAGCTGAAGACATGCCCCAGTCCCCAGATTGCTGTCTGGGGTGAGAATTCACAAACATGACAACACCGGACGAGAAACAAAGGCCAGGGTCCCCAGAAGACACTCACACGTGACCCTCTGGTCTGGATCACTCAGCACCTACAGGAGTGTGACAGCGTGGGCAGCCCCGGTCCCTGCAGCTCTGAGCCTTATGGGTCTAACTTGTCAGAGCAGACAGACCGTTCTGCCATTATATTTACGGAGGGCACATGGAAAGGCACTGAATGCAGATTTTTTTGGTCTGTTAATTGCCCTGGATCTTGAGTGCTTTGCCTTCCTTATGCATGAGGTTAAAAAACAAAAACAAAAAATTTCACTTTGAAAGAAATGTCCCTCTTGGAAATGACATCCTAGGTGATGCTTCTTAGATGAATGTCTGTCAACATGATATGTAAACATCCTGGCCCACTGGTAAAGCAGCCATACCACCACTATAGGAAGAAGAATTTGGAAAACAGGACCACCTTACACTACATCAGGCTTTACAGGGTGTAGAGTTCCTTGACCTTCATTATCTTATTTGGTCCTCATGAGTCTGATGAAGAAAGTAAACAGGATGCCCTCTCCACTTTACAGAGGGGAAAACAGCTGATCCAGGGCAATTGCTACTGTAAATTTTAACTCTGCCCCTGCCAAAGATGAACTCAGAACCCACTGAGAATTATTTAGCACTCTGTAAGTTCCTTTCTCATAACAGGCAAGACAGCAAGAGTGACACCAATATAACACACTACGAAAAGAAAGGCTTGAGAGACCAGTGGCTCTTACGTAGAAAATTTTCCCGTAAAGCACAAATTCTGCCAGGTAACTCCAACTCATCCTTAAAAATCTTGGCTCTAAATCACTCCCTCTAGGAAGGCTTCCCTAAAGGCTTAAGTAATAAACTCTCACAGCGTTCTGTATTTTATCTTTGTGATACTTGCCGGTTTTCATTACACATGGCAACTGAAGCAAACCAGTTCCCGTGAAGACAGGACCAAGATGTTCTTTCTCACCGTAATCGACACAGTCCTTACATCCTTGGGTAATTTAAAAGTACTTGTTGAATAAAAGAAGTTAAAACACTTGGTGTTCTGCTCAAGTTTCTTTTTATGCAAAGAACAGAAAGAACTAATAGAAGTGAAAAGTTATTGAAAAAATAAAAAAGGATCCTTATAAGAAGATAGGTATCACAGAACCCAACAGTAAAAACAGACACACTCATTCCTCAACTATGATTACAATTAGTTCTAAGCTGTTTGTGGAAAAAGAAAGAAAAAGGAGGGAGGGTGGGGAATAGGAGGGGGAGGATGGAAGAGAGGGAGGAAATGAGCAAAATTCACATTTTAATAAGGAGAAATCCTACTGTATTTCTAATAATATGAAAGTAACCTTAAATATTAAGTTAGAATGGTATTAATCATTTGCATTAAAGTTACAGTACTGTAAATAACTGTGGGAACCAAACAGTTGATAGTACCAGTAACATCAGCATTTGTCGTCACTTGGCAAATTTTTCAAAACTAGACAAAATTAGGAATGTGTAGAACTCACCTTGGGTTTTTTCAAAAAACACTAATTTTTAAGGAAACTTATTGCAATACAAGGNGTTACTCTCACTACGGAAGTAATTTGTTTAAAGACAACTGTGCACCTGGATATATCCCTTCAATCAATGAAATACTCTGCAAAGCTCTAAGATTTACACTTAGTATTTGAAAAACAGTGAGGTGCTTGTTAAAGTAGGAGATTCTCAGGGCTTAGTATTAGCTTTGGGGTGGGGTAGAGAAAAGTCTGCCTTTTAAAAATCAGCACCTATAGGTAGTCTATAAAGAAACGAGTGATAACCTCATTTTTGTCTTGAAGTCTCATCTAACAGATCTTAAATACTACCCTTTCCCAACTATTAGCTTCATAACAACTTTTTTGCCACTGCTTGGAATAGAACAAAAGTTTTAAAAACAAGCCAGGAGCAGAGGGTGGCACCAGGCTGACACAGGCATGACACAAGGGTCAGGAACATCGCTTCCAGCCTCACCCACATCCTGCTCACTAGCTCCTTGTCTGCCTGACACACAGACCCTTCCCCAGCGCACAAACTCCTGCAGAAAGTTTATCTGGAACTAAGGCAATGAGGCTTGGGCTTTTCTGAAGGCTGATAGCCAAGTTTTTGATTCCTAAGGCTGCTGTGTATTCTCAGACAAGCATCTTTTATTGATCAGGCATTTAATAAAGAACATGCTCAGTTTTACCTAAAAGTCATGGACTTGGAACATTTTCCTCGGGCGATCACACATGCATGAAAAAGATGTGAATTTAAGCTGTTGCCTCCCAGCCCATAATTCAAGGATTCTAACTTGTGGTAAGATACCTCAGGGTGCTGCTCCAGAATACTAGAACTTTAGCAAATTTTCTCTCATTTGAAAATCAGAACGTCCTCTGGATCAGAGTCCTCTAGAACTCCAGAGAAAAGGAATGGAGTTTAATTAATCTCTCGTGTCCACACCGGGTGGCTAAAGCGAGGGGAGGGTGCACACACCAGGCCACAAGCAGCCCTGTGGCCGCTGGAGACACGAGGAGCATCCACGGTAAGCTTCGTTGCCTAGAAATATCAAAACCAACTCTCCTGGATAAAGGGACTCCCTCCCAGACACAAAGCCCAAACCCAACTTCTTTTAAGTTTACAAAGGGTCCTGATACTTTCTGTTTGTGTGCAGACATTTAAAAATGCCAATACTCACCTTTCTCAGAAAGGGGAAGAGGAGCTTTCTGAGTTCAACTGCCACCAAGTGAGTCACAAGTGACTTTGGAAACTAATATGAAG
The DNA here is from genome assembly GCA_006410615.1 of Neotragus moschatus. Classification (NCBI taxonomy): domain Eukaryota; kingdom Metazoa; phylum Chordata; class Mammalia; order Artiodactyla; family Bovidae; genus Neotragus; species Neotragus moschatus. The sequence continues at coordinate 1,907,633 of SJYA01000910.1, forward strand.
ATTAGAAGGTCTGTCATCTACCTGGTCAGTCTCACCTTATAGAATTAAAGAGAAAGATCTGCCAAAAGACAAACCCAAAATGAAACCCCAAACTACCAACCTCTAAAAATCTAAACACCAGGAAAAATTTAAAAACCAAAAAAAATCCTACAGATAGAATTAATACATTCAACTGACAGCTATTTAATCTGCCCACTCCTTTCCACCACCACCCCTTGGCCCATTTCTCACCCCATCCTTATACAAATCTGTTTTCTTAATTAAGCACTTAATTAAGCAAGCAGTGATTCACACCAGGCGAATGTACACTTTCAAGAATTTGCATACTTAGTTTCCCGTGTTTCTTTGGAGAAGCTCGTCCTTGATGAGGAAGCAAAACTCCAGCCTTCACAAGTATTTAGTGGTTCCTGGGAACTGTGACTTCTTAAAGCTATGCTTCTAGTGGATCTGGGGAATTATCTTACTAATTGCAGTGAGAGCATGAGGTTCGGTTACCTACCCTGTCAGCTTCTTGCACGCAACAGAACCTGTACATGAAAACACGGGTAGGCATCTCCTTCTCCGAAACTTAGTTTAACCACTTAAATGGAACGCTAGGTGAACAACCACAAAAGGATGGTAGCGTGCTCTGACATCAAGCCTGTCGCCTTCCATTTCCCACAGATCCCACCTCTACTAACAGGCCTGATTTCAGTTGAACTGCCCACTACAGGCATTCTGATGGGCCCTTATTAGGCAGTTTTACTGAAAAACAGGGTAGACCTTACAGGGAAAGCTGGTGCACAGGAAGGGACATCTTTTATTCACTCACAGAGTGGCCGTGGGCAAGCTGCTGGACTTCGATGGGTTTGTCTCCTCATCTGTAAAATGAGAGTGTTGACAATACCTATCTCATGGGGGGAAACTGAGTTAATACATATTACACTTGTTAGAATAATGCCTAGAACACGGTAAGCACTGTGTCTGAATTTGCTATTACAGTATGGAAGGTTCCCAACTTAACAACAGTTTGACTAGCGGTTTCTTGACTACGATGGTGTGAAAGTGGTATGCGTTCACTAGAAAATGTACTTGGGATTTTGAATTATGATCTTTTCCCAAGCTAGTGATATATTTTTTTTTGTTTATGAAGGTAAACAATCAATATACTTACAACATTCTGGGGGAAAAAAAAAAACATTCCGTACCCAGCCATTCTGTTTTCCACTTTCAGGAGAGTATTCAATAAATTACATGAGATATTCAACCCTTAACACACTTTGTGTCAGATGACTTTGCCTGACTGTAGCCTAATGCATGTGTCCCGGGCAGGTTTAAGGTATGCTAAGCAGAACTATGATGTTTGGGAGATGATGTGTATGGAATGCATTTTTGACTTACTATATATTTCCAACTTATGATGGGTTTATTAGAACATAACCCCACGGTCAATCAGTGAAAATCTGTATATGGGGCTTCCCTGATGGCTCAGTGGTGAAGAATCCACCTGAAAATGCAGAAGACTCGGGTTTGATCCCTGATCTGGGAAGATCCCACATCCCATGAAGCAACTAAGCCCATGTGCCACAACTATTCAGCCTGTGCGCTCGAGCCCAGGAGCTGCAACTACTGAAGCCTGAGCCCCTGCCCCTGTGCTCCACAGCAGGAGAAGCCACAGCAGTGAGAAACCCGGACCCCACAGCTGGTGAGTAGCTCCTGCTCAACGCAACTAGAGAAAAGCCTGTGCAGCAACAAAGACCCAGTGCAGCCCAAAATAAATAAATAAAAATTATATACATGAAATATATATTTTAATATGTATTATTTTATATATATATATACACATATACAAAAGATCTGTATATAGACACCTCCTTTCATTCAAACATTCAAAAACAGAAAAATTCCTAATTAGGATCACATGACAAAGTCCCAAAACAATGTACAAATCCTTGAGAAGTAACTCTGCAACATAAGAATATTCATTTTTAAAAAAAAGAATATTCATTTAATTATCAACTGACGACAAATTCCTTGGGCAAGAAGCTAACTCCCTTAAAGGGATAAAGATTCCCAGACATTCCCAATGGCATCTTGGGTAGTAACCCAGGCCAAACTTCTAAACTAGATTCTTCTGGTTATTTTTGTGAAAAAGACCTACACTGAGCCATCATTTCTATCATAATATTTTCACTTCTGAAGCAGGTATGGCACTTAAACGTCTTCCCCTTCACCAACTGGTACAGCTTTGCACCTACTTCCCCACCTCCTCTAGGGGTCAGTGCGGTAGTAAAATCACTCGTCTCCACCAGGCTCGGAAGCCTATGAAGAGAAGCAGTTGTGCACCCAACCCCATGAGAGACAGTCACCGCGACTCAAAAAGCAGAGATAATGTAACATTGAAAGTGGTCTATTTTAAGGGAGGGGACTTCCCTGGTGGTCCAGTGGCCAGGACTCCACCTGCCAACCCAAGGGACATGGGTTTGGTCCCTGGTCTGGGAAGATTCCACATGCTGAGGGACAACTAAGCCTGTGTGCCCCAACTACAGAGCCCGTGCGCTACGACCACTGAGGTCCACGCTCTGCAACAAGAGGAGCCACCACGATGGGAAGCCCGCGCACCACAGCTAGAGAAAGCCTGCACACAGCAGCAAAGACCCGCTGCAGCCAACAGAGGAAGGTCTCAGGAAAGGAAAAGGTGGTGAAGGAGAAGACTCACTAAGGAAGGGACAATGTTTCACCTTGGTAGTGGTCACAGGGCAGCCACTTTATAATAATTCTTTACTCATGTGCTTCATACACTTGTATGTATGCACTTCATACATTTCTAAATATATGTATGTTTCAGTTTTAGGAATGTGGGCAGACACTCACCTCCAGTTATCTTCCCCAGATGGTAAGGCAAAGGCAAAGTGACATTTGGAAGAACATATGTGAACCATGCAAACCTGCTGAAAATTGTCACATTTCAGCCCCTGTCCACAATTATCTTCAAAAGCAGTTCCTCCCACTCCCATGACCCTCTTTTATCCAGCATATTACCATAAATAAAAACACACAAACATCAACTAACAACTTCAGCTTTTAATAATGGAAACAATTTGCCATTCCAGAAACAATTTTAGGGGAAAAAAAACTCTTCCCCATAAAAATAAACTTAAACTCATGAAAATTATAAATATTATAATTATTTTTTTTTTACTTCTGTGATTTAAAATGCTCCCCTGCAATACCACCCCTTCATTTAACCTCGTTCCTGTACCATCACATACTGAAGAGAAAACAGTATTACAGCAAAGCTTAGACAGTTAAATTTAACATAAGAATTTGTACAATAATTTTTAAAAATCTTTTGGCCTCGGTGGCCTCTAACACATTAAAAATGCTGCAGTCACCAGTGTTCAGGAGAGACCATTGGTCTTCAAGAATCACGAATCGACAGGACTTCAACACAGTAAGTTTTCCAAATTGAAACTTGTAGTGCACATGACAATGAGCGAGGTCCCGGGTCACACAGATGAGGATGCCTAATTTAGACAGTCTACTTCAAGTAAAAAAAAAAAAAACTTTCACAGATACCCATCAGGTACTACTTTAAGGTTCGAACAGTGTCGATCTGAGAAACAAAGGCTTCACAAAATATGAGCTTACTGGGATGGGTAATCACAAGACCAGGTGGTTGATAACAGTACACTCATGCCTAAGCCATAGTCTGAAGAGTAAAACCAGTATAAAAATCATGAAGGCATTCCCTGAACAATGAAGGTAAAGTATTGGTTGACAATGTCACTAAAACCTCACTGAGGCACTAAAAGGAACTTACATGCAAAATTAAACAAGATGTGCCATACATATTTTATAGCTAGTTCTACTTTTGGGGGTTTCTTTCCAACTTTCCTTAAAAGGCTTAGGAAGATATGATTGTCTCAGTACTGTGTGTGGCACAGCAGAAGCGGCACACCTGCCTGCAACAAGACGGGTGTTCTCTGAAAAGTCAGAAGAGCCACCAAGAAGAGACAGAAATGCAACTTTTAAAAAAAGGCACGGTTCACTCAGGAGGCAAAGAACTGAAGCACCTTGGAATTTCAAAAAGAATCCATTAGGTGTCACCAAAGTGTTAACAATTCCTTGGGAATTTATAAACACTATCTAGACTACAAACAGACTGGAAGGCCCCTCTAGAAACACAACACACCTTTCCTCTTGGTTTCAGACTAACTACTGCGTAACATGAGATTATGTAACCTGTTTTAAGGAAGGCTCCTATTGCACATGCACTTCTTTGGTCTGCAGGAACATGCACTATTGTTAAAAAGGTAAGAACCCCCCTCCTCTGCGGTCCGCTGGGAGTGGACGCGGGCCCCCCCACCCCCTCCCCCACTTTACAGTCACCCTTTGGAACTGAGGATGCGCTGTGCCTCCTTAATCCACACCCCTGCTCTACATCAAGTCTACTTCAATTTATAAGACAAAGTGGGGAGGGAAGGAGGAAGAAGGGAAGGGAAGGCTAAAGGGAAAGCAGGGAGTGATTGTCAAGAGTGTTGAGCGCTCCCCACTCTACAAATCGCTTGACAAGTTCCGGTGCGGGGGCGGGGTGGGGGGTAAGGGAAGGGGTTGGGTTGGAGGGTACACTGTCTCCTCCAGAAACTCCTTTTCCACTTTGAAAAACAACCTCAGGGGGAAACTGTAACTTCACAGGGGTCATGGCTGATGCTCACCGCCTAGGCGGCGCAGAGAAGCTGCACCACTCAGACCTTCCACTCTGGGAGGGCGCGAGTTCACCAAGATGGGGCTCCTCCTGCCTTCCCTGGTCCGCGGCAGTCAGTTCCTCCTCTGGGTCTAGCTCCTACTTTCTTTGGTTTCCGTTCCCACATTTCACTCACCAGGAAATCATGCAATATGACAATGGATTTAATGTCTCTAAACTGAAAGCGTTTAACCCCTTAACAAGCAAGTTCACCTTCTTCTCTACCATCCACTTACCCAAACCACCTTCCATTCGGACTCCCCACCTCCACTCTCTTCTTCCATACTTCCTCTTTTCTCTCTTTATCAGACTCCTCCAAAATCCTTCACCAACTCCTCAGCATCCCTAGCTTCCTGTGCCCTTCAATTCACATGAATTGTCTCCTCTGACATTATAAACAAAACAAAAAAACCCAGTAACAGACAGGTAGTTTCAACATAAGACAAGTATTCAGAAAGAGTCCTTGTTAAGCTTTTTAAAAAACATTTGCACAACCTTAAGCTTAACATCATCATATATTTAACTAAAAGAAAATAAGGAAAAATAAAAAACCTCAAAGTCCATGCTTCAAAGCACTCTAGAATGCTCCAGATGAGACCACAGGTTCACAGCTTGCCAAGAGGTAAGGCCGTGGTGCCGTTAACAGAACAAGCTTGCAGAATCCCTGGCAGAGGACGCCCAAGCTGCAGGATGCTGCGTGACCAGTTTGGGGTACTAGATCTAGAGATTTGTAAAGAGGAAAGGCCCTAGCATCACAGGGCAAGAACACTGCCCTCCGACAAGAGAGACCCTGGCCGCCGGTGCACACGCAGGTCCCGTGCCGTCCCAGAGGGGCAGGGAGCCCCACACTTTACCCTGGTTTCCATGCCTGGCTGAGGGCTTCTTCCAGCTTGTGTCTGTAGGCCGCGTAGCGCTCCTTCAGGTTCTGTAGCTGCTCGTCTTCTTCCTTGTCCAAGATCCTCAAGAAATTCTGTAGCTCTGGCAGGCTGAAGGCTTCCCACTGTGAGGGAACACAAAAAAGAAAAATGCCAGGTGTTTATTACTTCAAGACTTAGGAACAAGGAGGGCGGGGAGCACAGGGGGCTGAGTGCTTTCCCCTCCTGACTCACTGCCCACTGCTGCCCAGCCTTCTCGGAAGTCCTGGTGGACGAGAGCTGAGCCTCCTGACCAGCCTGACATCCCTACCTCAGCTCACTCCCACTGCCCGATGCTCCCCTCCTCCCAGCGTCCTCCAAAAGGGCTCTAAGAGCAAACACCTAACTCCATTGGACACTAACCCACAGAAGCATGAAACGCAACTCCACCCTCCCTCCACCCTCCCTCTCCGTGGGGTCCTCATCATCATTGCCTTCTTCCCCAGTTCCAATTGTCAATCTCTCCCCCTCCTATCCACCACCACCCTCCCCTCCAACCCTGGGATAGCCTCCTAGCTCCACTTTTCCATTCCCTAATATGTTCCCCCAAACAGCCAGCCTGAATACTCTCTCTAGAACGCCAATCTAGGCGTGACCCTCCATGTCTGGAGTCATTCAACGGCTTCCCGTGGTTGTTTGCGCTATGTCTGAAAGACCCGCCCCTCTCCAGTCCCATCTCTGTCCCTGTGCCCCTCACTCATTACCCTGTGTGGCTCTGCACATGCTCTCCCCTCCTCCACTCTGCCTGGCAAACTCCTCCTCAACCTTCCAAGTCCCAGATTCAGTGCCACTCCCTCTAAGAAGCCTTCCATGATCTCCTTCCCTTCTCTCTCGGTCAGGATTATGTCTTTTGGAAACTTTCACCGAGCACNGTGGCTCTGCACATGCTCTCCCCTCCTCCACTCTGCCTGGCAAACTCCTCCTCAACCTTCCAAGTCCCAGATTCAGTGCCACTCCCTCTAAGAAGCCTTCCATGATCTCCTTCCCTTCTCTCTCGGTCAGGATTATGTCTTTTGGAAACTTTCACCGAGCACTGGAAGCCTTGATCACTGCCTGATCACAGAAGATCTAAACAGTATTGTAATTATTTGCTTAGTATTTCTCTTGTCTCCACTACATCTGTTGTACTTCCAACTACGTGGGCTTTGTCTTTGGCCCTTGAGCTTCTGACTTCATTTTCCCTAAAAGCACCTGGTATTTGGCAGGCACAAAATGTTCATGGTATTTTTCTAAAGTAAAAAGAAAAAAAACTTTTTAAAGAAGTAAATATCAAGAAGGGTATGTGGCATCACCTGGGAGGTTTCTTTCCAAACTACACGTCCTCCCCTCCCAAAGGGAGGCCCTCAGTCCTGGGCTGAGCACCACTATCTCAGCCAAGAGCAACGTCTGATGGGGGACTCCCGGGGCATGTGGGGTAGGGAAAAACAGGATAACCTATTTCAAGTGCAGAGAGAGGATTCAGAATAAAATCACCAAGCGGATTGATGATTGAAGGAGACTGGCTCTTGGAGACTGATTGAGCTAGTTACTAAAGAAAATGAGAAGTGAAGCAGGAGAACAGAACTGTCTACATTAGAATACTCCGTTAATTTGAAAATTAACAATTTATTTTTCACAGAAGTTCTCCAAAGTAAAGACATTATAAAATAGCATCTCCCTCCCACTCTCTGACAGCTATAGAAAGTTTCTTCTCTCAATTCAGTTAACGGCACAAGCATACCATAGAGAGGTCAGAAAAGCAATCTGGAAGACTGGAACACAATGTAAAGTGATTTCAAAACTAAGCCAGCATAATTCCCCCCCAGACAATGTAGCTCCAATTACACTAACTAAACTATGTTAGAAACCAGCACCTAGAAAGGTAAGATGCTGACAAGGCTATGCTGTTATGTCTGACTTGGGTTTGCAGAGGGTAGACTAACATGTGCCAACCAAAACCTCAAATTTTAGACTTTTGTAACCAAGCTATCTCTTCAAAATGAGTTGGATTTTAAAGATTTCAAAACATAAAGATCAAAGGAAACTTCCAAAATGTCCCAAATCACTGTCTTTCTAAAACTCCCCTAAATAAAGTTCCAATTTACACTGACACATAAACATACTCTTTACCAAGCATGTTTACATACATTTCTAATTTGCGACTCAAAACCACCTTTTCAAGTCCCACTTTACAGATTTTAAAACTGAGGGCTGAAGAGAGTGGATTTACCCAAGGTTGACTCCTAATCTGGTAAAAGGAATGGCAGAAAGCAGAGTCTTGGTTTTTTAACTTTTAACCTAGAACTATTCTCACTGCCTCACAAAATGTTCTACATGGTCAATTCATGCCATTTCCGATTCTAGACAAAAGGCTGAGACCCAGAGCTTGAGAGATTTACTCAACTGACACTTGATCCAGAAGGACAGTCTAAAGTGCCTTTTCCCTCAACTGAACCGACCTAAATACAATCCTTCTTGGAGAGAAAATAGCAAACAGTGCACAGACAGACATAAATCCTTAAATCACCTGGGCAAAGAGAAAAGGAAGAGTCTAGAAAGTTAAATGGCTTTCATAGTAAAGAGACTGTGTTTCCCTTTATTCCCTTTAGAGCCAAGGAGCCTGGAGACTTTGATTACCAGCAAACATATGGAGAGTGTCGACTTTCAAAGCTCAGCTGGATTAGAGTAATTTGGAAGTGGAGGGGGTGGAAATGAGACTGGGTGATGATCAAGTTTTTTAAAAAAGTGTATATCCTTCCACCTCTGAAAATTACAGACCAAAATAATGAGTGTTACAAGAAAATTATATTGTAGACTAACTCTTGGTTCATTTCTGACAATTCAAAAAACACTCTGCCTCCACAGGACCGCCTCTCCTCCCATGACAGGCAGAGACACACACAGACACACACATTCCCCCCTCCCCACCCCACCCGACGCCCGCCGCGGAGGGAGAGAGAGTAGATCTCGGTGGGCGCCGTCTCATTAA
>SJYA01000910.1:1916335-1935892 GCA_006410615.1 Neotragus moschatus
CCCCTCCTCCTCCGCAGTCAGTGGCAGAGTCACTAGACCAGAGCCATAAAACAGGACCAGCTGGTCTGCAGAGTTTAAAGCAAGAACGAACAATCACTTACCTCTCCAATTTCATGTTCGCGAAGAACGAAACTGAGTGTGTCTGTTCTGGGACCTGCTACCAAACGCAGGTAGAGAGGATGTTCCCGGTCCGAGAGCTTGCAGGCGTAGACTGGTGAGAACGAGAGGCATGTCACAAGCACAACACAACATCATTGCCCTCCCCACCCCCAGATCAACGCAACAGTGTGATCACCTCGGCCACCTGGGCACCACCCTCCTCATCCTGTCACCGATAAACAGCCCACAGTGGAATGAATTCTATACTATTTCCATTCTATCTGCATAATGTAAACTGGGCCTTGATTTAAAAAGGAAATAATGCTTGATAATGAATTTAAATGAGTAGCACTCTCAAAATGGGCTTATAACTAATCCCGCTCCTTCTTTAGAAAGCAAGATAAACTTAAAAAAAAAGGATCTGTAATCCCTCCTACAATAAAAATATACCGTCCCAAGAACATGAAATCAGAACTCTAGAAGCAAATCTTCCTACAGATTAATTTAGAATCAGCAGGCACAAACAAAGCAGTCTGTCTGAACGCAAGCTCTGCATACATACGCACTCTCTCTCTCTGCTTTGTAGGGTCGAAAGATTTGCCATGTCGGTAGTAAGTCGGCAGGATGCTACTACTGTTATAGATTGTGCAGCTAAAGACCAGGTGGGGCAGGCAAAGAAGGTGGCAAGACAAAATGCCATCTGAATTGATCTGTTTTATTTTTTCCCTTTCAGATACCACTGCATTATACATTATATATACATCTCCCCTGGAGATGTAAACTTCCCCCCACTGCTGAGTGCCTATGGCCTCTGAAGGATGGGAACCTCGGCCTATTCATCACTGTATTCTGCAGGCTCAGCCCACAGTACATGTTGAAGAAGCGTGAGCATACTCAGCATCTAGCTGGGTTTCATCCCTAGGCAACCAAGGGACTTTCCCATCATGCCAAGGTGAGTGGATTTTCTGCCACAGCTACTATAGGCTCAACTCAGAAAAACTAGGGAAAGCACAAATGTTCACATATATACACCATTTTCAAACCAGTACTTAGTGAATCACTAAATCCCTGCTGTCCACCATCGGTATCAATTTCTGTTCAGTGATGACCTGATCTGGAATATCTTATTCAGTTTCATGCAGTAATTTAAGATTCTTTTTAATCCACTGATTGTGGATGTTAAGTTCAGACAGNAAGTCGGCAGGATGCTACTACTGTTATAGATTGTGCAGCTAAAGACCAGGTGGGGCAGGCAAAGAAGGTGGCAAGACAAAATGCCATCTGAATTGATCTGTTTTATTTTTTCCCTTTCAGATACCACTGCATTATACATTATATATACATCTCCCCTGGAGATGTAAACTTCCCCCCACTGCTGAGTGCCTATGGCCTCTGAAGGATGGGAACCTCGGCCTATTCATCACTGTATTCTGCAGGCTCAGCCCACAGTACATGTTGAAGAAGCGTGAGCATACTCAGCATCTAGCTGGGTTTCATCCCTAGGCAACCAAGGGACTTTCCCATCATGCCAAGGTGAGTGGATTTTCTGCCACAGCTACTATAGGCTCAACTCAGAAAAACTAGGGAAAGCACAAATGTTCACATATATACACCATTTTCAAACCAGTACTTAGTGAATCACTAAATCCCTGCTGTCCACCATCGGTATCAATTTCTGTTCAGTGATGACCTGATCTGGAATATCTTATTCAGTTTCATGCAGTAATTTAAGATTCTTTTTAATCCACTGATTGTGGATGTTAAGTTCAGACAGGTAGACCTCAGATCAAAATGTTATTCATCCACTGCATGTGCCCCTGGCAGGGTGGAGGGGGGGTGGGCAGGGTGCCAACCCATCCCAGGGTCACTCCTTGCATGAGACAGGCTAAGGGAAAAGGAGAGCCTAGGACTGTGCCATTGACAGAAGCCTGCAAGTTCACCAATCACATCCAACGTCAATGTGCTACTGAAAACTTAAGCACAAGGCATTCTTCTTTGTGCTGGGTGGGGTGGTAGGGGCAAGGAGGAGGGAGGTTATCCCATAAATCCTCCATAAATACCCATCACGTAATTCACATACAGATACCTCTGGGCTCGCAGACCGAGAGCTGTCCACCTGAAAAACACAGACAGCCAGGATGCATTCACCATTTACTCCAGAATATGTCCCTGGGCTCTGGCATAACTGATACAAGTACATCCACCAGTCTTCCATGAATGAAGTCAAAAGACAGAAACAAAAGCAGGGACCATTTTCATTTTAAGCATGGTACCTTGATCTTCCCTGTGACATCGCTTATAAAGTGCAAACTTGGTAGGGCTCTCGGTCACAAGAAACTTCTTAAGCAGGGCCTCAATCACTTCGCCAACCGTGTTTGTGCTGCTGATGTGAAGGGTGTTCATACAGCCATTGCTACTGGGAGCGGGTTTTCCAGCAGTCTGGGAAGGTTTGCAGAGTTCCATCTGTACTTTAATGAAGCCAGTGTAAATCCCATTTGAATTCTGAGGCAGGAAGAGGAACACACACGTGAGCTGGGCATTTTAGGGAAGGAACGTATCAAAACAACAACAGAAAGGAAGGTGAAACACTCCCTTCTCTTATTCTCTTCTTTTATGGCCTTGTGGCAGAGGCTCACTGAAGACGGCCCCTCAGGAGATGACCTCGGAAAGGTTAACACACTCCAGGAAAGTGCTTCTCAGGCAAGGTCTGCAGGGCAGATGTGGGGACCAAAGCCTGCGAAGCTGCATGTGAAAGGTCGGGGCCCACGGGTGAGCCTCCCATCCCCTGGCACAGATGCTGGCCAAACCACAGGGCTTGTTAAAGCTTGGGGCCATGTGCAGGCTAGCTGCTCAAAGGAAACATCTCCAACTGATGACCAACTATTACACAAAAAAGGAAAGTCACAATTAGGACTCTGAAATACTCAAATAACAAGAAGCAGATGGGAAGAAAACAAGCTATTTTCATTCCTAGTGGCTCCTATGTACCAACTATTACCAATTTTGCATAAACTATTTTATATAGCGTAGGATTCCCCACTAGCATGGAATACACAATGAGGCACTTCAGACACCTCAAGCAGCAATATTTTTACAACAAATTCAAGTTACAATGTAAACCACAGACATTATGATACAAACACTTGTGTTTCCTTTTGTCTTTTTTTTGTTTGTTTGGCCAGGCCACGCAGCATGCAGGATCCTAATACCCTAACCAGGGCCTCCTGCAATAGAAACATGGAGTCCTAACCATTGGACCAGAGGTGGTAGAATAACAGGTGGTGTCTTAACTGGTGGTAGAATATTTTAGTTGCTACAAATAGTTATAATGGTCTAGTCTTCACTTTTAACTTCTAGTATATTCAGAAAAAAACAAATATTGTAATGCTTTATTTAAATGAGCCTTCAAGTTAAGTTATATATAAATGACAGTTAACACAGAACATAAAAAATCTCCTTTATGAGCCACTGTTTTTCTTCCTTTCCACAAGATCAATTTATAATACTAATTCACTCATTATTCTTGTGGAAAGTATTATACAACATTTCACTTTTTCTTTTTAATCTTTGAAATGACATGGAAATTTGCATCTGTTTTAATCTCCAAGGAGGAGAGAATGTTCTGCTTTGATAAAAACCATGTTTGAGAAAGAAGTAAGACTGGTGGAATAAAGAGGAATAATCTTGAGATTATCTGCTGTCTCCCTTTTTGGGTGGAATCCCACCAGATAGGGATCCTTTCTCACAAGGGTTTATATTTTTAAAAGCTCCTCCCCAAGGATCACTGAATTCAGTCGGACCTGTTCTAACCAGGTCGTCCTATCCTTTGCAGAGCTCTGTCAGTTCAGGGTCACTAGACGGCCAGGCAGGGCTTCAGGGCCCTGGACCCTGGCACCGACAGGTGGCAGGTACCTCGAGGAAGGTCACCAAGTGGCAGGGCAAGGCCAGATCAGCCAGGGGAACCCGCAGCGGGCTCTGCTATGGGCTTCCCTTCCTGTGTCACCAAGCCTGGGCCTCTCCCTCCTACACCCTCGCTCCCCACTGAGCAAAACAGCTGCCACACAAAGTTGCAGAAAACACAAAGTTAAAACAACAGTGTAGGAAGCTGAGTATTATTAATACACGCTCCGTCTTACACCCACAACCATCTGAGAAAACTCCGAGCTCAGTTATATCCCAATCCGTGGTGACAAAATCCTTTTCCTGACACTTCCAGATCTATTTGCATATGGTAAAACTTATCTCAGGCTTTGTTAGAATCTGAGTCACCGCCCCTGTGTTAAATAGGCAAGGATTACGCTCAATGCTAAGAACCCTTTGGAGGTCATAACCTTTTTCAAAATAAAATTTTAGGAAGTGTTGACTGATTTTGAGATAAAGTGACTTCAAAATACAGCTTTCATTTGAAAGATGCAGAAATATCTGCTTTTCCGGTCCTATATACCTTAATCTTTAAATTTCTGCAAGCATGATTCAGACATTTTAAAATATACAGACTGTGGTACCAAGAGCTTATAATTGTCCTTTGACATTGTCAAGCTAAACAGTATTATTAGCATGGGTGCTCACCAAGGTCATCTTCAACTTGTCTGTGACTGCCAAGTTGTATTTATGAACTTTCTCTTTGATTTCCTCTTTGCTGAGGTAATTGTGGGTTTCCTTCTCTTTCTCCACATCCTAGAAGAAAAATAAGCCAAACCATCCATGAGCAATCGAAGGAAAAAAATGCAGAAAAGCCAGGATTCTTTTCACATGCCACATAACGATACCTATGGAGCACTTTACCTTCACACACACACACACACACACACATCCACGCACACACATCCTATGAACTTTATGATTTTTATAGCTTTACAGTCTTTATCAGCAAAAAGTATGGTAGTTAATAAGTATTAAACTGGCATTAATCACTGACCTGTCAAATTCAACACAACTGCCAGAAGGTAATTTAATCTTCCAAAGGAAGATACAAGTAGCCAGACTTCCTAGACCCACCCACTCTCAACCCCCACCCCTCCAGTCTCTCCCCACACTCTGGAGGGGAGGATTTTAGTGGAATCCTCTCTTGACTGTGAAAATTTCACTGTTTTGTCTAAAGAGCTCAAGCAGTGCATGACCTCATGTGACAGCTGATGTCANAGCCACACACTGCGGCCAAAAATAACTTTTCATTAAACAAAATATATATATGTAACATTTTTAAAACAAAAGTATACAATAAGAGACTTTCCATTTCATGGGTGTGGGATGTGATGTTGGCAGAGCAAAGGGTGCTGGGAAAGTGCCCCATTCCAACCAGACTTGGGACTAGGCCAGGTCACCAAAACTAATGCTGTGCCCTGGGCTACTAACCTGAGTCTGCTTTCTCATTTCTTATTTGATAAGAAATGATACTGGAGTAGACATCTCCAAAGTGTTTCCTGGCTTTCTGTCTGCAAAAATGTGCTTCCACTAGTGTGACCAATGAGACAGGATGGCTCCACTCAAGGAATCAAGGAAACCAAGGCTCACCATTAAAAGTAAACAAAAACAGTGAACTGTCTGAATACTGGAGCATACACGTGGTCTAGGGGCTTACTACGTGAAGAAAGAAGAAAAGGAGAGAAAGGCTGAGGGGAGTGCACAGAGCAACAGGCAGGTGGTCAGACCATTTCGGTCAGTCCGTGATCACAGGTTTTGCTGATGACACTGGACTTGGCACCCATCTTGAGGCCCCAGCATTCCATTGGGTCAGCATTCCCAGGAGTTTTAGTCAAAGGAGCAGGCCAGCCTGGGAAGAGAAACTTGCCCTGGGTCGTCCACACATGCATAACTGAGACATGCCTGTGTAAACCACTTAGCGGACTTTCTCAGAGATTAAAAACCCAGCAAACCATAGGAAGCAACAACAGAAAAGAGCTGGATCCAAAGATCTCCAAGATCTCTTCCAAACCTAAAATCTCATTATTAAAGCAAATCCCAGAGGAGCAACTAAACCCTAAAGAGCTGTGAGCTTGTATTTTCTTTAAATACATATATATACTTGTAAATCAAGTATGATTGATTTACAATATTATAATAGTTTAAGGTATATAACATAGTAGGCTTCCCAGGTGGTGATAGTGGTAAAGAACCCGCCTGCTAATGCAGGAGACACAGAAGACTCAGGTTCAATCAGTCCCTGGTTCAGGAAGATCCCCTGGAGGAGGGCACGGCAAGCCACTCCAATATTCTTGCCTGGAGAATCCCTTGGACAGAGGAGCCTGGCGGGCTACAGTTTATAGGGTAGCAGAGTCGGACACGACTGAAGTGACTTTGACGTGTAACATCCTGTTTGTTTCAAGTGTAGAACAAAATCACTTTATATGTACATAAAAATGGTCACCAAAGTTAGTTTAGTTTACATTCATCACCACCCACAGTTTTTTTTCCTTCTGATAAGAGTCTTAAGATCTACACTCTGCTTCTGTGATCTTGCATTTTTCAGTCAACTGAGGTACCAACTGTTCAGCAAGGCCTACTCATTCAGCAAGCATTTTCTGAACAGAAGCTGTGGGCCAGACCTTGCCCCATGCGGGAACGTCACACAGCACCTCCATCTTCATGGCACTTCCTGTCCAGCACAGGCGTGAGTGAGGAATGCCAGAGAAAAAAGACTTCCAGGATGTTAGCTAAGCTCAGCTCCTCCGAGTGAAGGAGTCTGGCAGCGAAGGGAAAGGCCTAGGAGCTGCACGTGAGGGCCTGGATCGGAGGACACTGGTTTCTTTTAGTGTCGGAACTGGGGAAAGTCTTCTGATTTGGGAAACGTCTAGATTGTTTAACCCTTTAAAAGAGGACACCCTCGCCCTTCCTCTCACACCAGGAAGAATTATCCTGCATGTCCTCCAAGCACAATGCATGCCTATGGGCCTCCCGGGTGGTTCAGATGGTAAAGAATCTGCCTGCAATAAAGGAGACCTAGGTTTGATCCCTGGTTTGGGAAGGTCCCCTGGAGGAGGGCATGGCAACTCACTCCAGGATTCTTGCCTGGAGAATCCCATGGACAGAGGAGCCTCCCAGGCTACAGTCCATGGGGTCTCAAAGAGTCAGACATGATTGAGCTACTAACACTACTACTATACTAGCAGAACAGAACCCAGAAGGGAGAAAGTAGATTCCACGAGTACAAACGTGATAGCAAGAAGGAGAGGGTTAAAAAAAAACAACAACCACCACCACGTGGCGGGCGTGGAGCAGAGAGTATGGAGCACAAACATTCATCTGTAATTGCATGGCGAGGAGGAAATGGCATGGTCGCAGGAGCCTGTGAACGCATCCGCTATTGTTCTTGGCAGCTGGGGAGGGTACGGTGCCACGCCTGAGAGTGTCTGTTTGGGAAGTTAGTTACCAGTCATCTTTTTTATAAGCCACTTTTCCTTCACATTCCCAAGCCCTCCAGTTTCTCAGAGGGTGAGCTCTTCCATGCAAAACTATAAACCCTAGACTCTTTGCTCGTGTTTACACCTAGCAATCTCTGGACAGCTGCTCTTGGGTTTGCCTCAGTTCCTGGGTGAGGTCACACTGCTGTTTTTACACCATCGAACTTTCAAAAGGGGCACGCCCCTACCTCCCAGACACACAGGAATCCCAGGCGGCGTGCCTCAGACTGTGTGAAGGCAGCGTGATCCGGCTCCAGGTTGGAGGGGCTCACAACCCAACTGTCCAAGAATATACAGACCCCTGCAAACCTGGACACTGCGTAAACCCTTCCTGCCTTTTTTTTTTGTCTAATTCTGAAATCATATCACAATTAAAGTTTTTTCTTGTTTTACTGAGATATAATTGACAGCAGCACTGTATAAAATATAGCATAATTTCTTGAGTTAAAACTATAACAACAACAAAAAAAACCTAAACAAAGTATAAAGCATCTGAGAGTAACTTCAAGGGGGGAGCAGGGAGAAAGGGAGAGAGATGGGAGGGCAGCGGGAGGGAGAAGGAAAGAAGCTGAATGTGGCCCTACTGCTCCTTCTGTTTGAGCCTAGTAACAGCAGGTGGTCTAAGGCTTAGGCATGCTTAGGTCTGAATCATAGTTCCCACATTCTAGTTGTGGAACCAAAGGTGAGTTATTTAACCCGAGTCTCAGTTTTCTGATCTTTTTAAAATGTACAGAACCATATGAACTTTATAGAACTGGTATGAAAATAACAGTCATGTCTGACTCTTTGTGACCCATAGGCAATACAACCCATTATTCAACAACTACTTATGACATGCCCACTGGTGCCCAGCTCTGCACCAAGCACTTAAACCTGGGAGAGACCACTCTGGTCCCAGGCTTTCTGCCTTTTCTTGGTTCTCAGCCTAGGCATGACTTCCCTGGTAGCTCAGACGGTAAAGCGTCTGTCTACAATGCGGGAGACCCAGGTTCGATCTCTGGGTTGGGAAGATCCGCTGGAGAAGGAATGGCAATCCACTCCAGTACTATTGCCCGGAAAATCCCATGGACAGAGGAGCCTGGTAGGCTACAGTCCATGGGGTCGCAAAGAGTTGGACACGACTGTTATTTTCACTGCTCCCTGCCCCATCCCCTCACATGTGTGGCATTGTTTTGTCTGCATCACAGACTTCTCCAAGAAACAAGTGACTCTTTAAAAACTGCAAATAGCCTGGATTCCTAGGTTGAGTGGAGGACAACACATACCCGCATCACGCCAAGACAGGAGTGAAGAGTGTCGTCTCCTCCCCACTGGTGGTCCTGCGGCTCTCACGGGGAGCAGCTCTGACTCCTGACCAGTTTGGGGACCAGCCTCTCTCAGTGGAGGAGGATAAACTTATCAAGCCAACAGGTGCCTTCTCTAAGTGAGGTTCCATTCCAAACTCATGAACTCCTACTTTGTATCTCCTCTCCAGCTGAAGAAAAGGGCAGTGACCTACTGATGTCCCTAGAAGACTGGGATGCTGGGTGCAATTACAGCTGGAACAGGTGCCAGCCTTGTATTGCGTAGGGCATAAAACACCAAGCACCCTCCTTCCTGAGACTCCACTTCCCTGGACCATTTGGCCATGCTGCAAATCGAATTCACAGATAGCTTGAGAGAAACGTAGTCTAGGTAAAGACTTCACACGTCTTCCTTCCAGGCTCTGTTCCAACAAAGACATCATATAAAGTATCGTGGACCTAAGCAAAATAGAAAAATCTCCTCCAGGAGAGATTCTTCTACTGCAATCAAGGAGGAACCTATAAGCAAACCAAAGCAGGTCTGCACATAAAAGCACAGGATGAAACAGTGATTTCCAGGAACTAGTGAGCAAGCTGTTTGTGGGGCTCAGAAGACACCTTCAGCAAGTCAGATGCGATGCTCCTGAATTGTATTTTAAAGCATTAGATTAGCAGGTAGGAAAACACTGTCCCGAGATGTCCTTTACATGTGCAAAGCGGAAACCCTGTGATGAATACAAAAACGCTGTCACACAAAGCTAAGCCTGCAAAACCCCAAGAGGGTCAATTCAGGAGCCGCAGGAGCCTCAGGTTCGATCCCTGGGTCCAGAAGATCCCCTGCAGGAGGAAATGACAACCCACTCCAGTACTCTTGCCTGGAAGGTCCCATGGACAGAGGACCTTGGCAGGCTACAGTCCAAAGGGTAGCAAAGAGTCAGACACGACTGAGCAGCCACCCAAAATGCCTTGCTCAATCCTGATGAGTGCTTGCACGAAAGTCCATGGGGGACAGCTTCATATTTACAGTCAACATCTGTCAGACATTCCTCGCTTGCGGTACCACACCTCTAAGTGTTCAAGTAGGTAGAGGTGTTAACAGCATGATCTGAAATGATGGAAATGTTCTGTATCTGCATTGTCCAAAACAGAACAAGCCACACATGGCACCTGACAGTTTGAAATGTGGAACTGAGTTTAAAATTGTATTTCATTTTAAATAACTTAAGTGTACACAGTCTCAGGCAGCTAGTGGAACTCCAGTGGACAGTGTGAAGCTGAACTGCAACGTGGGCAGGTGTAATGAACGAGGGAGGAAAACCCACAAGAAAGCAAAGCAAAATACATTACAGTAAAAAGACAATTGTTTTGGAATAATGGAAGTATTACTCACTCAGCTGTGTCCAACTCTTTGTGACCCCACGGACTGTAGTCCACCAGGCTCGTCTGTCCATGGGATTTCCCAGGCAAGAACACTGGAGAGGGTAGCTATTTCCTTCTCCAGGGAATCTTCCAGAACCAGGGATCAAACCCGGGTCTCCTGCATTGCAGGCAGATTCTGGAGTAAGGAAGAGCCTATTCCTGAAGGAAAGAACCAGAACATTTCTTTCTGGAAGGTTGGGTGCTGCTGTTTTTTGTTTTCTGTTTGTCCATTTTATTTGGGTTTTTTGGCCACGTGACGGGGCATGCGGGATCTTAGTTCTTAGCTCCCCGACCAGGGATGGAACCTGTACCGTTGCACTGACCTCTGTGCATTGGAAGCACAGAGTCTTCAGCACTGGAGTACCAGGGAAGTCCCAGGTGCTGTTCTGACCTTAAAAGCACAGCGTGCTGCTCGCTGCCTCATTCTCACGGCCCCAGGGTTGACGGGTGCCACGTCAGGAGACGCCTAGCCATGGCACACTGATTCATTCTGGCCGCTCTCGGGTTGTGTCCCCTACCACACAGGAAGATTTTTTTCTTTTTTTAGTGGCAGGATATACAGCTAGGACTCTATTTCCATTTATATGAGGATTCAGGGACTCGTCTTGCCCAAATTTAGCTTGTGGGCAACTCTTCTATGCAGCCATCTGTTAGTCCAACAGCAAAGAAAAAGGAAGGGGGGATGTAACAGCCCCCTCAGCTTCCTTGGTTCAAGAGATGCATCACTATTGTCTTAAGGCGGGAAAAGTAAGTGGACCAAGTGGAGGGCAGCTGAGGCAGCGAGGGCAGCGCACAGAACACTGTCCAACAGCACTGCTAATCCTCCCAGATGGCCTGTGGACAGCAAGGGCCGTCCCCCTCCTCCTCCTCCACTCCCCTCACTGATTCCCAAAGAACTTCAGGATGCTAAAGTCTCTGAGAAGCCCTGCAGGTGCGAAACCAGTATAAGTACACACAAAGCAAGGTGACTTGAAGAGAACAGATCTTTAATGATGTTTTAAGTGTGACATTCACTCATTATGAACAAATGGGTACATTATACAGGAACAGATATTTCTTTTCCCATCCATTATTCACTTAGCGACGAGATTGTGTATTCATCGGAGGATATTAGCATACCCAAACCACATCTGTTGAACTCAATAGTTCAAACAACCTCTTTGTCCCCAAGGCTACTTGTTAAACAACAACAAAGAGTACAGCAGAAGGGACTCTAGAGGTATTTTAGAGGACTTCTGGAAAAAAGAAAAGGAGGGGGGTGGCAAAAACAGAACAGCAGCAGCCTTATAAGGACGCAATAGTTGTACTAGCTTCTCTCACATGCACTTGCGGAAGACAGACACAGATAGGACAAAGTGTGCCATCTATAGGTCAGCCTCACCCCAACCACTACACCACCCTACCCCTCGGCCCACTCTCTTTCCTCCATGAGTGCCCCCCACTCCTAACACTCACCCTGTGACCCTCCGATCAAGGCCACCCCACCCAGGAAGCCATTCTAACCACAGCAGCCTCAGGAACCCCAGCACCACCCCATCAATTCGGATTTCTCATCAGAGCACCTTCTCTGGTTTGGTGTTTCCTGTATTTTACTCTTGCCTCCCAACAACTCATGTTTTTAAACCTTTTGCTCCCGGAGCTGTCACAAGCCAGATGCTGAGCACCAAGGAGGAGGCTCCCTCCCTTTTCAGCTAATTCTGTCTGGTCCCAGAGCCCACAGCTACAAGACCACATTGAAAACCCACGCTCTTTTGTACATCTTATCAATCTGCATCAAGTTTTGTTTGCTTCTCAAAAGGGAATGCATCTGCACCGGCAACGCCTTCCTGGCACCAGATACAAAGTCTGATAGCTTCTGTAATCCACCTGCACCATCAAAGAAAACAGCCCTTCAAAGCATGCCCCTCCAATACCCCTGATCACCCGGGGCAGGGTGAGCAGCCTCAGCCCAGTGTGTTAATAAGATTAACTGCAGTTGTGATACACATTAAAAGCATTTCATCTGGGCCTTCCATGACCTCGCTCTTTCAGCCGCCCCTCTCTCAGTTACCAGTCTGCCATACCCTATATGGTTGTACTTTTAAAACCGGGTCGCGTGCCAATTGTCAAACAGTCACTCATTTGTTTGGAGCCAGAAAACAAACTTGGAGGTGGACCAGTCTCCCCAGCGTGCCCCAGCTGGAGGTCTCAACCTCAAGGCATACCAGATTACACGGTGTACTTAAAAAAATCCCAGTTTGACATGTTTTCAAAGGGAGTCAATTAAGATGCTATCCCTTTCTGAAAAGTGATACATTTCACAACTGGCTTAACTTTCTTTAAATTCTAAGGCAACAGAGAAAGGAGATTATGAGAGGCCTCAGGGCCAAGCACAACCAAATCCCGCTAATCAGCTGTGATCATTACAAAAAGAATGTGGCCCTAGATGAGCCAGCACTCCTGCCCTGGCCCAATCCACTGGGAAGCCCATTTTGCTGAGGTCTCCATCAGAAGGGTCTCAGGTTTCCAAAAGAAGGCATGGCCTCAAAAACCCAGTTTCCTTGATTAAGAGAGCACTGGATCATGGTCCCTTTCAGCAGTAACTTTTCTAAGATTTTGTACCATCTACTGTTGCTAGGTCGCTTCAGTCGTGTCCGACTCTGTGCGACCCCATGGACAGCAGCCTATCAGGCTCCTCTGTCCCTGGGATTCTCCAGGCAACAACACTGGAGTGGGTTGCCATCTCCTTCTCTAATGCGTGAAAGTGAAAGTGAAGTCACTCAGTCATGTCCGACCCTCAGCAACCCCATGGACTACAGCCTACCAGGCTCCTCTGTCCAGGGGATTTTCCAGGCACGAGTACTGGAGTGGGGTGCCATCGCCTTCCACCACCCTAATCAAATACAATGCTTACAAAGTCCACTGGGCTGTAGGAAAGTTAATGGGAAAAATACATATCAGAGCTGGCGAAGAAGCCAAGAGGGAAAAGAGACAAGATGCTACAATGGGGAACATGACAAGAAGGCTCTGGAGGTCATCTGACAGCCATCCATCTCCTTCAGCAGCAATTACAGCTGTGGCCACAGTCCCCTAATTGAGATTACCCCAAGGATACTAGAGACTCAAAGGTCAGAGTTTGGAGGTCAGGTCTGGATACAGGTGACCACCGTATCCTTGATGAAACCTTTGAACCCTGGCAATAAGGGGAGATTCCAGAGAAAGGAAA
The DNA here is from genome assembly GCA_006410615.1 of Neotragus moschatus. Taxonomy (NCBI): domain Eukaryota; kingdom Metazoa; phylum Chordata; class Mammalia; order Artiodactyla; family Bovidae; genus Neotragus; species Neotragus moschatus. The sequence continues at coordinate 1,929,742 of SJYA01000910.1, forward strand.
TGAGTAGGCTCATTTGGAGGGGCACCAGACAGGAAGCACAAAGGAACATGGCACCAGGCAAGGAGGAGGCAGGTGGAGCCCATCTGGGAAACTCCAGGCTCCAGCTCCGCCAACAGCAGGAATCAGAAAACCAGGGGCAGAGGCTGCAAACCAACGGGGCTGTCACCCTGAAAACAAATTTCAGCTGCCAGCTGAAAGCAAATTTGAACAGAAGACGGAGAGTCTCAAGCAAATAAGAAATGTCTGTAGACAAGCACTCCAAGAAAAACTGTCAGAAGCAAGCTTGGTATCTTCTTCCCTGCCAATTACCGTAAGGAGTCCAAGCTGCCGTCACAGTATAATAGGAGAATTAAAAAGCACCTTAGGTTCTCCATTTTCAGGTGACACAGAGCTTAAAAATGTAGATGATGACACCTTCTCCAAACTGATAATGTCCAGGGAGACAGTCACATACAGCTCCTGGAAGGCATGGGTTTGTACATCTTCAGTTCTTACTCGGTGCAGCCTTGCTAATGCACCAGTTAAAAACATATTTGCATAGTTCGCTCTCAACCAACTGAGGTGCGGAAATGGCACCACAGGTGTAGGGAGAGAATTGGTAGTCCTTCCAAGTCACATGTCCAGACTGAACTTTTTTTTTTGCGGGGGTTGGGGTCAGGGGGTGGGGACCCTGCCTTGTGGTACAAGAAGCACATGGGATCTTAGTTCCTCGACCAGCGACTGAACCTGTGCCCCTTGCAATAGAAGTGCAGAGTCTTAACCACTGCACACTGCACCACCAGGGAATTCCCCAGACTGAACAATTTTTTAACATACAAGTGGAAAGTCTGAAGGAGCCCATGAGGAGTTAAGCTGTTTTAAAATATCACCCATGTTCCTATTAATTCAATCCACTGCCTCGGCCTGAATTCTCCTCCCCTCCATGCTCCACTGCACTCAAGATGGTTCTTCTGATTAAGCCTCTTCATAGCCCTTAAAAGGCATGGCTGAAGTACCAGATGTACAAAGCCTCATCCTCCTCTGTGTATTCTTCATGAGCCCTCCACTCTCAGAAGGACAACGATCTGTGCAGAAAATGGCCACATGAAGAACATTTACAGATTCCTCCAGTACTCTGGAGGAATTAAAAGAAAAGTTAGAGCAACTGATACAAAAATCTGGGCGATGAGTGCCCTGAAGAGTCTCACATAAGCATCTTTTTTTGATGTGCTTATTCATGTTTTGGCCGTGCTGGGTTCTCGTTGCCGTGTGCAGGCTTTCTCCAGCTGCGGTGAGCGGGGCCTGCTCTCTAGCTGCAGTGCTCAGGGTTCTCTCTGCGGTGGCCTCTCTTGTTTTGGAGCACGGGCTCCGGAGTGTGGGCTCAGTAGTCGCAGCGCATGGGTTTACATGCCCTGCAGCATGCGGCATCTGCCCAGACCTGGGATCAAACCCACGGTCCCCATTTGCAGGAGGATTCTTAACCAGTGGACCACCACTGAAGTTCCTGCAATTTCTAAAGATACTCTTTTGCACGGGAATTGCTCNGGGCTCCGGAGTGTGGGCTCAGTAGTCGCAGCGCATGGGTTTACATGCCCTGCAGCATGCGGCATCTGCCCAGACCTGGGATCAAACCCACGGTCCCCATTTGCAGGAGGATTCTTAACCAGTGGACCACCACTGAAGTTCCTGCAATTTCTAAAGATACTCTTTTGCACAGGAATTGCTCCTTGCCCTCCTGCTTGGTTATGGGTAAGCTGAGAAACATGAAAGTCATCACGAGAACCTTAAGCCTTGGGGTGAGTTGGGAAACACCAACAGAAAGACCAGAAGGGGAGAGACTAGGAAGAGAGACCCCCTGCCAGGAGAACAGGCAAGGGCCTGGTGATCCTGGCCCACGCTTCCCACTGCCAGGGATCCCAGACACCCTGCTCTGAGGGTTCAGGCAGTGCTGAAACAAACACTTTCACTTTATACTCAGAGTGTGAAAGTCACTCAGTCATGTCCAACTCTGAAACCCCATGGACTATACAGTTCATGGAATTCTCCAGGCCAGAATACTGGAGTGGGTTAGACTTTCCCTTCTCCAGTGGATCTTCCCCACCCAGGAACTGAACCAGGGTCTCTTGCATTGTAGGTGGATTCTTCACCAACTGAGCTATCAGGGAAGCCCTTATACTGAGAACGGGAAGAAAAATCTCAATAAACCTCCCCCGTTTTGCTTCCCTATTCTCTCTGTTCTTATTCCAAAACCAGACGGGCAAAATTAGCCAACCTGAAGCCCTGGAAGGCTGCTGGCGGTGGCGGCAGCTGCATCACCCAGGTCAGACCCCCCNGGGGAAGTTCAATTAAAAAGAAATTGAATTAGTAAATCATAACTATGTAGAGATCTATCACTTACTTAATGATTAAAAACTAGTAATGATAAGGAGGGAGCCTAATTTTGCTCTTTGTCAGCTAGACAGACTTGAAATTTCAGCTTCTTACTGCTGGATAAACCTGGGTAAACTCCTTAACCTCTCAGGGCTTTAGTTTCCTCATCTGTAAAATGGGAATAATAACAGGAACTATACCTCACTGGGTTGTGATAAAGGATAAAGAAGCTAGGGAATATAAATCACTCAGCACAGGGCCTGGCCTAGAGAAGGCCCTCAATGAAAGGTGTAATAAGAGTTATTAGATCAATAAAATGTACTCAGACATTGTTTTTCCTGGGTCTCTAGCTCCATTTCAATGGAAGAAATATATGCTGAAGAAGGGAAAAATCAAACACTGATTCCTTCTGAATTATAAGGTTTCTTATAGACATTTTCAGAGATTTTTTAAAAAAATTTCAACATGAAAACCAGAGAGGAAATGATGAGTCTCTTATCCTGAAAAAATATAAGCATAATTGGGCTAGAATTTTGACAAAGTTGGCTTGAATAAAAAGTGGATGGGTGGGGTCCAACCAACTACTTTTCAGTTGCCATTGAAATAACCACTATGTCTGAAAAAGTTGCTGAGCAAAATTTTATGGCTGATTTGTATATTGTTCATTTATCTTCATCCTATTCAAGCTGTAGCAATCAACCACATTCTCCCAAGTTCCCTACTTAAAGATGCAGCAAGAATTCAAATGTCTACAAAAAACAAACAAACAAAAACAACTGTTGGCAAGGAAATGCAGCAAAGGGAATTTCCACATGTTGCTGGTAGGCATGTACATTGGTCTAATCACATTGGAGCACATCTACTAAAGCCAAACATTAACCCCACGACGTAGCAGTTCCACTCCTAGGTATATACCCAAAAGAAATGAGGATATATGTCCATCAAAAGATATGTGCTACAATAATGTTCATCAAAGAAGCTGAAAACACAATCCTAATGTTCACCAGGAAAACGGGTACCCTATGGCATATTCACACAATGGAATAACACACAGCAAACTGCTGACACATGCAACAACATGGGTCAAAGACATGATACTGTACTGAGCAGGAGGCTGCACAGTGAGCGCATGGCTTCATTCATATGAAGCTGAAGACGAGGCAAAGTTAATTTTCAGTGATAAAAGTCAGAACAGTGGTTTTAGCCAAGGGGTAAGGCGCTTCCTGACTGGCAATGGACACAAAGGAATCTTCTGGGGCGGCAGAATGTACTGTATTGATTTGGGTGATGGCGGTAGGGAGAGAAAGGGGCAGAGAAAGCGCTACTCGCTAAACTGTACCATTACAACTTTATGCCAGCTATATCTCCATTTTTAACATTTAGCTAACTGCACAAGTACAGATGAAGCTTCTGTGTCTGAAGACACAATATACTCCATTCTTAGTCTCAGGAATAAATTTTTTTTTTTTGATAGATGGCAGGAGAGAGGATTAGTAATAAAAAGTGTTACTTTATAAAATAGAAAATATCCCAAAAGTACATAAACACTTTCAAGATGAACATATTTTCTAAGAAAGGATAAATCCTTCCCTAATGCACTCCCTCCTGTAAGTGAAGATGATAACCATACCAATCTTAGGATTACATATAGGGTGATGATGGTTAACTGATAACACAATTAAGCACCCAATACAGTGCCTTTTCTTACTAATTCACTCATTCAGTACATATTCATTAATACAGCACACAGCATTCGTCATTTAATAATTATTTGCCTAAATTATTTGTCCATTACTGTCACTCCTTTTCGGCCCAACCCACAAAAGTTCTCAACCCAGTGAGAGTTCAATATTTGTTGAATAAACTCACAGAAGCTCTCTCGAAGCATGTAAACCATCAATAATTCCACCTGAATCCATAAGAAAATACCCAAGTTGTGTGGGCCTTGCTTCTCATTCCAGCATCTACACAAGCCTCCAGGGGTTCCGAGGTACGCCAGAAAGTCGAAACAAATATGGCACATATGCCAGAGGCAACGTGACTTAAAATGGAAAAGAAGATGTACTGATGTTTAAACAGGTATTAGGGGACTTTCCTGGCAGTCCAGTGGTTAGAGCTCCGTGCCTCCACTGCAGAGGGCATGGGTTCCATCTCCGCTCAGGGAATTAGGATCCGCAAGCTCCCAGTGCAGCCATATAAAGGAATAAAAACATATTTTAAAAAATAATAAACAAGTATTACAAAAACTACATTTGCTAAAATAAAACATGACCCTGCTGAGAAACGTTTCTGTTTCACTCTCTTTATCTTTACTTTAGTAACAGCTTTAACAATGTGGGCACAGGGAATACAGACTATTCTTCGCTCTCTGTTGTTGCTGCTGTTCAGTTGCAAAGTCATGTCTGACTCTCTAGGATCCCATGGACTGCACATCAGGCTCCTCTGTCCTTCACTATCCCGAAGAGTTTGTGCTCAATTGAGTCGGTGATACTATCTAACCATCTCATCCTCTGCTGCCCCCTTCTTTTGCCTCCCAGCATGAAAGTCTTTTTCTCCAAAGAGTAAGCTCTTCTACCTTACTCTAATCAAAGTACACCTGGCCTTTTATGCAATTTCAACTGATGTCAGTTTCCGCTACTTCCTTGAATTATAAACACCACTCCATCTCGCTCACAAACTCTGCAGACCAAAATATTTATTTTCAGCAATGTAGACAAGCAAAATCAAAAGAACAGGAAACTATAGTTAAGAAAAACAAAATACCACAATAAGATTAACAAACTGTACACAATCTTAAGTATACCCTTAAGGAAGTTGCCTTTGTATGAAAACGTGTTTTTGACACGAGTGTAGGCACGCCACAATGAACCTTAACTTTATTTAAACAATTAGTCAATCAAGGGGAACAAATGAAACTGAGATCAAGCAAAAAATAAAATTGTTCTTTTTAGATTAATTTGCCAGTAACCTCTGGGTATTTTTATCCAAAGACTCCGGAATAAAAGTGACATGCAATTTTTTTTTTCTATTACAAAAGAAAAACAGGGTAATTATAGGAGGGAAGTAAAAGGACAGAAGCAAAATGAGACTCTTCCTATCACCCAGAGGAGATAGAGTCTGCTAGTGAAAATCTTTTACATTTTTAAAAATTCCGTATCTGGGTATTGAATACTTTAACAATAGCTAATGTTTGTTGGTCAAAGGGTACAAAGTTATAGCTATGCAGGACGAGTAAGACTAGAGAGCTAATGTACAGCATGACTACAGTTAATAATATTGTCCTGAATACAGGAAATCTGCTAAGAACAGATTTCAAGTCCTCTCATATCACACACAAAGAAAATGGCACCTATATGAGGAAACCATGTTAATTAGCTTAACTGAGTAACCATTTCACTATGCATATGAAATCATTAGTGTATGCCTTATATGGAATCTTTGTTTTTAAAACAAGTATATATACACCCCTGGAGAAGGAAATGGCAACCCAGTCCAGTATTCTTGCCTGGAAAATGCCACAGAGGAACCTGGCAGGCTACAGTCTATGGGGTTGCAAAAGAGTTGGACATGACTTAGTGATTAAAAACAACAAATACCCATATACATATACACACTCACACATTTTATTTTTATATGAAAATAAAATAGCTAATGTACTGCACTCATTTCACACGCTAGTAAAGTAATGCTCAAAATTTTCCAAGCCAGGCTTCAGCAATACATGAACCATGAACTTCCAGATGTTCAAGCTGGTTTTAGAAAAAGCAGAGGAACCAGAGATCAAATTGCCAACATCCGCTGG
>SJYA01000910.1:1938294-2258520 GCA_006410615.1 Neotragus moschatus
GACTCTTGAGAGTCCCTTGGACTGCAAGGAGATCCAACCAGTCCATTGGAGATCAGTCCTGGGTGTTCTTTGGAAGGAATGATGCTAAAGCTGAAGCTCCAGTACTCTGGCCACCTCGTGCGAAGAGCTGACTCATTGGAAAAGACTTTGATGCTGGGAGGGATTGGGGGCAGGAGGAAAAGGGGACGACAGAAGATGAGATGGCTGGATGGCATCACCGACTTGATGGACGTGAGTATGAGTGAACTCCAGGAGTTGGTGATGGACAGGGAGGCCGGGCGTGCTGCAATTCATGGGGTCACAAAGAGTCGGACACGACTGAGAAACTGAACTGAACTAAGTATTTACTATGAACCAGTCTAGGGGGCTTCCCTGCTGGCTCAGATGGTAAAGAATCTGCCTGCAATGCAGGAGATCTGGGTTCAATCCTTGGATCAAGAAGATGCCCTGGAGAAGGGAATGGCTACCCACTCCAGTATTCTTGCCTGGAGAATTCCATGGAGAGAGGAACCTGGCAGACTGCAGTCCATGGCGTCACATGCAGAGAGTCAGACATGACTAAGCGACTTTCACTTCACTTGACTTCAGGCACAGTCTACTCTTAACTTCTTTGATATCCAAAATAACCCAAAGAAAGCTGCTAACTGTTACAATGATGAATTTCACTGACTACCTGACAATATGAATGTACTAATTACTTAAATCTATGTCTGAAGGGGGTTAAAATGGTAAATTTTATGCTATGTATATTTTACAATTCAAAAAATTAAAAAAAGAAATTTGCCCAAGGTCACACAGGTCTAAGTAACACTAAAATTAGAATTTATATAGTCTAGATCCAGAACCTGTACTTTTAATCACTATACAAATAATTTTAAATAGTCGAATGTTAATATACCTGAGAGGTTTGATGTTGGGCCTTTAAGTTGTGTCCAAATTTTTCACTATTAAAAACAAGACTGTGATGAGACTTCTTGTAAGAGATCTTTCCATAGGTTTGTTGTTGTTTTGTTTTTGGGTTTTTTTTTTTTTTTTTTTAGGATAAACTTTAGTGTAAGTACTAGGTCAGAGGATAAAGCAAACAATTTAAACAATTTAAATAACCAAGTCAGTTGATCAACTTACAAGGAAACCTCAAAAGGTACTTTGCAACAAATAATTATAATTAGATGGTTCCAAGTATAGGTATAAGAATCAGTATGTAACTTACATGACTAAAGAAATGCAGGTGTTCAAGAACAGATGAATTTAAATACCCCTTGGAGTCAGTTACTTCTCAAATCCAGTATCAACAATTGCACAGAGTCACAGGACCCCACACCCACAGGATTTCCCATTTGTTGTCAGCTTTGACCATCACTCACTTGAAAGTTCCAAGTCCAAACCAGCAAGACAGTGGAGAATATATAAGGCTCTTAAAAAACTCAGATGAAATCAGTCAAAATTTACATTAAATCCATAAACACAAAGTTTACCCCTCATTTCTTCATCACAAAAATAAGAGATCATCCATGTTGCTCAAAAGGTTTCTGTCAATAATGACACATCACAACTTGTGGCCAAGAGTCATGAGAAGTACCAATCTTATTGATTCCTGCCAGAAGAAATAAATATTGGAGAAACAACTAAACCATAACAGAAAATGGTTTTAGGATCTTATTGAAAAGAGTTACAGAAAAGTTCTACAAAATAAGACATGGAAGGACTTCTCTGGTGATCCAGTGGTTAAGACTCCGCACTTCCAATGCAGGGAAAGTGAGTTTGATCTCTGGTCGGGAAATTTAGATCCCACATGTTGTGTAGCGCAGCCAAAAGTAAATATATTCTTTTTAAAAAAAGATGAAGAAAACATGAAGGAAGTGATATTATCAGCCTAAAGCCAGTCCAACGGGTATCTTGGAAGTCACAAATTCCACGTAGGCAGCTTGAGCAGGAAGAGCATGATAAGAAAACCGAACCCTCTTTCACCCAAAGAGAGCACACCAGGTCATTTCAGAGAGAGTCCGTCGTGACTTGTGCCATTCTTCATAATTCAGGCTAACAAGGATTTAAAAAGAGATTTTCAGGACAGCATGGTGACACTAGTTAATACTGTATTGCATACCTGAAAGTTGCTAAGAGAATAAATCTTAACTTCTCATTGCAAGAGGGAAAAAAATTCTGTAACTATGTTTGGTGAAAAATGTTAACCAGACTACTGTGGTGGTCATTTTGTAATATATACAAATATTGAATCATGATGTTTGTACACTGAAACTAATATAATGTTGCATGTCAATTATGCCTCAATAGGATGCTTTTATTTTAAAGAGACTTTCAAGTAAACTGAAGAAAATTTAACCACCACCAAAAAACGTTATTTTCTATTCAAACGTCTCCCCTGTCCTGTCAAGTCACATTCACTCTAACTTCAGGTGAGTATGTACTGGGATCAAAGAAATCGAGTTGAAAATTTTCTTTTTTTTTTTTTTAAATAGATCCTAGGTGAAGATACGCAACCATGCATTATTCAATTAAATGGAACTTTACATAAATCACCAATAAATTAATGCATCATAAATACTACCTATTCTGTACTCTTTTTCCCCAAACCACAAGTTTCAGAGGCTCATTATGATTATTTTTAAAAAATCACTATACAAGTTAAAAAGAAATAATGTTTTAATCCTCAAGCTTCCATTTCAAAGAAGGGACTAAGGAATGAACCCAAAGGACACAAAGAAGCATTCCCTTCCCTATAACTAAGCAGGTCCACTCCTGAGATTACAACTTACAGAGAATCTCACGCACATGAAAGGAGACACGTAAAAATGTGCATTGCAATATCATTTGTATTAGAGAAAAATGGGAGGAAATCATAATTAAATGTCCATCAACAGGGAAATGGATACACTATGGTGTGTCGAGCAGTTAAAAAGAATGAACTAGAGCTGAAAAAATTCTCAAAAACAAGGCAGAACAATAGAAGTGAGCGATGGAACAAATGCACTGCGACACCACTGCTACAATCTTTAAAAACATGTGAAATAACACTATTGATGATGAGTATTTACATAGACACCCACGGAAAAAATACAGAAGACATGGGTGGCAATAATTACGGGGGAAAAAAAAAAAAACTGGACAGATAGGAAGGGAGAGAGAAAATGAAGCCAGAAGTGAGACCCAGAAGAGGCTTCAATTCTTGTCTGCAGTGTCTTATCTTTTAGGATGGATGGCAACTACAAAGGTATTCATATTCCTTTCATACAATTACTGTATTCAGAATTATTTTACAATAGTAAAAAGAAAAACACGCTTTCCTAGCATTCTTACCTGCTTCAAGAAATTCACATTTACTTTGACAATATAACAATTAAAAAATAATTTCCTTTTGTACTATAACCCTGGATTCTCTGGCAGAAATATCTGATTTAACAATTATGGGAAAAGAGCGGGAAGAAACATCCCCATTTAAGACTGATTCCAATCGATAGACTCTGCAATGTTTCTAGATAGTACTCACTATATTCCTATCCCCAGAGATAACCTCTATTAGAGGCACACAGGGTATTTCTGAAAATAAGTCTATAAAACTCATTATGCTATGGAGACAATGTAAATCTTTTCAAAATGCGCACCATTGCTTTTTCTTCAGAAAAATAAAAGGCACACCCACTCCATCACTGCTGCTGCTAAGTCACTTCAGTCGTATCCAACTCTGTGCAACCCCATAGACGGCAGCCCACCAGGCTCCCCGGTCCCTGGGATTCTCAAGGCAAGAACACCTGAGTGGGTCGCCATTTCCTTCTCCAATGCATGAAAGTGAAAAGGGAAAGTGAAGTCGCTCAGTCCTGTCCAACTCTTCTTGACCCCATGGATTGCAGCCTACGAGGCTCCTCCGTCCATGTGATTTTCCAGGCAAGAGTACTGCTTGAGCTTTTATATTTCCAACACCCAAATACAAATAAACTTTTACAACCTTCAGGAGGTATTCTTAATTAGGTCTGCCATTTTCTCTGTTCTGCCTCCTGGCACCCCCATACTTATCAAGAGTTTCACAAATGAATAGATCAGGGATAGTATTATAACATGTTTATTTTAAATGTCTCCTCAATGTATCTGGGCTTCCCAGGTGGCTCTATGGGTAAAGAATCTGCCTTGCCAAGCAAGAAATGAGAGTTTGATCCCTGGATCAGGAAGATCCCCTGGAGGAGGGCATGGCAATCCACTCCAATATTCTTGCCTGGAGAATCCAATGGAGAGAGGAGCCTGGCATGCCACAGTCCATAGGGCTGCAAAGAGTCAGACACAACTGAAGCAACTGAGCATACACAAAATGTATTTATTTTNCCCTGGATCAGGAAGATCCCCTGGAGGAGGGCATGGCAATCCACTCCAATATTCTTGCCTGGAGAATCCAATGGAGAGAGGAGCCTGGCATGCCACAGTCCATAGGGCTGCAAAGAGTCAGACACAACTGAAGCAACTGAGCATACACAAAATGTATTTATTTTAACCCCCTCTCCTCTATACTCGTTTATACAGCTGCTGTTACTGTTCACAAACTGCATCCTATTATATGAATCTCTCCATGCAATCCCAGAGTTCCTTACAGGGAGGGAGCAGGACTCTTTCATAATGACCCAGTTACATACAGTACTAAGCTCTGAGCATGGTCTGTTCCCAGTAATCCTTACTGCACACATCAGAGCGATCTCAGTGTGCCAGTAAGGGCGAGTGGCTGACTTTAACACTTGGAACTCACCCAAGATCCTTTAAATTTTCTTTCTGATCTGAGAGGAAAACAAACACGCAGCAATATACAACTAGCCTCTTGAGGGCCTTCGTCTCCTGCTCCTTGAAACAAATTTCCAAAGTTTGCTAATTACAGACTGCTCTCTAAATTACAATAAACCACGCAGAAATCCCCAACTTCTCCGGAGTTGCAAGAGACAATCATTATCATCACTGTAACTTCCACCCATGTGGTACAAGCATTTTTTTTAGCGGATAATGAGTACCACTGGGATGAAAATAAGAATGCTATAAATTCAAACCGCGTCTGCTGAATGTCCACAGTAAATGTGTGACAGACGCGGAAGTATATTTTTAGGAATTTCATGGTAAACGATGTAATAGGAGACACCGCCTATTTTCACAGTCTGGGTCCCTCCCTCTCTCTCGCATCACCTTCCGNAAACCACTTCAGTTGCTTTCTCTTTAAATCCATCCCTGGACATTGCGTTAGATCATCTCATTATTAAGTATCCACTGTTGCCAAACCCAGGGAATAAAACGCAGTGATACCACACTTAACACAGTATATTTCACCTTCAAAGACTTTTCAAAAATACAACCAGCTAGCTAGTCCGCATCAGTCTTCCAATGTCTGTCTCATCAAAAAGAAAAAACAAAAGGATTGAAGAAAAAGATTTTAACAGAAAAGAAGAAAAAACTGTCAAGATAACAGCATTTCTAGTGAAACTTATTTCCTAACATCATCTTGTCGTGTTAATTTTGAGGTATTTGGGGGGCAGGTCCACATTCCAGTCATCAAAGGCCTTATTCTAAGAAAGATACAAATATACCGCAGTGGTCTGAGAAGTTTACATTTACAGTTCCACATCAAGATTTATTTTTCTCTTGTTCCTTCAAATAAATCTTAACCGCCTCTAACTCAAGGATGATGATTTCATGCTGCCAAGTCTTTGCCTCTTGCCTTGGCCTCCCTCTGAGCTCCAGAGCCCTGGTCCTGGCTGCCCCGTGAGGGACAGCCTCCTGAACTGTCCCAATTCCTCACTAGACCCGTGCTGTCTCCACAACAACGCTGTGCCGCTCTCAGTCACTTTCCACACCTCCTTCTCCTTTCTCCTCCTCCCCTTCCTCTCCCTCCCTCACCTGCTCAGGCAGGTGCCAGTCTACTCACTCAACTTCTGGCATCCTCCTCTCTCCCACCACACCTCTCCTATTTCCAGCCCTAATGATGTTCACCCAGGTTATGACAATAGCCTCCCAGAGGACGGCCCTGCCTCTCTCTCAACTCTGCCACAAACTGCTATTGGTCTCAAAGTCACAGACCACATTATTCCTCCCTAAATGGCACCTCCTTAGCCAGAAAACAAAGTCCAAAGTCCTCAGTCTGGCAGGCAAGCTTGTTCAGAGCCAGGCCCCCTCCCTCTTCCAGGCGTGGCTCTCACCACACCGGCAGCTGCCCTGCCCACACACCAGCCCATTGTCCAGGTATACCAGCACTCCCTCTTCCTGCCTCTGAGAGTTTCTGCCCACGTCTGTCCCTCATCTGTGCAAACCTCCCTCTTCCATCCAAATCCATCCACCACTAACTCAAGTTCCTCGTCATCTCCTGTTGTATCTGTTGTGTCATGTGCGTATTTCCAGACTTCACTGCCCCCACCCCGTTCTCCAGGAAGCCGTCTTTCTAAGCAGTCCCTTCCACTTCCGGTCCAAATACAGGCCTTTCACTGGGAAGACAGACATCCCCTTCAACAATCCCCTCATCCTCACTGCTCGTGTAGTCTTCCTACTGGTCTCCAGAGACCTCCTACTGGCTCTGCTCCAGTCCTTCCTTGCTTTTCTGCAGTACTTGTCCTACTGACCAGGCTCTTGTTCTTTTTATTTTTTCTTTCTAAAGTCGTTCTTTTTTTAAATTTTTGTTGATATATAATATTACACAAATTAAAGGCATACAATATAGTGATTCGCAATTTTTAAAAGTTACACTCTATATTTAAAGATACACTGGCTATATTCCATGTTGTACCATATATCCTTGTAGCTTATTTTAAGCCTAGTAGTTTGCACTTCTTACTCTTCTACCCCTATACTGCCCTCTCCCCACTGGTAACCGTAACTCGTTCTCTATATCTTGAGTCAGCTTCTTTTCTGTTACATTCACTAGTTTGTTATATTTTTTAGATTCCTGATGTAAGTGATTACATACAGTATCTGTCTTTCTCTGACTTATATCGCTTAGCACGATGTGCTCCAAGTCCATCCATATTGCTGCAAATGGCCTTATTTCATTTATTTTGTGTCTAGTAGTATTTCATCGTATATATGCACCCACTCTTCTTTCTCCATTCATCTGCTGATGGACACTTAGGTTATTTCCACATCTTGGCTACTGAAAACAGTGCTGCTATGAACACAGGGGTACGTGTATCTTTTCAAATTTCTGTTTTTATTTTTTTCAGATATATATGCAGGAGAATTTCTGGGTCATATGGCAGTTCTATTTTTAAGTTTTTCAGGAACCCCCATACTGTTCTCCACGGCAGCTACGCCAACTTACACTCCCACCAACAATGCAGTAGGGCTCTCTTGTCCCCACACCCTCACCAACATTTACTAGTTTGTGTTTAGATGACAGTCCTTCTGACAGGTGTGAGGTGATAGCTCACAGGGGTTTTGATCTGTATTTAGCAATGCCAAGCTCTTGTTCTCGAGGCAGGCCCCTTCCTTGGCTCCCAGGACACCCACTCTCTCTGGGTTCTCTTCCCTCCCCTCCAGCCACTCCTTGATCCATTTCCATGAACACACTCTGCTTCAGCTGCCCCTTAAACCCTGGAATCCTCCATGCTTCTGGCTGAAGACCCCATGTGCATGCTAAGCTGCTTCAGTTGTGCCCGACTCTTTGCAACCCCATGGACTGTAGCCCACTAGGCTCCTCTATCCATGGGATTCTCCAGGCAAGAATACTGGAGAGGGTTACCATTCCCTTCTCCAGGGGATCTTCCCAACCCAAGGATCAAAACCAGATCTCCTGCATTGCAGGCAGATTCTTTACTGTCTGAGCCACCAGGGAAGAATGGCGTCAGTATATTATCTGAACTTACCTTCCCTCCCAAATCTGATCTTTCTGGTATATTCCCTTTCTTGGTAAGTGACAGCATCATCTTCCGGTCACCCAAGCCAGAAACTCACGAATTCCTCCCTGATTCCCTTCTGTCACTGCCCCAACACATTCAACACGACCAAGCCCTCCCAAATCAGCAGTATCTCCATCCCCTCCTCCACTTTATCACCTCTCTCACTCAACAGCCACTGGGGACTGGCTAGAACTGACTCCTGAGGCAGACACGACTGGAAGTAACATGTTCTGACAGCCACAAAAAATGGTTTGGCGTTTCCAAGCAGCTTTTTCTTTTTTTCTTTTTATTTCTTTCTTGCAGCACCAGGTCTTAGTTGCGGCACATGCGATCTTTTAGTTGCAGCATGCAAAATCCTTAGATGCAACATGCAGGATCTAGTTCCCTGACCAGGGATTGAACCTGGGCCCCCTGCACTGGGAGCGTGAAGTCTTAGCCCCTGGACCACCAAGGAAGTCCCTCTTCCAAGTAGCTTTTGAACTTTATATTTCCATCTTTTTTGAGATATATATTTTACATCTGGGGAAAATCTACTCCTTTATAGTTCCGCCCACACTTTCCCTTTTGATCACTAAAATTGTTAAAAATCAGTGAGTGTCTAAATGAATGGAATGTCTTATGTAAATTCAGAGATACTTCAAATAATGCTTAACGACTGTAACATATAGGATCTGGAGACTCGGTGCTTTACTTGCCACAAGATGCTAACATTTTAGTTCACATAAACTATCCTGACACGATATTCATTTTTATGAGGGCAACATTTCAAATTAACACAAACACAAAATGTGAGCAGTTAACTAAATCAATCATCTCTTCTGTTTATCACATCACACATTTTCCAATCCAAAAATGCACCACAAAACTTCAGGGACCTATAGTATGTTTAATGAAAAGAACAGCTGTTGCTAGAAAAATAATTCTCAATGATTTCCATGACTGACAGCAAAACTTGATGTAATTATACATTAAGCATATTCCTTCTAGCTAAAATAATAGCCAAAAACCTGACTCCTCAGGTTAAAAAGACCATTCAACCTAGATTTACATTGTTCTAAATTATCAATAATCCCTCAAATATTTAAAAACCAATTTAAGGAAATATCTTCCCCCTCAGGTTCTTGAAGAAACATCCCCTGAAGTATATATGAAATTAGAAACATATGAGAGCAAAGTTGTAAATAAACTGCCCAGATTAAAAATAATTCTTGGGAATTCCTGGCAGTCCAGTGGTTAGGATGCTGGAGCTCTCAACTGCTCAGGGGCTGGGTTCAATACCTGGTCAGGGAATTGAGATCCCACAAGCTGTGCAGCACAGCCACTTTAAAAAAAAAAAAAAAATCCTCTGGAAAGACAGTGTCTCAGTAATGAACCAAGTTAATCATCACATGCATAAATCATTTGACATGGCCTCTATAGCAAAAATCCTCAGCCCCCAAGATTTTCATTCTCGTCAGGACAGCCATATTTAAATACACACAGAGCAATCAGAGGACAACAGATTCTAAGAAATGAGCCTTAAACTGGGTATTTTAGGATCAGTGAATGGACAGGCTGGTTAAGGCACTCCACACAGAGTGTGGGCAAGAGGACAGACGCCTCTAGAAGCCTGGCATTTGGCTACGCTGTATTAGACAATAGGCTCTGAAATGTTTCATAGTAGAATTTTACTTGCTAAAAGAAGTTTTCAAGAAACATTTACCAGACAAGAGTATGTGCAATTGGAATAAAGGAGATATTAGAAACAAAAGAAAAAATTAAATTTTCCAAAGGAAATGTATATCCTTCCTCACTCCCAAATGCCACACCAACCCACAAGAGTGTACCCTCAGTGAGCACAGTGGTTCCTGGCCTCACATTCTCAGCAAGCAGAGGACTCTCAAACATTTATCCTGCCCTGTCTTTGAGGAATGTGGCACTGCTGGTGGGTTCTTTCCTAAGTAGCTCTTGACACTATATTTATAACTCCAGCAATACAGAAGTTCAGAACAATTAAGTGTTCCCTTCAGCTTGCATGACACCCATTCTTGTTGGCACTATATATGGATGAATTAAATCCATCTCAAGAACTCCTCTGATTCTTTCCCAAGATGTTCCCTCTTCAGGAAAAGAAATAATTCTACATATTCTACTCATTTCTCAAAAAGCAACAACTAATCAATACACTTAAATTCAACCAGATAAGACTTCAGATAGCTGTTTCCAAACTAATTCATTTGGCATCTCAATACATTTCATGGAGTCCCTTTCAAGACCTATCTGTTACTTTCCCTTCAATAAGGAATGCAGCTCTAGTAAAAATTAACTATTTGTCCCAGAACTAGACAAGACCTTTGAGGAACAAACTGAAGCCCAAAGTAGCTAAGTAATTCCCAAAGCTATCTTTGCTATTTAACAAAGAGCAAGCCTAGAAGTCTCCATAGATCTCCTTTGGCTGAGTCAGTTAAGAACCTGCCTGCAATGCAGGAGACCTGAGTTTGACTCCTGGGTCAGAAAAGATTCCCTGGAGGAGGAAATGGCAACCCACTCCAGTATTCTTGCCTAGGAAATTCCATGGACAGGGGAGCATGGCAGGCTATGGTCCATGGGGTTGCAAGAGTCAGACATGACTTTTAAACCTACCTACCTAGGAGGTCTCTACCATCCCCAGTCCAAAATACTTTCCATTTCACCTAAAAGTCTCACTTTCACATGATACAGAATCTATCATCATTGCTTACTATTACTACTCTTGAAACCAAAAGAAAGCTATTCAACTATGTCACCCAACTTCTTTTTCTTGATTATAATTCTGATGTGAGTCTGATTAAACAACAACCAGATGGCCAATCAACAAAAATCAATGGCGCCCTCTGTGCTCTGAGCCAAGCACCACATTAACAATGAAGATAAGTGGTGAACAGGACAGAAGTGGTTCACCCTTGTAAAACTTGTTTTTGCTCAGTCAGTCGTGTCTGACTCTGCATCCCCGTGGACCACAGCACACTAGGCTTCCCTGTCCTTCACCATCTCCTGGAGTTTGCGCAGACCCATGTTCATTGAGTCGGTGATACCATCCAACCATCTCATCCTCTGTCGACCCCTTCTCCTCCTGCCCAGTCTTTTCCAGCATCAGAGTCATGAAGTTCACAGACAGGATAATCTGGGAGGCTTAAAACTAATGAAATATACTTGGGTTTCTGATTCATCTGACAATGAACTAGAATGTCATTTTTTCCCAAAGTATCTGAGTGCTTCCTANACCCCTTCTCCTCCTGCCCAGTCTTTTCCAGCATCAGAGTCATGAAGTTCACAGACAGGATAATCTGGGAGGCTTAAAACTAATGAAATATACTTGGGTTTCTGATTCATCTGACAATGAACTAGAATGTCATTTTTTCCCAAAGTATCTGAGTGCTTCCTAAGTATCACAATCCATTCATAAGTGATTAAAACTTTCTTAGATGTAACTGTTCAAACACAAATCACCACTTTGCAGATAGAGATACACATGAATGAGACGGGAATAAATTCATTTTTCAACAACTGTTTGTCAAGTGTCATCTCTAATACCATGATAAGCTGAGAATATGTAATCAATTTATAAGAGACAAGATATATATTAAAAACAAAAACTTTCAGTCTCTAAACACACCTGTGACGCTGTCATACTTACAATTATGTTACAATCTATAATCTAGGAATTATAACACACATTTTCTCATTTAACCCTTCTATGATAATTTGTTTTAAAGATTACCAAAATGATATTCAAGGAAGTTAGGGAACCTGCTGCAGCTCTCAGAACTGACAGATGACAGATCCAAAAGCAAGACCCTAATCTAATTCTAGATTCCGAGATTTTTCTATTGAATCAAACTGTCTCAATAAGAAAGTGTTAGTCACTCAGTTGTGTTCAACTCCTTCCGACTCCATGGACTGTAGCCTGCCAGGTTCCTCAGTCCGTGGCATTCTCCAGGCAAGAATACTGGAGTGGGTAACTATTCCCTTCTCCAGGGGATCTTCCTGACCCAGGGACCGAACCGAGGTCTCCTGGATTACAGGCAGATTTTTTTTACCATCTGAGCCACCAGTCTGAATCAAAGCTCCTACCAAGCTGTTTTAAACTGATAATGCCAATACCAGTAGAAATAATACTGGTTAATATTAGTGTACTAAACATGTACTCACATGCCCGATACTGTTGCAAGTCTTTTACACAAACTGATGATATTATTTATGAGTACTTCAGTAGGAACTTTCCTGGTAGTCCAGTGGCTAAGATTCTGTGCTCCCAATGCAGGGGGCCCAGGTCCGACCCTGAGTCAAGGAATGAGATTCCCACATGCCGCAACTAAGATCCGGTGCAGCCAAATAAATAATTTTTGTTTGTTTAAAAAAGTATTTCAATAATACTACAGCTTGGTCAAATTTAAAGTTTTTAAAGCAATTAAAATTCTTCACAACGGTATTCAGAATTAATATAAAGCCAGTTTCAGACAACCAACTAATTATAAACAACATACAACCAAAGGGAGGGATGGTTGAGGGCAGAGAGGGAACAGCAAACCCCAAGAGGCTCATGTGGCCCAAAGGAAGAGGTTCCCCACCAAGACTCTAAAATTCATACCACTTTCAGAGAGCATAAGTGACCTCTAAAGAGTTAGCCAAATGGATCACATGATTCATGGAGTTTCTTTCATGCCTACATTCAAATTCTGCAAAAGCAAGCTTGTTTCCAAACTGCGGATGTGTTCAGCAACACAGAAATGCCTTAGAGCGGAGATAGACACTCTGTGGGTGGGAGGCCAGCCACAGCCCATGCAACCAGGACTCTAACCACAGCGTCCCCCCTGCAGCACGTTACAAAGTTCATATGAATTACCTCATTCGGCCTGACCTTAGGAGAACCAGAAAGAAGATAGTGACTCAGTCCCTAAATGCGGAGCACAAGGCAATTTAGACCTTCTGGAGGAAAAAGGAAAGCCCCAGGAAGAAATGGAATTCGTCACTGGGTCAAGCCAGCAACCTCCAGCAAAACTGCAACTAAAACCCTGCACTCTGCGGCAGATAAAACAGGGAGAACAGACGAGGATGAAAAGAAAAACGCTTTCATACTATGTTAACGTTTACATAAAGGCTTGGGCAAAAGAATCCCCACTCCCGTATGCCTGTTCTTCCTCTTTCCAATGGAATGGCTTGCTAAAGGAGAAAGAAGTGGGTGAAGCCTTCGATGGGTGGCCTCAGGCTTGGTCAGGAGGAATCAGCCCTTTTACCCAAAAACAAAGACACCACAGTGATACAGAAGGAGGAAAAAGAAGAAAAGAAAATTAAGCCTTTGGGAATGAATGGAGCGCCTTCCTGATCAATTACATTGAGATTCCCAATTTACTTTGGTCCATAAAGCCAAAGAGAGACAACCTAATTTCCTGCTGTCTTTTATTCTTCAGCTAGATTATTAGGTTCACTTCAAATCTCTCAACCATCGTCAGTTCTCTATTCAACCTAGCATACTCAAAGTACATGACCATATATGGTAGAAGCTTCCACAAATAACAACGACTAATATTTGTTACTGCTTATTATGTGCCAGGCACACACGTCATACACAGATGAAGAAACTGAGGCTTAAAGAGGTGCAGTGACTTGCCCACGACAACACGGCTGGCACTGATTTAACTCAGGCTGCCTCACACAATTGCTTGCAAGTAGTCTAGAAGAACGCCATTCTTTTAGCCCATAACAAAATCCAGTCCCTGTTTTTTAAAAATAGTAATAGCTTCACCTGAAAAGATCAAGATCCATTTTTTCTTCTTAAAAATATTGATTTATTCTTTAATTGAAGTATAGTTGATGTACAATATTCTGTAAGTTACAGGTGTATAATACAGTGATTCAAAATTTTTAAAGGTTATACTTCTTTTGTAGTTATTATGAAACAGAAGCTATATTCCCTATGCTGTACACTATATCCTTGTAGCTTATTTTATATGTGACAGTTTGTACTTCTCAACCCCCAATCCCTATCTTGCTTCTCCCTGCTAAGATCCACTGTAATTAAAACTGCACAGAACTATGTGCAGAGAGAATGGTTTTCCAATTAATTTGCTGATACTGGTGCTAGATTTGCTTTTTGAAAAATATTCATTCTACACAACCTGCCTCCAAACCCTCTCCACCAAATGTCAGGTACAATGATGCTCTGGGTACAGCTCACAGAACAAATTCCCTCTAGCTGAGACCCACAGGACAGCGAGCATCCAACCCCACACCTCAGCATGGCAGAACCGGCACCCTCACACCAGCCAACTGGGCTACGTGTCCCACACAGGTCGTTAGGAAAAGCAAGAAAGGAATTCGCAAGCTTCAGAAAGCTCTCAAAGGGCAGCACTTCCCCTCAAAGGAAAACTGGCAAGAAAAAGCAATCCACAAGCCCATTTAAACAAACAGAAACAGGCTTAAACAGACAAAAGTAATATTATTGTTTCTTTAAGCCACCTACATAATATTTACATTTTCCCAGAGCTGGGAAATCACTGACTACAGTCAAGTAACCCCCGAATTCACCTCTGCCATGACATTAAACCTGGATCTGCTTAAGGCCTAAACCAATAAAACTTCTGTTTAACTTATCATCTCAAAGTTCCACTGAAATTAAAGCCCAAATAAACCAAATGAATCTTAATTCCCTTGGAAAGCTCCTTTAACTGTAAAACATTATGGAATGTTAAACTTCATTTTAGAATTGCTTTCTTTTTTTTTTCTCCAATGTAGTGCATCCAGTTATGCTTTCTATTTTCAAAAAAAAAAAAAAGTTTGGTTTTTGTTTGTTTTGCTGTTGGAGAACTATATCAGACACACATAAATTTCTATGATCTAACTGGCAAAATATCAAAAAATATTCCTCGAAACAAGCATCTGTGGGAAGTTTTCAGGGTAAATTTGAATTCTCTAAGAATATGAGGATTGAGAAGGGTTCATCATCTATCTAAAGTGAGAAATAACTCTACCCAGCCTTTTAAAAGATTCACTTACTTAAAATATTCTGAAAGAAGGAAAAAATTAAATGAGAATAAAACAATCAGATTATAAAACATCAAGCAACAGTTTTTTGGACACGGGTGAACCTTACAATCGACTGACTATGGGGTCAGATTCCATCTAATCGCAGTTTCTCAACCAAAGACCACACGCTTATAAGTAAACGGTGTAAAAATCCTCTTTCGTAGGTGGGGTTTTTACCAGTTTGTCTTAAACTTTTTTCAGTTCCCAGTACATTTATAAGATAACTTCAATTTCTCCAAATTCTACCACAGTGGTTGGAAAACTCATGCTAAACTTACTGAAAGTCAAAGATAAACGGGCACTCCTAGTCGCCCTTTCTCACATGATTAGTAAAAGACACACCACCCAGCTCCCCGCCCTCTATATTCTGCAGTGTATTCACAGGACGCTGACGCTGTCTTAGCAATGCTTTTCCCGTGCCATAATTATAGGAGTAAAAAGTATTTTGCTCTGAGTTTCAGTGATGTCAGCCTGAAACACATTCTAATGTATTTCAAAAGGACAGAATATGCAACCACCCTTTGGTACAAACAAAGTCAAAAATAACCTGAAGTTCAGCTGACCACAAAAAAGGGGAAGCAGCATTTACCCTGCTAAACAGACACGAGACACAAAGAGCAATGCTCTCCAGACTTCCACCTACCTAACAAATGGTCAAAGGCCATGAACACTGCTCACACCAAGAGGAAGATCCATGCAAAAGCACCAAAAACTACTAAATTCCCTGGGTTTTCATTGTAGCACACCAGCTTCTGTAGCTGTGGTGCTCAGGTTTAGTTGCCCCATGGCATATGGGATCTTAGTCCCCCCACCAAGGATCCAACCTGGGCCCCCTGCAGTGCAAGCAGAGTCCTAACCGCTGAGCAACCAGGGAAGTCCCTACACTCACTATTAACCAAGCGAATGCAAATTAAATAACAATGAGGTGACTTTGCAATGTTTTTCCTCTGTCTTACTGACTGCATCCAGTGTAGCTGAGGATGCAATGAAACTAGACTAAAAATAGTCTTAAACTGTAATAAAGAACTACTCATAAAAATGGTTACACCCTCATGCTCAGTAAATTCTAGTTTGTATATCTATCCTAAAAAACATCCATAAATGGTAAAGGTTTCTTGCTCTTGTTCACTACAGTGTTATGTATAGGAGCAAAAATTAGAAACATCCATGTTTTCCCTAGTTCGGGAATGAGAGCCTATTCAATAAAATACAATACAGACATCAAAATGATAGCTGAAGTCACACAGCTATATCTCATAATTCTAAGTTTAAATAGCATGAAATCTATCAGTACAATATTCCTCAACAAATTACAAATAGAATTTATGATTCAGCAGTGTCACTTCTGGGTACATACCTGAAATAATAGCAAAGTTTCTAAGCAATAATAATAATAAAAGCAAGGTCTCTAAGAGATATCTGTACACTCCTGTTCACAACAGCAATATTCACAAGAGCCAAAAGGTGGAAGCAGCCAAATGTCCACTGACTGAGTAAATGGATAAACAAGATGAAGTATACATATACAATGGAATATCACTCAGACTTAAAGGAAGGAAATCTTGACACATAGATGAACCTTAACAACATTATGCTAAGTGAAATAAGCCAGTCACAAAAACACGAATACTGTATGATACCACTTATGAGAGAGATCGAACAGCCAAACAGAAACAAAAAGCTACAAAAAGCTCCTACAAAAGTAGGAGCTGGCCGGGAGGAGGAAAGGGGAACTGTATTGTAATTTAATGTGGACAGAGTTTCAATTTCCAAGAAAAAGTTCTGGCAATTGAATACACAACAATGTAAATACACTTAACACTACTGAACACTGAAAAATGGTTTTGATGGTAAATGTTACCTGTATTAAACCACAATTTATTAATGTTTTTTTCTTGGTGGGGCCACACAGCTTGTGGGATCTTAGTTCCCTGACCAGGGATTGAACCTGGGCCCTCTGCACAAAGTTCTAACCACTGGACTGCCAGGGAATTCCCAAATCACAATTTTTAAAAATAACAGTACAGTAAGATTACATATGTGTAAAATAAAAAAATGAAAAAGGCTAGAAAATAATTCTTCAAAATATTTATGTATTAATATCATCTGTGATGTGATTTTTATATTACTATTTTTAAAAATTTAGAAATATTGCTCTAGCTAACCCACAAAATCTTAAAATCGTTCCAGTGCAAATGATATACATTAGGGAAATTACTCCTTTTTTCAGCGTATATATAACAAACACGGAGCCAAAGTTTGAATTAAGATCTTGCTCTTTACCATGGATAAGAATTGATCTAACTAAACTCCATGAGAGCAGGTTTCAGTCTGTTTTGTTCACTGAATCCCCAGCAGCAGTCAGGCCATTGTGAATATTCATAAACACTTGGGAAATCAATTTAGAAAGCTCCTTTCACAATTCACACACATACTTTGGCCAACTGGCATAAATTTCATGAAAACACTCTGCTGATTACATTCTAAATCTTTTAAATCCAAGATCTTCTAAATCTATTCTTCTGGCTTCCAACCTCCCACCTCGCCCTTTTTCCTCCTCTAATTATCTCACTTTGTTTAGTATCTGGAAAAAGAACTGAGTGTTGCAATATATAATTAGCAAATTATCTTAGCTGATGGAATCATATGTAGCAGCAGTGGGCAATTACAGTCTATAAAATGCAGATTAATCTGGCTGTTTTAATACTCTATGAAAGACGAGCGCTGGCCTCTGCACACTGAAGGCACAGTTGCAGCTAGAATGCAACTAGGATGGTTTTACCCTTTCAGTTCATAAGTGAAAAAAAGGGAAGTCCTATATACACAAGTTTCACAACCTCAAAACACTCATTTAGCTCATATGTGGGACCCGAGCTAAGCTAAGAAGAAACTATTCCAAACAGCAAAGGGCACATTGCCCTTCACAAAGAAAAATCTTCCCAGTGGGCTTGGCTGGTACCCAATCCATCCACCTGCAGCCATCTAGAGGATAGAGATTCACACCCTTGGCAAGAGTTCGCAGCTCTGCTTTTGCAAACAGCACTGTCCAACAGATGTATAACACAAGCCACTATCTTTATTATGTATTGGCTGTGCTGGGCTTTCATTGCTGCACGTGGGCTTTCTGTAGTTGCTGTGCATGGGCGTCTCACTGCAGTGGCTTCTCTTGCTGCAGAGCCGGGCTCTAAGGCACACAGGCCAGTAGTTGCAGCACTCAGGCTTAATACCAGTGGTGCACGAGCTTAGTTGCTCCTCCACACGTGGAGTCTTCCCAGACTGGGGATCCAAACAGTGTCCGCTGCATTGGCAGGCGAATGCTTAACCAATGGATCACCAGGGAAGTCAGTTATTTTAGCAAGTCGTTAATTTTAAATTTTCCAATAGTCATGTTAAAAAATAAACATATAAAAATTAATTTTATTTAACTCAATATACTCAGAGTATTATTTCAACATGTAACCAATAAAAACAAGATTTGTGATATATTTCCTCTTTCCTTTGTCTTGGAAATTCAGTACGTATTTCAGACTTAACACCATCTCTCAAATCAGGCTAGCCACATTTCAAGTATTCAACAGCCATACCTGACTAGTAACTACCCTATGCGGGCAACACACTTTTAGAATGATGGTCACTTTTGTGACATGTTTACCTTCATTTTACATGTTAATTTTTTATAGGCTCTGATATCTCTTTCCTGGTGTGTAACTGGGCCCTCTCCATTAAAAATGTGTGTGTGTGTGTGTGTGTGTGTGTGTGTATATACAAGTCAGCAAAAACCATTTCAACTAGCCACTGACAGCCAAGCTAACACTAACTATAGGATGATTATATTTTACAGTCCTCTACAATTTTAGGACAGATGTCAACAGAGAAATGTGGCTTGTTTTACAGGGATACACATCTCAGCCAACATTTCTATCTAAATAGACATAATAGCTTTACCAGACTTTGCACAATGGGGGTATCCCTGAAAAAACTGTAAACAGTTCAAAAGTTTCCTTTTAGCAAAGAAGCAAACTCTTGAAAAAAATGAGAGACGCTTTAATTTATTTATTTGATAAGCTTCTTAAAAATTATTGCTAAATGAGGTTAGGGCCATTGTTTTTTCATTGCTCTATTCCCAGAGCCAGATTTGGGTGGAGGTGGTCACATTTTTCTCTTTACAGTTCACCTTTTCAGACAAGTCTTTCTGAATTACTGATTTGAAGCAGCCCTCTGCTCTTTCCCTTCATAGCAAAAATAAACTCAATTGTTGCATAAATGAATGAGTGATTGAAGCTTAAAATAAGGAAAAATTAAGTGAGCTAAACCAGCAGTAACGGTTACCACCAATATTACCCATTTTTAAATGACTACCCTCTATAAGATGCAGTGCAGGACTATGGTCTAGTTGTGAGAAGAGGGGAAATTGTGTACTTGTGTTAAAAGAAAACTCACAGTACCTAGTAGTGGGACTTTCATTCAAAATGATGAGTAGGCTTTCACTTACTCAAGCACCTACCAAGTGCCAGGCATTTATTTTAGACCCTGGGTAAACATGCTAATCTCTGTTCTAAACAAACTATAACAAGAGACTACAACTTTTGCTATGAAGGGAAAGAGCAGAGTACTTTAAGAGGGAAGGGTGTCTAGTTTGGATTGGTGGTTCAAGAAGACTTCTCTGAGAAGGTGGCATGTAAGTTGACAAGGGAAGAACTAAGAGAAGCAATTCCAGGCCCAGATTCTGTGATGGGGACTAACCTGAATCCTGAAGGGAACCGAAGAGGCCTAATAAGACTAGACTCCTAGTTATAGACTGTTAATTAACGTTGTTGCATCAGGGACTTCGCTGCTGGTCCAGTGGCTATGACTCTCCATTCCCAATGTAGGGAGCCTGGGTTCGATTCCTGGTGGAGGAACTAGATCCCACATGCCATAACTAAAGATCCCATGTGCTGCAACCAAGATTGGGCAGAGCCAAATAAGTAGATAAATAAAAATAAGTATTGTTTTTAAAAGTTGTTGCATCAGAGAGCAAACAATGAGCTAGCTCCTCATATATAACATATATAATAATAGGCAATGCTTTGTGTGGTCAGTCACTCAGTTGTGTCTGACTCTTTGCAACCCCACGGACTGTAGCACTGTAGCCTGCCTGCTTAACCAGAATAATAGCCTCCTACAAGGCAACATATATCAGCTCTTCAAGGAGACAAGGACAAAAATGGGCCAAGTTAGTCAAGATGTATCTTTGCAAGCATTTACCTTATTATACCCTACACTGTCTCTCACCATCCATTCCCAAGAGGGGTCCGGCTAGCCAATGACCCTGGGACAAATCAGAAGCGAAAAGCAAGCCTCAAACTGGGGTCTTTATCAAAAGGCAGCAATTTATGTGGAAAGCTAAGAGTAAACAAGAGTTGATGCTCTAGGCGAAGAGTTGGTACACGAGAAAGCATTCGGCCAGTCTCACTTGTCCCCAAAACGAATGTTTACAGTAAGACATGCACTGACTGCCAAAGGAAATCTAAGAAGAATAACCATATTATTGGACGTGTTTAGCTTTCCTTTTTGTAAATGTTTTGTGTCACTGCTTTCCAAAGAATTCTAACTCTTGCACGTTAGCCAGAAAAAGAAATGGGGTAGAGTGTGTATTGTTCATGCTTGCTGGTATATAAGACTGGTGACTAATTTTCTTCTGAAATTCAGTTAAAGGAATGTGTTTCTGTGAGTCCTGCTCACACAAACACAAAATTCCATTGGATTAACACTGTGTAAGAACAGAATATATCAGACACGGCGACGGGATGTGCAAATAACCATACACCTGCTGCACGGCAAAACAACTGCTGGGAATGTTTATATTCAGTAATACAGGGACTCTGTCAGTATAAAAAGTGTAAGCAAAATACCTTTGATGTTGTAAATTAGCACTCTATCACCAAAACTTCTAATGGAAACACTGAATAAAATAGTGCAACTCATTACTGTTGGTTCTAGGTGTAAAATGCAGAGCCAGAGAAACACAAAAATATTTAAATTATAACAAGGAAAAAACCTATGGATGAACTTCAGATCTGTTACATGGAGTCTCACATGCTTGCCTTATTAACCCATTCTTCAGAACTTCTTAAAAAGTGTGGAGGGTTGACAATTTCAAGCTCCTAAATAAGACTTCATCTTAAAATTTTTTTATTAACTCCCTTTTATTATAATTACTTCCTAATTATTCTACTTCTAAAGCAAACACAGCGTCATTTCTTATTCCTGTTATGTACCCAAGGATCAGGAAGAAAAGTGGTCACCTTGGTTTAGAGAAGAAGCAGAATATGCTCTGATAGATTAATGATTTTAGTCCATTTCTACTCTTGGAAGCCTGAATATGTAGAAAAGGAAAACTATGAGTTAACACACTGTTGACATTCTTGCTTCTGCACAAAGCGTAACAGTACATTCATAAGGATGCCTTATGAACACTGTAATGAAGATACATGAAAGTCAGGGTGTCAAAATGTTAAGGAACTCCTAAACTACAGATGCCCATTTTGTGAAAGTAAACTGGAATATTAAAATTATTTTTATACCCAAGAAGCAGTGAAAAGGAGACTGGAATCTTGAGTCAGGAAAACTTGAGTTCTGCCTTTTCCCTACCTAAGTGTGGCTCTTCAGCAAATCACTTAACAAGGCCCAACCTTTCATTAGGTTAATGCTGCAGATGATTCTTGGGAGAATCATAAGTCTGGGCATACTGAAAACCCATAAAAAGCCAACAATTATCAAACCAGGAAAACATTAATTCATTCAACTAATACTCACTGATGGAGGCCCTGGGGATACAGCAGTAAGCATGGCACTCAAACTCCTAGAAAAAGGCCACAATTTCTTTCCTTTCTACTTTTCAGACAAGTTTTTAGCCTTTTCCTTCTTTTTTTTTTTCTTAAAGAGGGCACCAATATAAAATAAGAAAGAAAAAGTTGGGCTATGTTCCTTTGCTTGGCAAGAGAAGAAAGAAATTTCTCACCCTCTCTCCCCCTTTCTCACCATTCTGCATTTACCACAGACATCTTGTTTTCTCTGGCTATTTTCAAGAGTTCTAGAAACCATTTTCCTGGCCTTTCCATCAGGTGGTATAGCACTTTTAAAAAATCACTATTATCCATAATAGATCCTTCTGGCAACACTTCTCTTTCCACCTCTTTAGAGAAAACATAAATTTCACTTCTAAACTATATGTCAGAGGTGCCTACCTAATTCTTACTATCACTGGCATTAAAAAGTAGAAAAGATTTATCTAACATTGGGTAAAATACATGTTCTGTATTAAGAATGCTTTGCTTTAAATTTATGATAAGTTTGACTTCCTTAACTCATATATCTTTTCAGGAATTTAACAGACTCACTCTTCAAATAAACCAAAATGCCCACAAAAATTCAGTTAGAACACCTTCTTCAACTGGTAAATAAGTCCTCTAACTCAAAACCCAGTAAGTGTTATGTTAGAAGGGGAAATACACAGCAATAAAGTTTCAGAATATACTTTGAAGCTCTTTAAGCAAGATCTAGGACTTACTGTTCTGATTTTCAGCACAATCTTCAAAATATATACTGATGGTAGGACAATCCTAAATACTAAATAAGTATCATTAAATGAGCATGTTACATATAGTAGATTAATATTACATAAGTTAACGAGTATAACAGACATTCCAAGTGTATAAACCCAGAAAAAAAAATTCTTACTTTTTAAAGCATTAAAACATTTTCATACAAGTTCAACCTGGATACCCTGGCCCTCATAAAGGAGCATCTCATGCCTGGAGAATTCAACACCAACTAGTTTTCTGCAGCTACTAGTAGCCTCTGGGACAGACTTCAAATGAGCACAATGGTCTCTGACAGTCTCTACTCCAAGTGTCAAATGATGACAGTGCCATAAACAGGGAAAAAAAAAAAAAAAGCACAAAGTAGAGAAGAGAAAGGAAGCAGAGACCAAGAAAGAGAAAAGTTAAGTGAAAAAGAGAAAAAATGCAATTCTTCAATGCACTGACTGGAGAGGCAGGCATTCCTGACTTCCAAACTTCACTGTTTGCCTCTACCCCCTACCCCTCAATTCACATGATGAAACTCTAATGTGATAAGATTTGGAGGTGGGGCCTTTGGGAGGTAATCAGGTCTTCAGGGTGGCCCATAGGATGGGATGAGTGGCCTTATTAGAAGGTCAGAGGTAGCCCTTTTCCTGGAGTGAGGGCACTGCCAGATAGCTATCAGTTATCTACAGCCAGGAAAAGGCCCTCATCAGAACAGAACATGCTGGGGCTTCTCTGGTGGTCTAATGGTCAAGACTCCTGGCTCCCACTGCCTGGGGGCAAGTGTTTGACCCCTGATTGGGGGGATCCCCTGCATACCCCTAAGGGCCAAAAAGAAAAAGAATCCAACATGCTGGCACCCACATCTCAGACATCTAGCCTCTAGAACTTTCAGAAATATATAACTTTGTTGTTGAAGTCACCTAGCATGTTATAGCAGCCTCAGGTTAAAGTGACTAAGCCTTAGAAACAAGTGACTCGGAACTTCACTTGGGATCATCAGCTACTGAGTAAGGGCACCTGACTCTTGCCCTTCCCTACCCTTCGCCCCTTCTTCAGGTTTGGGAAGTTAAAAGGTTCAAAAAACTAAAACTTCCGAATCTTAAAAAGAAATTTGACCTCCTAAAGTGGTTAAGTAAACTTAAAAGGTCTGGCAAGGAAATCCTGACACATTACTCCGTCCTCACTACTCCCATAAGTCATCATCCGGCCCTGATTTTCCTTGCCTCTAGTCTCCAGAAAGAAGTCTGATGGCAATGTTGGGCGCGCGCCTGCTGTTTTTTTAAGAGCAATCATTTTCTTCCATTCCAGCCTTCCCTAATCGGATACCAGTAGGTCTGCGTTGGCAGGACTTCCCTGCTGAGGCTCCCAGGGCCAGGAGGCCGCGGGGTTCAAGCACCAGACTCAGACATCAGCCCAAGCGTCCCCTTTCGGGGGAGCCTCCCTGAAACACACAATCATGGTCGGCGAAACCAACCCAAGTTCCCTTCCAATCTTTTCCCAAGTCATGCTTTCCACTGCACGCTTCCCCCAAAAAAGGAAGAAACCGACGGAAGGTTCAGCTCTCGCCGGCTGCTCCTACCTAGTACCGGAACTTGTTTGCAAAACATTAGAGGCACCTATAAACGTGACTTTACTGGAAACGCACCACCGTGACTCCTGCCACCCAGATTTAATGAGCGCCTGCTCTGGCGAGGCCCCATGTTTCCTCAGCGCCCCCCACCCCGCCACGAGAGGCGCTCCGATCGGGAAGGTAGGGGAGGCTGGGTCCCCACGTCCACTCCTGGCCGTTACACGGCCCTCAAAACACTCCGGGGGCCACAGGCCAATGAACGGACTAATAAGAGGGGGCCGCCATGAGGACCGCGAGGGGGCAAAGGGCGTCCCCGGGCACAGGGGAAACGTGGGGAGTGGCCTGGGGACAACTCCAGGCTCTCAGAACTGCTCCCCTGCCGCCGGCCGCCCGAGGCGGAGTCGCAGAGGCCATCTGGCGCGGGAGGCGGGAGAGGGCCCTCCGCCTCCCCGCCCTTCCTCCGCTTTCCTCCCCGGTGCGCCCGGCGCAAGCCCGTAAGCCTGCAGGCACCAGCTCGAGACACTACTCCGGGATCCGACAGAAGCCCCTTCTCGATGGCCTCCTCCTCCTTCCTCGCGAGCATCCCTCGTGCAGCCCACGGAGACACGTGGAGTTGGGGTCCTGCCGCCTCGGGATTTACCGGGAGCGACTGAGCGCCGGCTACTGTGCCTACCGGGCACACCACTCACTTGCTGGCCGGTGCGGAGCTTGCCCTGGGGCGCTCTCCTGAAGAAGGAGGTCCTGGCGGTGAAGAAGAAGTCCTCGGAGTCCTCCTCCAGGCTGCTGTAGCCGCTGCTCATGCTGCTGGTCCCGTCGCGCGCGGGCCGCCTCCCCGGGGCGCTGGCGGCCAGGCAGAGGGTGCCGCGCCCGCCCGCCCCGCGAGGTTCCCGGCGCGCGGCCCCAAGCCGCCGGCGGGCTGTCCTGCTGCAGCTGCGGCCGCCGCTCAATCCGACCGTCCCGGCCCCTCCCGGCTTCCCGGCCCGGCTCCTGGCGCTGCTGGGGCCCCAGAAACGCCCAGCGACCCCGCCCCCTGGGCCGCGACCCAGCCCCAGCCCCGCCCCGCGCTCCGCGGGCCCCGCCCCGAGAGGCCTGGGACGCACCCCAGGCAGTCTGGTCACTCCCGGCGCAGGTGGGAGTGGGGACGATGTAGCTGGGCTGTTCTACGAGCGCTGCTCTTCCCGAGCAGTATTTGGGGAGCCCCCCGGAACCCTGCTTAGATGGCTGCGTCTATGCTTCGGGTCTCTACCCCAGCCTCCCGGAAACTGCCAATTCCTCGGAGATCAGTCCCCCCGCCCGGCTAGCTCGGGTTTGAGGGAGGGCCCAAGCAGAGCCGGAAACTTTCTCCGCCGTCTCCGCACTGCTCGCCCCCTCCCGGGGTCCGGCGGGAGAAGATTGCAGGGCGGAGGGCCCCCCACCCCCCCCACCCCCCCCACCACCACCCCCGAGACCCTCAGGAGTTCTGCAGTCTTTTCGCCCCGAAGAGAACTCTGGCAACCTAGCCCTCCAAAGAGGGTTAAAAGTTGGCTGAGAGGCGTGAGGAAGTAACGACTGGGTAGAGTTTATTCAAATAAAAACATCCTTTCCGGAAATTCAGTTTAGCTTTGGCCTTTCTCCCCCTTCTTTCTAGTGAGGATTCATTCCGATATAAGGACGGCCAAGGTCGTTATGATCTTTGAGGCCACTTGGTGCGAAGCAGGGTGAACTAGTTCTGCAGTTCGAGTGCTTATTAATTAAACGTGCTTTTTAAATCTTCCCTTCCAAAATCCGCTTTACCTACAAGGCACGGTTTCAGTCTTGGGGTGAAGGGTTCAGGGAACTCTATTCACCCTCCTCAGAAAACAAGTTCCGTATTTTCTGAATCCTTCCAGTCAGCTAATCCTCTTTTAAAATGCAAAATTTTTCTCCAGGCCACCTGTGGGTGATAGTTATTTACATCTTGGTGTTATTAAATTGATTTAAACCATACTAATTCCCTTGGAGAGATCCTGACTGAAAGGTGGTTTTGAAGTTTCAGCTCTGCTGTGGTAAGCCAGCTTTAGGAGAGGTTACATTAGGAGGGGAAGAGAGGGTTAGAAAACAAAATTTTCATCAATTATAGCTAAACTTTCTTCCATTATCTCCTTTCGTCCTGAGAACAACTGCATAAGGTAGTTAGCAGGCTTCCCTGGTGGCTCATACAGTAAACAGTCTGCCTGCAATGCAGGAGACCTAGGTTCGGACCCCTAGGTGGGAGAGATCCCCTGGAGAAGAGAATGGCACTTACTCCAGTATTCTTGCCTGGAGACTTCCATGGACAAGAGGACCCTGGGGGGCTACAATATGTTGGAGTCACAAAGAATCGGACAGGACTGAACAACTTCAAGGTAGTTAGTATTATTTTACACTCATTTCACATGAAAATTTAAAGGAACAAGGGCTATTAATTCCCTGTAACAGTCCATGCAATACTCCTGTTTTGGGTGTAAAAAAGTCAAAGGATAATTGGAGACTTGCTTTAAGATACACACCTAATCCTTATACTTTATTGTCTGAAATTCCTGAATGAGCCGATTATTTTTCAGTCATTGATTTGAAGGATGCTTTCTAGAGTTAGCTTCCCTTGTGGCTCAGCAGGTTTGATCCCTGGGTTGCGAAGATCCCCTGGAGAAGGGAAAAGCTACTCACTCCAGTATTCTGGCCTGAAGAAATCTATGGACTGTACAGTCCATGGGATAGCAAAGAGCTGGACGTGACTGAACGACTTTCACTTCACTGCATCTAGAGCAACTGAGGCTTAAAGAGAGGAGGGAGCTGCTGTAAGGACTGGGACCGCTGTGATCTGAAGAGCTTCAGATGCCCTTCTAGGTTCTCTCCTTGGTCAGTGATCAGCCGTGTGGAATTGTTGAGAGGGAGAACGGGCCCAAA
Organism: Neotragus moschatus; assembly: GCA_006410615.1. Classification (NCBI taxonomy): domain Eukaryota; kingdom Metazoa; phylum Chordata; class Mammalia; order Artiodactyla; family Bovidae; genus Neotragus; species Neotragus moschatus. Next base: position 1,965,252 of record SJYA01000910.1, read on the forward strand.
GATGACAAGAAGGATAGAACTGGCTCCAGTCATTCTCTCCTCAGATAGAAAGAAGGCTTGCACGCCTTCAGGCTTAGTCACATCCAGTTTGCAAAGTTGTCTATTAACCCAAGGGAGTCTCAGCCAGCCTAGGCAGCAGGCCTTGGAATTACAGCCAGTCCACTTTAAAGATCTTGCAACACTGAAGCCTTTCCAGCCTCACAGCCACTGAATAATTAGAAACCAGATATTCTATGTTGTTTCACCCAATCTAAGCTGATCTCTGTGAGAAAATGTTAGTCACCCTGTCATGTTCCACTCTTTTGTGACCCCATGGACTGTCGTCCACCAGGCTCCTCTGTCTATGGAATTCTCTAGGCCAGAATACTGCAGTGGGTAGCCTTTCCCTTCTCCAGGGGATCTTCCCAACCCTGGGATCAAACCCAGGTCTCCTGCATTGCAGGCAGATTTTTCACCGTCTGAGCCATAGGGAAGCCCAACCCCTGTGTGTGCCATGCACATAAACTGATGTAAGGAAATCAGATGATATACTTACTTTAAGATAGACTTTTGTCATTTGCTTTCCATTATTTCGTTAACACAATCCTTATTAATTGAGCTTCCCTGGTGGGATACTCCAATTTAAATACTTAAATACTCTAATTTAAGAGTCATGTGTATGTTAAAGGATTTATATAACTTGTTTGATTGTAAATGGAAAGAAGGAAATAACCGCACCCAAAACAAATTGTTCTGCACAATTCCTGAATACTCTGAAGAAAGATATTAAAAGAAAAAATACATTAAAGTGCTTTATGAGCTACCATACCATAAATAGGATCTTTTCTTGGTATTGTTTTTAAGTTCCAAAGGACAGGATTAATTTTTATATTTGTCAACGCATCATCAGAATTGGGTGTAACAAAAAGGCATAACTGAAGTAGAAGCACTGCTTTTAAACAACAAAAAGCAATAAGTAAATAAAGGAAAGAAAGATTGGTATTCTGTTTCCTAAATCAGCGTAGTAGTCATATATTCATATTTTTCTGACAGTATTTTTTAAAAACAGTTCGGCAAACTTTAGTACCCTTTTTTTTTTTTTTTGGCCATGCCATGTGGACTGTGGGATCTTAGTTCCTGACCAAGAACTGAACCTCTGCAATGAGAGTGCAGAGCCCTAACCACTGGACTGCCAGGGAATTCCTGATAGTAATCCTGAAAAAAAAATCACAAATTTAAAATTTGGTTCATGAAATTGGTGCATGCTTGCTTGATCACTTAGTCAGGTCTGACTCTTTTTGACCCCTGACCCCATGGACTGTAGCCTGCCAGGCTCCTCTATGCATGAAAATTTTCAGGCAAGAATACTGGAGTGGATTGCCATTTCCTCCAGGGGATCTTCCCAACCCAGGGATCGAACCTGCATATCCTGTTCTACATTGGCAGGCAAATTCTTTACTGCTGAGCCACCTGGAAAGTCACATAAAACAGGTACTTGACTGTAAAAAATGAAAATGTCACATTAAGTAACTAGACTTTTTAACATTTAAAATTCAAGGAAGGGGATGGAGTAAATAAAATGTATGTTGCTGCTGCTGCTAAGTCGCTTTAGTCTTGTCTGACTCTGTGCGACCCCATAGACGGCAGCCCACCAGGCTCCCCTGTCCCTGGGATTCTCCAGGCAAGAACACTGGAGTGGGTTGCCATTTCCTTCTCCATTGCATGAAAGTGAAAAGTGAAAGTGAAGGTGCTCAGTTGTGTCCGACTCTGTGGGACTCCATAGACAGCAGCCCACCAGGGTCTTCCGTCTGTGGGATTTCCAGGCAAAAGTACTAGAGTGGGGTGCCATTGCCTTCTCCGAAAATGTATGCAACCAAGTTCAATTTTGAATGGGCTTACTATCAAATGCAGAGTAGAATTTGTAAGTGGACTCTTGTTATCATAAATGTCCCACTGACACAAGACCCTAATGATTGAAATTTACAGCCTAGTGACCTTTTATCTCTATGCTAAATGGGGACTATATTGAAAACAATAAATACATGTAAATATTATAAACACACACAAATATTTCATAATTTTAATCATCCTGTGCCATAAACCATTTTCCTTGAATTAATGCAGAAGAGGAGGCTTTAGGAACAGTTTTAACCCTTCTTGCTCACAAAATAAACCACCCAGGAGAAAAATAAATGTGATTACAAATCACAAAGTTTAAATCAGATTCTTTAGGTAGTATATATCCACAAGTAGTAGAAACTCAAATATAATAAATGTAGAAAAATTTAGATACTGCACACTTTGACTAAGTATGCAAGCGTGTGCACCAGATCCTTTAGTTGTATCCAACTCTTTGTGACCCTTTGGACTCAGCAATTATAGGGAATTTGATTTTGCTTTTCACTCTGAGATGAGAAGCTTGAAACAGAGAAATGACATGATTTGACTTACCTTTTTAAAGGAATCCTTTGGTTGCTGGGCATAAATAAACCGTTAAGGCTTCTGAAAACTCCAGCAAATTAAAACAACAAGGTACATTGTTCACTCACGAGGTTAGCGAGTATTTTCTAAAGCAGGTCATGAAACAGCATGTATGCCGTGATTACATTTGTGTAATCATAATTGTAGGTAGCTGGAGAAGGCAATGGCACCCCACTCCAGTACTCTTGCCTGGAAAATCCCATGGACGGAGGAGCCTGGTGGGCTGCAGTCTATGAGGTCACTAAGAGTCAGACAGGATTGAGCGGCTTCACTTTCACTTTTCACTTTCATGCATTGGAGAAGGAAATGGCAACCCACTCCATGTTCTTGCCTGGAGAATCCCAGGGACGGGGGAGCCTGGTGGGCTGCCGTCTATGGGGTCACACAGAGTCGGACACGACTGAAGCGACTTAGCAGCAGCAGCAGCAGCAGCAGCAATTGTAGACAGTATTCTTAGGATATGCTAAAGACTGAGATAATTTATCTAGGAGATTTATAATAAAGGTCACACTGAAAAACAACTGCTTTTTGGATGCCTTTGTCATATGGAAGAAGCATGGCCATGGAGGTCAGCCTGACAGGATTTGAATGGCACTGTCACTTACTCTTGAGTGGTCTTTAATAATTTAATTAGCCTCTCTGCCTCAGGTTCATCGTAAATAAAATGAAAATCTTTAACAATGTCCCTGTTTGAGCTCCTTTAGTTTACTTTAAGGATGAAACAAGAGAATCCACGTAAAGCCCTCGGCCTAAAACAAGGCCAAGCAAATATTAGCCTTTCTTGCCCTAAATATTAGACTTTATTACATACTCAACATCCATGACTCACTTCCTTGTTAACCAAACAAGGACTTTAGTTCAGGAATCCTCCCCTCTCAGGGAAAGTGGTCCAATCCCAGCTCAGAAGGAAGGCCTGATTTTCAGTCAGGTGTGGTGCCCCACGAGGCTTCCCAGGTGGTGCGGTGAGTGGTAAAGAACTCACCTGCCAATGCAAGAGCCACAGGAGACAATCCCTAGGTCGGGAAGATTCCCTGGAGGAGGAAACGACAACCCACTCCAGTATTTTTGCCTGGAAAATCCCATGGACAGAGAGCCTGGTGGACTGCAGTCCATGGGGTCACAAAGCCTCAGACATGGCAGAGCAATTGAACACGCATGCACATGGTGCCCCATGGCTCTTGCAATAAACTCCTATAGGTGTGAGCAGGGCTCCTACAGACCTGCCCACTGAGATTTTGAGACCTGAGGGAATGTTTGCTGGTGGCTTTGGGGGAAAGTTTCCTCACCTTGAAAAGAGACTTGGGGGAAAGTTTCTTCACCTTGAAAAGAGACTCACCAAAAGAAGACTCTTCTTTCCCTGGATCTTGTCATGCCTGAATATGGTATTTGGGAATTCTGTAGCCATTTTGGAGACAAAAATTAAAGACTAAAGATGCCAAAGCAGAATGACACAAAGAACTGGCATGGGTCCTTGAATTAACCAACTTTGAAACTGCCCTAATTAGGACTCCTTGTTATGTGAGATAATGTTTTTTAAATTGTTTAAGCCAGTTAACTCAGCCATATTATCATGAGATAGTCCCGTCATATCTGTTTCGTTTTTCCTTGCCAGAAAAGTCCCTCTCATCATGTTTCTGCCAAGTTCTGTTCTCTGTTGACACTGGGTAGAATCAATAGAGACACAGAATCAGAAATAAGACTTTCAAAATGATGACTTGTTCCCCTGAAAATAATTTAGAAAGGTCATTCTCTCACATTGAAACAGACAGAACTCTTCCTAAAGGACTGGTCTTTGAAATGGCTTTAAGGTATTTCCCTGGCTGTCCAGTAGTTGAGACCCTGTGCTCCAAATGCAAGGGGTATGGATTCGATCCCTGGTTGGGGAACAAAGATCCCACATGCTGCACAGCATGGCCTAAATAATAATAATAATACTTTAAAGAAAATGTCTTTTAAAAAGGAAATATGCTAAATATGCTAAATTCCTTTAAAAAAGGAAATATGCTCAAATTTGTCTCAAAAATTCTATGACATTCAGATTCAAAGATGATGGCACCTGGTTACCTCAGGGCTGATATTTAGAGGATATGCACTGGGGTAGCTACACTGGTACAATCAGTATCTCTTCTGTTTCAACACAAACAGGGCCTGTGGTATCAACGATCACTCTTGTTACTCCAGTTTTTTTCATGACAACAGAAATAAACAATATAATAACTGGAAGGCTGTGTGTTTGCTGGTTAAGTATGTGGTCTTGGAAATCAGACTGCCTAGGCTGACATGTAGCCTGAGATCACGTAACCAGCAGCACATTGTCTAACCTGGTTAAGCTTTGGTTCCATGTCTGGGAAATGGGGGATAATAGTACTTATCTTGACAAGTTATTACAGGGAATAGAAAAGGTGAGTGTCATAATACAGTGTGCCTGGCACATAATCACAACTCAGTTAATGTTAGCTAATATGATTACAGGTAAGAATAGTATTTCCATGTTTGGGCATATCTCCAGAAAACAATACACTCACTACCTATTATGATGAAGGTTACCTAGCTGTATGGGACATGGTGGAGGAAAAAACAAATGGTCCTTCCCATCACTAGATTTGCCAATCCAACTAGGACCTACTAGAACAAGCCAAAATATTTCATGCAAGGGACACTAACTGGCGTGAATATTCCAAAGATAACCCCATGGTTTGGTGTCTATATCCAAGTAGATTTCATCTTGCTGTGTTGTGCTTAGTTGCATCTGACTCTTTGCAACCCCAAAGACTGTAGCCCGCCAGGCTCCTCTGCCATGGGGATTCTCTAGACAAGAATACTTGAGTGGGTTGCCATGCCCTCCTCCAGGGGCTCTTCCTAATCCAGGGATTGAACCCAGGTCTCCCACATTGCAGGTGGACTCTTTACTGTGTGAACCACCAGGGAAGCCCAAGAATACTGGAGTGGGTAGCCTATCCCTTCTCCAGGGGATCTTCCTGGCCCAGGAATCAAACCCAGGTCTCCTGCATTGTAGGCAGGTTCTTTACAAGCTGAACTACCCAGCTTGATAAAATGAAATGAAGCCCAGATGAAATGAAGCCCATTTCATCTCAGGCTTTTGCATTTCCTCATTATTTGGATAAGAACAGACCAAGGGAAAGCACATATCTGATGAAAAAGCCCTTCGTCATTATGATACTTAATCATGTTACCTTCTTTCTTTGGACCCTCAAAGCCGTAGGCATTGACAGGAACTCTTAAGTGATAATTACTTGTCTCCATTAAAAGACAGACAAAAGAAAGATGAGAAGGTTATGCCCCAAATATGAGAGAATGAAGGGAAGAAGAATGGGGAGCAATCTCTATCTGTAGTTGTGGCATTTATTTCTTAGAGAAAAAAGACTAAAACAAATATGTTAAAATATTAATAGTTTATTAATATCTAGATATTGAAGATAGTTTTATGCTATTGTCTGTATTTTTTGTATGCCTGGAATATTCCTTAGCTTTATAACATCAAAATGAAACTAAATGATAATGGCTGCAACTTTTTAAACAATTGAGTTTCAACACTACAAGGAAATTTTTCCACAGATTATGGAATGGAAGAAGGGGGCCTCAGTCCTAAAACCTCTAAAAACTTAAGTCATAATAGTAAAATAGACTCTCCATAATAACTCTGTGAAAAACATTTTATTTTAAAAAGGCAATAACTGCAAGTATAGTTTCAGTAAGCCTGAAAAATGTTGAAAGTGTTAGTTGCTCAGTCTTGTCCAACTCTGTGACCCCATGTACTATACTGTACCAGGCCCCTCTGTCCATGGGATTTCCCAGGCAAAAGTACTGGGGTGAGTAGCCATTCCCTTCTTCATGGGATCTTCCCAACCCAGGGATCAAATGCCCAAGTCTCAGGCATTGCAGGCAAATTCTTTACCACCTGAGCCACCAGGGGAGCCCCTGCTGCTGCTGCTGCTGCTAAGTCACTTCAGTCGTGACCAACTCTGTGCGACCCCACAGATGGCAGCCCACCGGGCTCCTCCATCCCTGGGATTTTCCAGACAAGAACACTGCCATTCTCCTCTCCAAGGGAAGCCCCTAGATAGAAAAAAATCCAATATGATCTTGGTTTAGACACTCTGGGGCTTTGCAAAGGTGGTAAGAGAAGATTATGAAGACAAGAGGAAAAATATTTAGCACTTCTACACCTAAACATTTCTTTTCTCATGCAAATCTCAAAAGAAAACAAGCAAAAGTAGTCCAGAGTAAAAAGTAGTTTAAGATTGAAAAATCAAATATGGTAACAATAAAATTTTGCTTGTTATAGCTTCATAAATTATAAAAACCCAACACCACACAAAACCACCATGGGAGTCTAAGATGTTCATTGGTATCTTCCACATACCATTAACTACATATGAATCAGTTGAGAATTTTTATAAGTCAAGCTAAAAAGATGGATGTATACATGTTGAATGAAAATTTTAGAATGAAAACTCTAGTTTCCCTCGAAGAAGCAAAACAAAGAACAACAACAACAAAAAAAAAACCATAGCTGAATCATTTTGGCAAAGATACAGGACTTCCAAAGGACATTTGAAGCTAAAACTTAATTAGGTGGATTCTTCCTCAAATAGTTGGGAATTTTACTGAATAAACATATTTGTTTGCCTTCATTAAAGTACTAGTTTAGTCACATTCAATGAAAGAAATCCTATTAAAAAAAGTCCTGATACAATTGGTATCTCATTTTTAACTTCCAAGATATTATTACCATAGAGGATCCCTCAGACAAGGCAAAAAATAAATATAGATAAACAAGGATCAACTGTATAGCACATGGAACTATATTCAATATCTTATAATAATTTATAATGGAAAAAAATCTAAAAAAAAAAATACCCAACAACACATGAAGCTATACTTGTCAATATGTTATCAATAAAAACCCAAAAAAAACTAAAAAAAACAAAGCCTGAACATTTACAATGGAAAAGAATCTGGAAAAAAAATACATACACACACAAATCACTCTGCTGTATACCTGAAACAACACTGTAAAGCCACTATACTTCAGTTAAAAATAAATAAAATTCACTGGACATTTATTGATCTTTTACTATGTGTCAGGCAGTATTCTGAATGCTTGGTTTGTATTAACTCATTTAATCCCCAGAAGCCCCATCATTGTCCCCTGATAAAAAAGAAACATGGGGTAACTATAACAGCTGCCCTGGGTGGAGCAGTAGTAACTCCTATATTCACCTTCCTTACCACTGTATAGCCTTTGAGACTTAACCAGTCTAGGCAGGCTGCCTCAGAGAAGAGCCAGGTTTCTGCCAACCAGAAATGATTTGCAGTGAATTGACTTGAAATGCATTATAACAGAGTGCATTTGTGTAAAAAAAAATTTGCTATTTGGAGTTTTTAAATGAGAGAAACGATTATTCTTATTTAGTTGACTGGAACTCAGAACTTTTCAATATTTGTTTTCACCAGTCCTTCCAAGTAATTTAAGACTCCACCCTACTCCCACACTTCTGCTGAGGGCTTTTAGCTCGGAGTCCTTTATTTTGAACACGGGTAAAAAGAACCTGCACTCATTCGCCATGGAGTGGTCATCCTTATTATGCCCCATTCACACTGGCATCGGGGTAGGAAATGTCAACCTACTCCTGGCAGGCTACAGTCCATAGGGTCACAAAGAGTCAGACACAACTGAGCACACCCACACACTGGCATTGTCTCTTGCAGGGGCCTCTGAAAGCAGAGCTGTGACTGGGACATTAAAAGAAAGGAATCAAGGACTTCCCTGGTGGTCCAGTGGCTAAGACTTCATGCCCCCAGTGCATGGGGGCCTGGGTTCCATCCCTAGTCAGGGAACTAGATCCCACATGCTGCAACTAAGACCAAAGATTCTGTGTGCCATGACTAAGACCTGGAGCAGCCAAACAGATAAATAAAAAGAAAGGAGTCAATGAGTAGCCACTGCTGGGCCTGCTAGTCAAGTGATATTCTCTCTGCAGACATATTCATTTTACAACCAATGAAGAATAAAAAAACATTTTCTGCCATTTTTGCTTGAGATTTAATTAATCTCAAGGGGCTGGGAGCTGGAGGGAGGAATGGAGATTTGGGAGAGTTCTGTGCTGAAGGGGTTCAAGATAAGCCTCCCCAAAATGTGCCACTTTGGCATGTGGCTTATTTTGAGCTAAAGGCAATCAGGACCCTGTGAGCTAGAGAGAAACTTCTGCCTCTGCCTTAACTAGCGAAAAGAATTTAAATTGAGGCCTTTTCCCAAAATGAGAATGATTACCAGAGATAAATTTATCTAAGTGACTTAAGGTACACAGCAAACATCTCCCAAATGTCTGCTCTTCTGATTGTCCTGTGACTTTCTCCTTGTAAAGAGCCAGGCCCCTTTCCCATTCCTTAGCTCAGGGTGGTATATATGCCTCATTTTACCCTTCTGTCTTCCAACTGTTCCTGTCTGTGTGGTTCCCATACGTATGGAATTCAATTTGCTTTGTGGGACTTTCTTGCTGGTCCATTGGGTAAGATTCCATATTTCCAATGCCCAGGGGCCTGGATGTGATCCCTAGTCAGGGAACTAGGTCCCACAGGCCCCAACTAAGATCAAGGATTCTGTGTGCTGCAGCTAAGAAACTGTGCACCCAAATAAATAAGTAAATTAAAAAAAAAAAAAGCAAACAAATAAATGTGAACATTAAATAAAATAAATAAATTTATTTTTCTCCTGTTAATCTGCCTGATGTCAATTTGATCATTAAACCAGCCAAAAGAACCTTTGAAAGATAGAGGAAGATCTCCTCAACAGCGGCTGACTATGGAACATTTATCACAAACAACAGAGAGCAGTCTGATGACTGTTTTTTCAGTAAATAGCACCTATTTCCAGAGCCCAAAATATCTGACTTTGAAGTCTATGTTTTAAAATAACTGCTTTAGCTAGATATTAACGCTTTTTTTTTTTTTTTTTTTTCGTCCAGGAAAGGCTCATGGTGGCTTCAGAATGTTTATAAAGGAAGCCTTAAGGGCAGCACATAAATTGTCCTGGGCTACATAAAATTGTCCACATAGAAGAGAAGAATTGGTGATGGGGACAGATGTCCAGACCTGAGTTAAAGCTCTCCCCTGCTCTCCTCTGACGCTCTGTTACCTCCATTCTTTCGCTATGTTAAGTAACAATTCAGATCTCATTGTGTGGTGCACAGCATCAGAGAAACCAGGTAAAGTATAAAAGAAGTGATGGGGGGCCTCCAGGTGGCTCAGTGGTAAAGAATTCGCCTGCCAATGACAATCCCTGATCTGGGAAGATCCCACACGCTGCAGAGCAGCCAAGCCCAGGTGTCACAACTGTTGAGCCTGTGCTGTAGAGCCCGGGAGCTCAGATTCTGAGCCCACATGCCCTAGAGCCAGGCTCCACCACAAGAGAAGCCGCTGCGATGAGAAGCCTGCACACCACAACTAGAGCGGCCCCAGCTCACAGCAACTAGAGAAAAGCCCAGGCAGCAACAAAGACCCAGCCCAGCCAAACACAAATAAATACAATTTACTTTTTTAAAAAGGTGATAGTTTCCCTGTCCTCCAAAATCTTACATTTTAGTGAAGAAAACTACAAAATCTTATATTTGGTGAGGAAAACATCTGCAAAGAAACAGTTACCTAACAGTGACAGACAGACAGTGCCAAGGCCATCTCTGAAGAATATGTGGAAATATAAACCGGAGATCAGAAAGTGTGAAGATTCGGTGAGTCATAAAGGAGAGAGACAGGCAGAGAATAGAGTGGGAATTTCGAGGATGAGAGAATAGGTCACTTAAGCACAGCCTGTTTGATGACTGAATCAAACGCTCGAAGATGAGAAGAAAAGCTGACCTGAGAAGATGAGGGGCAAGGTGTAGAAACGTCAGCCAAGGAGGTAAGACTTTATCTGGCAGGAATCTGGAAACTACCAGCCTGGGTTGGACATGAAGGAACGTGTTGGCGCGTGGGGGCAGGGCAGGCAAGGCCATGGGGCTGGTGTTGTAACACTAAACAGAGAAGAGAGGACAAACAAGCTGACCATCTCTTGTGAAACTTCCTGTGGTTTTGTGAGGGACTCACTCAGTGCAGAAAGGATGAGCCCTGGTTTTGCATCATGACACAGGACTTCAAATCCTTGAACTTTGTATCACTGACTGCTCTTGTCAAAAACAACCTAGCAAAATTCCATCTCCTGCTCAACTCAAGAAATGCAAGTGATAAGGATAGTTCAATTAATGTTGACAATTGTATACAACTGTGTAACCCACGATGATCACAATCTATATTTAGGACAGTTTCCATCACGTATCTTTGACTACTGTATTCTATTTTACCATGATTTTGTCTCTCTCTCTTGTTTTTTAAAATGTAAATAGGTTCTTTCAACAAATTTCTCATGATTCTCTTCTGGATTTTAAACGATCATTATATGGCCTAAATGCACATTCTACCCAGGGAGGTAATAGGAGGAGAAAGAAATTTTTCCTCTATTTTCTTAGGTCCAGGTTCGAAGGGCCCTACAAATTAAGCTGACAAAAGGATTAATAGGAGAAAAGGATTTGTTAGTAGGAGAGAATATCTGGGGCTTACTAGGTGGCTCAGTGGTAAAGAATCCTCCTGCCAATGCAGGAGATGCAGGTTCAATCCCTGGGTCTGGAAGATCCTCTGGAACAGAAAATGGCAACCCAGTCCAGTATTCTTGCCTGGGAAATCCTGTGGACAGAGGAGGCTGGCAGGCTACAGTCCATGGGGTTGCAAAGAGTTGCCATGACTTAGTGATTGAGCACGCACATATGTTTGTTACATAGGCATAAGGGAGCTTTCCAGAAAAGGACTGAAATCCCAGGGCTTAAATATCTTCATATCAGTGTGAAGGGAATTTTGGACTATGGCAAGGGAGGAGGGGGAGGTTGTAGGATGGTCACCAGGTAAATAAGGGTTGTTAAGTAAGATTAGTTAAGCAGACTCAAGTCAACTTAGATAAGAGTGGCTGCTCATTCTCTTTCTACAGGAGAGCAAGATGTGTACAGATGTAAATTTCCTTCATAAAAATGTAAACTTCCTTTGTAAAAGGGAAATGTATACTCTGGTTTTAGAGTTTTTCTGGAGTTGGCTGTTCCTCAGTTGCTTTTGACTCAAAAGAATCTTTTATGCTGCTGCTGCTGCTGCTAAATTGCTTCAGTCGTGTCTGACTCTGTGCAACCCCATAGTCGGGAGCCCACCAGACTCCCCTGTCCCTGGGATTCTCCAGGCAAGAACACTGGAGTGGGTTACCATTTCCTTCTCCAATGCATGAAAGTGAAAAGTGAAAGTGAAGTCGCTAAGTCTTTTACGCTAGAGTGGTGTATTTTGGGGTGGTGTATCCTGATCCTTTTTAGTAGCATGTTGGAAATAGCAATACTACCAAAGGCCCTTTAAAGGCTGCCATATTTCTTTTTGTACCTTCAACTTACTGCTTGCCCCACAACACCTCAAATGAAAAAGAGCAACTCTATTCAGTTTTGCTTTAACAACTTTAACAGAAAAAAAAAAAAAGCATTTTATTAGTTATATGTGTCCTCACCTCCCCAAGTGGAATGTACCTTTAGGTTATGTAAGGTTTGTTTAAAACTCAGAAAAAAATCATGAGATATTCACTGAAAGAGACAGTTTACATTAAGTCATGGCTGTAGTAGCTAAAAAATAAAAAGTACAAAATCATGGCAAAATAGAACACAATGGGCAGAGTCAAAGATAAATGACAGGAACTATTCTAAATCCTGACTGTGGTCATGGTGGGTTACACAATTGTATACATTTGTCAAAACTTATTGAACTGTGCTCTACAGAGGGTGAGTTCCACTGTGTATAAATTATGCCCTAATTTTTAAAATAAGGATAAAGGTAATTAACAAACCAGGAAAAAAAATAATAAAAATTTTGTCAAAAACGGAAAATATTCATAATCTAAAAAACACCCCTAAACATCAAGAAGAGCAGGAATCCAATGGAAAAGTGGGCAAAAGATAAGCTGGTTCACAGAAAAAAGAAAATAGCCCTTAAATCTGTATAAAAAGAAGTGCAACCTCACAATAGAAATGCAAATAGAAAAGCAGAGGGGGAACTGGTTGAAGGCAGTCAAAAGTTATAAACTTCCAGTGATAAGACAAGTACTAAGGAAATGATGTACACAATAAAGAAAATAAACACTGCTGTGTGTTAGATGATGAAAGTTCAGAGAGTAAATCCCAAGAGTTCTCATCACAAGGCAAAAACGTTTTTTCTATTTCTTTAATTTTCTATCTGTATAAGATGATGGATGCTCACTAATCTTAGTGTGGTAATCATTTCCGATATGTGTAAATCAAATCATTATACTGTACACCTTAAACATATACAATGAAAGTGAAAGTCGCTCAGTCGTGTCCGACTCTTTGTGACCCCACGGACTAGAGAGTGCATGGAATCCTCCAGGCCAGAATACTAAAGTGGGTAGGCTTTCCCTTCTCCAGGGGATCTTCCCAACCCAGGGATTGAACACAGCTCTCCCGCATTTCAGGCAGATTCTTTACCACCTCAGCCACAAGGGAAGCCTGAGGGAAGCCGCAAGGGAGACATATACAGTGCTGTGTGTCAATTATATCTCAATAAAAGTGAAAGGGGAAAAAAAGCTCAAAACTGCTGCAAGATACAGCTTCATTTCTATCAAATTGGCACAAATCCAAAAAAAGTTGGCCTGCCTTTTTGTTGGCCTGCCTTTTTACTGAGGGCACAAGGAAACAGACATCCTCACATATGATTGCTTTTTGTTTAGATTTTTTTGTTTTTTCACCTATATAAAAAGAGATTTATTATGAAGACTTGGTTTACAAGATTATGGAGGCTGAGAAGTCCCATGATCTGGTCTGCCAGCCAGAGGCTTAGGACAGCCAGTAGTCTAATCCCAATCTAAGCTTGACAACCTTGGAACCAGGGTAGCCAATGATATATGTAGTCCCAGTCTGGGTCTGATGGCCCAGGAACCAGGAGTGCTGCTGTTCGAAGGCAGAAGATAAATGTTCCCACTCAAGAAGAGAGAGCTAACTGACCCTCTGCTCTATCTGTGCCCTCAGTGATTGGATGATGCCCACCCACACTCATGAAAAGGCTTCTTTACCGTGTGTGCAGACTCAAATGGCTTCTCCAGCAATATTCAAGTCAGTTCAGTTGCTCATTCATGTCCGACTCTTTGCGACCCCATGAATCACAGCACGCCAGGCCTCCCTGTCCATCACCAACTCCTGGAGTTTCCTCAGACTCACGCCCATAGAGTCAGTGATGCCATCCAGCCATCTCATCCTCTGTCGTCCCCTTCTCTTCCTGCCCCCAATCCCTCCCAGCATCAGAGTCTTTTCCAATGAGTCATGTTCAAAGACATTAAGAAATAATGTTCTGGGAACTTCCCTGGTGGTCCAGTGGCTGAGCGTCTGCCTTGAGGTGCAGGGGACTTGGGTTCGATCCCTGGTCAGAGAACTAAGATCCCACATACTGCAGAGCAACTGGGCCCATGAACAACAACTAAGAGTCTGTGGGTTGCAGTGAAGAATCCCATGTGCTGCAACTAAGACCCGATGCAGCTGAATAAATAAATGTTTTTTAAAAAGAAATAATTTTGTACCAACTATCTGTGTATCCCTCAGTCCAGTCAAGTCAATGCATAAAATTAACCACCACAGTGACTACTGTTTTATTTTTTATCATGAGATTATTTTACTCTTTTACTCGATTCTTGTCATTATATTCCATCTTCAATTATACAGTCCTCTTTTAAAACTTATTTATTTATTTGAAGGATCTTAGTCCCCCAACCAGGGATTAACCCAGAGCCCCAGAAGTAAAAATACTGAGTCCTAACCAATGGACCATCAAGAGATTCTCTGTCTCTCTTTTTTAAATTACAGTAGAGTTTCATTCACGTTATGTTAGTTGCAGGCATGCAGCACAGTGTTTCAATATTTTTATAGACTTAACTCCATTTAAAGTTATTATAAGATAAAGGCTATATTTCCCTGTGATGTACATTCACATATAGTTGTTTGAATGCAAAGTAGGTATAACTCCAGCTCCAGGGGAAGACAGTCTGGCAATACCTAGCAAAATTACATATTTATTTCCTCTTGTGGGAAACAATGTCAAAGACACAGGACAAAAATATAAAGCGTCTCATGGTCAAGGTTATGACTATATCATTATTTATAATAATTTAAGAAGTGGAAATAACCCAACTATCTACCAGCTGGGCAATGAACTAAATAATAAATACGTTGTAGCCCTGAAAAGAAATGAGAACAATCTCAGCACACTGCTATGGAATGATCTCCAGGATTAACCATTCTATTAGAACAGTGTAGAACAGTTTGTCATATGCTATCTACTTGGAGAATATCTTTTAAAAGAAGCAACAGAAGGATAAACATAAATAAATAAATAAAATTAGTTACTTTTAGAGAGTTAGAGGGAACCAGTGGGGACACAGGGAATAGAATCACAATTATGTGAAGGTATCTTGGTATATGATTTGGATTTTGGAATTGTGTGAATGTCTACATACTTATTTAAGTTTTATGAGAACGAGGGAAAGGCAACCCCCCTACAAACTGAAAATACATTAAGATAAATGAAACTAAGTATTTAGTATCAAAGACACACACACAATTCTCAATGTCTTTAAAATAATATTTTGTCTGAATGTCCCTTAGTGTGTCTAAGTATATAAACTATTTACTAAGTAATCTTAAGCTGCAAAAGTGTTATAATAGTATTATTTTTAAATGATTATAGGAATACTTGTAGGATAACGTAATTAAGTGATAATGACAGCATTGGTTTTGTTTGTTTTTGTGTTTGTTTTGGCCATACCACAAGGCATGTGGGATCTTAGTTCCCCCATCAAGGATCAAACCCATGCCCACTGCATTGAAAGCACGGAGTGGTTAACCACTGGACCCCCAGGGAATTCCCTAAAATATGCATTATTTACTCATACTCATTGTTTTTCATGTGCATATTTCTTAGAATTATATTTTAAAAGATGTATGGATGAAATGATGTTCTCAGGGAATGGAGCAAAAGGGAAGAGATAAAACAAGGGTGGCAAAATCTTGAATGTTCCTGATGGGTATATGAGAGTTCATTAGACAATTCGTTCTCATATTAAATTTTTTAATAAAAGATTTTTAAAGATGTTCATTTTAGTAACTCCATGTGAATACAACCACTAACTCTCTCACACTATTTAAAAATAAATTCAAATGGGACCAGATCCGAACCCCTATGAAGAAATCTCTTAGCACTCTTTCATCTTCAAAGCTCTTTAAAAACCTTAAAGATATTGAGCTTCCTTGTGTCATTGAGGAGTATTTCAGTTAACTGCTATGTTTCTACTTGGAGAAATTAAACAACAGGAGTATAATAATAACAGCTTGATGTATCTTGGTCCATAGTTTTGTAAATGCTAGTGGTACTTTCTCACATAGTTATCTCAGATTCTCCTGAAGGCTCTGTAATTACTGTCACTTCACATTGGGAAACTGAGTCTTAGATGGGACTCGGATTTCTTACCAGCTCATTCAGCTATTTGATAAAGACTACAGAGGAAGTGGAGCTAACTTCCCCAGTGGCTCAAATGGTAAAGCATCTGCCTACAATGCGGGAGACCTGGGTTCGATCCCTGGGTTGGGAAGATCCTCTAGAGAAGGAAATGGCAACCCACCCCAGTACTCTTGCCTGGAAAACCCCATGGATGGAGGAGCAGGAAAGGCTATAGTCCATGGGCTCTCCAAGAGTCCGACACGACTGAACGACTTCATTTTCACAGAGGAAATGAACATCAAGTGATGAGATTAAAATTCATGTTATTTTAGTTTTTACTTGAGCACTTCGGTTAAATAGTATATACATTAGAAACATCACCTTAAAACCCCAAATTTCATATGTAAAGAATAGTCTGCTGCTGGGGCTGCTAAGTTACATCAGTCGTGTCCAACTCTGTGCGACCCCATAGACGGCAGCCCACCAGGTTCCTCTGTCCCTGGGATCCTCCAGGCAAGAACACTGGAGTGAGTCGCCATTTCCTTCTCCAATGCAGGAAAGTGAAAAGTGAAAGTGAAGTCTCTCAGTCGTGTCCGACTCTTCCCGACCCCATGGACTCTTCCCGACCCCATGTAGCCTACCAGTCCATAGGATTTTCCAGGCAAGAGTACTGGAGTGGGATAGAACTAGGTAAAAACCTTGCTATACATTTAGGCTTTTCCATCGTGTGTCTGTGTGTTTGTCCACCTGTATTCCTCCTGAACACTACTGTGAAATCAAGGGTGTCCCTTCTCCTTTACTTTAAAGTCAGTTTCATGGGCTTATGTCTACAAAGTAGTCACAGTAGAACACAGTGGTTATGTAACGTATTCGTGCTGTCTTGGCTCCTTTCCTTTATGTATAGAAGAATGGGGCTAATAAATTAATGTTCATCAAATTGTCACAGAAAGCATTGTTACAGGGAAAGTCTAGGTCTGGAACACTTTTTCCTTTACGGAGAGAAAAAGGATGTTGTTTTAAATCACAACTCTAAATGGTTTAAAATCATGCTCATGTTTATTGAGGCAATATTGACCTATGGGAAAGCCCTAACTATAGAATGGCTGCTTTGGTCTTTAATTGTAGAGTATCATCTTGAACTGTTCAAAGATTCTGACACTTTGAATGTGAAAAAAGAATTAACTTCCAACCATGTTGGAATTTGCATGTTGCCCTTGTTCTTTGATTTATGTAACAGATTTGGTATTATCTAAATACTCTGTTTTACTCTTTTTCAAAAGACAAGTGTAATTATTTCTAATTTTTCCTTCAGTTTTTAATTTTTAAAAATTATTTTTATTTTAACAAATTTAACTAAGGCATAACTGATGTACAATATCATATGTTTCCGGTGCATAATGTAGTGATTCACAATTTTTAAAGGTTATATCCCATTTATAGTTATTATGAAATATTGGCTATATTTCACCTGTGGTAACCTGCAGTCTTTTTTCAAAAAAAATTTGGTCATAGCAACTTTTTACACATAAAAATTAAAAAGAAGTCATGGGAAAAATTATAGGAATTAAAAGGTATATAATTTTACCCCATTAAAAATATTCAATCACATTAGAAGTTACATAAAACAGGTTTTACATATATATATATTATACAGACATTAAAATCATCTTATTTAATAGCATGGAGAAATATTCATGATTTAAAATCAAATAAATATATGATACAAAACTAAATATTTGACATCTTCATTTTTTCTAAAAATAATTTAGGCATAGAAAAAAGATTAAAAGGATAGAATATTTGTTTTATTAAAAAAATTTTTGTTTTACTGGCCACAGCACATGGCATGTGGAAACTTAGTTCCCCAACCAGGGTTTGAACCCATATCCCCTGCAGTGGAAGCCCAGAGTCTTAGTCACTGGACCACCAGGGAAATACCAGAAGGCTAAGATATTTATAAATATCATCTTAATCTGGAGGAATTATCAATAATTTTTAGGTTTTTTAATGTTTTCTACATTTAATGGATTTTCTATATTGCTTTTATCATAAGAAAAAATATTTTTAAATACATGTATTTTCTAGGCTGGATTTTAATCTACAAGAATGAATAAATAGTGATATACACAGCTCCCACCAACTCTGTGACATGTAGAAGTGGACTACATCGTGTACAGTTGACTGGCCAGTTCATAACTCACTGTTCTGATTTTCCATCCATCACAGCAGCAAAAGACCAGATATAAAGAAATGTTCCCCTGTGACATTTTCCTCTATTCCTTTTCTTTATTCTCAGTAAGCATATTAATCAAATGTGGGATAACTTGCTCTTCCTTGATGTACTAGCTTAGCAAATGGACTTTGATAAATATAGAAACCTAAAGATGCAGCCGGTTAGGGCGGGGGAGGAGGAGTGGTGGGTGTGTGTGTGTTTGTGTGTGTGTGTGTGTGTGTGTGTGTGTGTGTGTGTGTGTTTATTGAGTTAATACCATGAAAAAACCAAATATCATGGTCTTGAAAAAATATTTGGTTGAGATACCATTGTCTATGTTGAGATATTTTTAGCTGCAGCTAAAATAGAACTGTTACAGTTTTCATTTTCTTCAGTTACATGCTCTAAGCAGTTGGAATGATAGAAACCAACTAGGCCCTCCGTCTCAGCATAGAAGCCACAACTGTAGAAGCTCAAGTGCCTAGCAAATACCAACAGAACCCCACCACCCTCTGAACTAGNAATATCATGGTCTTGAAAAAATATTTGGTTGAGATACCATTGTCTATGTTGAGATATTTTTAGCTGCAGCTAAAATAGAACTGTTACAGTTTTCATTTTCTTCAGTTACATGCTCTAAGCAGTTGGAATGATAGAAACCAACTAGGCCCTCCGTCTCAGCATAGAAGCCACAACTGTAGAAGCTCAAGTGCCTAGCAAATACCAACAGAACCCCACCACCCTCTGAACTAGAAGCATCTGTCCCTTATCCCACATGTGAAATGGAGGGTGGAGAAGTGGGGGAGTGGAGGTGGGGCTGGGGCAGTGGGGAGGTTAGGGGGAGTGGGGGTGATACTACCAGACTTTAGGAACATTAGTCTTCTGGAGTCTTCTGGATGGTGACCCACTATTAAAACCCACTCCACTATCAANAGGCCTGGCATGCTGCAATTCATGGGGTCGCAAAGAGTCAGACACAACTGAGCAACTGAACTGAACTGATACTTCAATAAAATAATTTTTAAAGAACATAAGTAACATTAAGAACCCATGACATTGTAAATAACCATATTTCAATAAAATATAGTTTAAAAAATAAACATTAAAGTGAAAGTCAATCAGTCATGTCCGACTCTTCGAGTCTACATAGTCCATGGAGTTCTCCAAGCCTGAATACTGGAATGGGTAGTCTTTTCCTTCTCCAGGGGATCTTCCCAACCCAGAGATTAAACCCAAGTCTCTTGCACTGCAGGCAGGTTCTTCACCAGCTGAACCACAGGGAAGCCTAAGAGTACTAGAGTGGGTAGCCTATCTCTTCTCCAGCGGATCTTCCTGACCCAGGAGTCGAACAGGGGTCTCCCGCGTTACAGGCAGATTCTTTACCAACTGAGCTATCAGGGAAGCCAAATTAAATTATATATTTTACATTTCACCTAGCAATACCCTGGCCAGGCAACATAACAGTGTTATAGATAAAACAGCCACATTAGGTTATTCTCAAACTATTAGCCATTTTTTNTCCTGACCCAGGAGTCGAACAGGGGTCTCCCGCGTTACAGGCAGATTCTTTACCAACTGAGCTATCAGGGAAGCCAAATTAAATTATATATTTTACATTTCACCTAGCAATACCCTGGCCAGGCAACATAACAGTGTTATAGATAAAACAGCCACATTAGGTTATTCTCAAACTATTAGCCATTTTTTCCCTTGTCAGTCAGTTCAGTCTCTCAGCTGTGTCCGACTCTTTGCGAAAGACCCCACGGACTGCAGCATGCCAGGCTTCCCTGTCCGTCACCAACTCTAGGAGCTTGCTCAAACTCATGTCCGTCGAGTGGGAGAAGTTTTTAAATAGGAAAAAGGCACAGACACAATCACTACCACTCCACAGAAACAGAGGAGGAGAGGGCATGGAAAGTAAGCCTACAAAAAGCACACAAATTTGGAGATAGAACATTTGGCTTTGGGTAAATTATTTTACTTCTCTTGAATCTTGGTTTTTTCACCTGTAAAATGAGGGTGATAGTACTATTTAAAGTATGTATCAGTGATTATCTGTCAAGAATAAGTTTATGCCTGATCTTCACTTTCTAATTTTTAAGTGTGAAAAATGCCTATTTCACAGGGTTCTAAAGAGGATACAGTGAGACAGTGGAGGTCTTTAATACTCTTCCACGACAACTGTTAAAGACACATCTCCAAAACTCAGTAAGAGTATTGATCAAGCACTGGGGAAAGAAATATCTTATTTTCACCCCTCTTCATTTACTGGCATCTGAGTTAGGAACTATTCTGTCAAATCTTAGTGCTTGCAGCACTGCAACCCCAATATAGTCTCCCCAGCCTGATGCTCAGAGAAAGAACTCTTTACAGTCTTAAGACTTCTCAGTGGTCACCCAAGAGATCCTCAGTGGTGTCTCTAGACTTAAGTGGCAGCTCCATCCAGCAGCAGAGCCTGAGTCTGAAGAACGCTTTTGTGCCTTCCCAGAGGGCTTGCTCCTATAGAATAATACTGCAATGGACATAGTGTAACTTGCTACACTCCAGCCAACCAAATCTTTCCTCCTGCCCAGGGATTTGCTAAGGATATAATGCTTTCCATTAGAAATCAGTTCTCAGACTTATGGTCACACTCGGGGAGGGAGGGTTGAATTGAGACATTAGTATTGAAACCTACACGTTACCATATGTAACATAGATAGCCAGTGGGAATTTGCTATACGAGGCAGGGAACCCAAAGCGGGTGCTCTGTGATAACCTAGAGGGGTGGGAGTTGGAGAGAGATGGGAGGGAGGTTTTAGAGGGAGGGACATATGTATACCTATGGTTGATTCATGTTGACGTATCACAGAAGCCATCAAAAGATTATAAAGTAATTATCTTCCAGTTAAAAATAAAATTAAAATTTTTAAAAAAGAGATCAATTCTCTGGAAGGCCTTTTCTTTCTTTCTAATGTTTATTTTATACTGGACTGTGGTTGATATATAATGTTGTGTTAGTTTCAGGTATGCAGCGAAATGATTCAGTTATACATATACATATATCTATTCCTTTTCAAATTCTTTTCCTGAAGGATTTTTTTTCTTATAACTTCTCACCTCCGTCTCCCAAGGGTGACAGTATGACTTTCTTGGCCACTTTGGTTAAATGTATTTATTGTGTGCATTTCCCCTGGAATTGCTAGGAAAGGTCATGATCATAAAGATTCCAGAATTTTGAAGGGAAGGAAAGGAGGTAAGGAGCGAAGTGGTAACTTGCTTTGGGGTTTTGTTGTTGTTGGTTTGGGATCTCATTAGCAGAAGGCAGCAGGACCTCTGAGGGGATGGAAAGCTGGCAGGCAAGGCCGAAAAAGAGATCTGGACTACAGAGGAGACATGAGCTCTTCACAACCAGCTTTACCTCATAATTTTGTCTGACTCTGGCTCCATAAACAGAAGGTTCCTCTGCCCCTCTGGGCAAAAGAGGCAGTCAGAATAATTAAATGTTCAGGGTTTGTTAGATGTTAAGAACCTGCATTTCAGCTGAGGAAAGAACTAGTACATCAAGTGGGGATTTCTCTGCTTAGAACTGCCCCGCAGGAATCAAGCTGGCAGCAAAGGCTGCTCTGTTTCCCTCCAAGTTGTGCTGCAGCCCCTAAGTTGTCATCAGAGGAAGGAAACGCCCGAGAGATCTGAAGGTTTTAATTGTTGCTGAGCGCAGATGGCTCAGATTACTGCACAGCAACGCAGCTCAAGGTCAGGGTCTCTGGCTTCAATCAGCTGCCTGAATATATGGCTTTAGTTGGACAGCATTATTTCTGGGCAAGAGCTGCACAGCAACACTGGAGCAAGATTAGAGCCTGGAACGTGGAGGGACAAAGGACAAGATGTATGCTTATCAGAAATTGATGGCACAGATAAACCCACCATGTTGTCCATGCAGAATAAGATCTTGCCAGTGAGGTTCAAAAGAAAATAGGAGGGACTTCCCCAGTGGCACGGTGGATAAGAATCCACCTGCCAATGCAGCGGACACGGATACCATCCCTGGTCCAGGAAGATTCCACATGCCACAGAGCAACTAAGCCCATGCACCACAGCTGTTGAGCCCGCACTCTAGAGCCTAGGAGCCATGACTACTGAGCTCACTGCTGCAGCCACAGCTACTGAAGTCTGCACATCCGAGAGCCCAGGTTCCGCCACGGCAATGAGAAGTCCTCCCACCCCAACTAGAGAGTAGCCCCTACTCGCCACAAGTCCTAGCACAGCAGTGAAGACCCAGTACAGCCTAAATACATAAAGCTAAAAAAAAAAAAACAAAAAGACAACATTTGGGGGAAAAGGACAGGATTGGGGGTCAGGAAGTCAAGGAGACTCCATGCAGGAGCCTTGGCCACTTCTGTAATAGTTTAGCACAACGAAGGCTGTCAGGATGACCTGAGGGATGGGGGGCGTGCTTGGAGTCAGCAAACATTACGTGGATGACTGAAATACAAGTCTGATCTCCTCTAACCTAACTCAGAACACTTGAGCTCTTTACCCCATTGCTGTTTCAGTTGCTCAGTCAGGTCCAACTCTTCTGTGACTCCACGGACAGTAGCCTGCAGGCTCCTCTGTCCATGGGACTGCCCAGGCAAAGTACTGGAGTGGGTTGCTATTTCCTTCTCCAGGGGATCCTCCCAACCTCAGGGATAGAACTTAAGTCTCCTTCAGGCAGACAGATTCTTTACCACTGAGCCCATAAACAGCAAGTAATTAAAGGGATTATTTTTAATTTTAGAAAAAGCCCAAACAGTGCAGCTGCATTAACTATGCCAGAGGGTGGAGACCATTTTTTCCCCATTTGAGACGAAGGCTCAATATTTTGTGCTGTGTGTATGTTCCCAAGTGCCTCCTGTTGCCTTGGGTAGGGAGTGGAGTGGAGGTAGGCTAAAGGAAAACTCTGGAGGTCTGAAAACTGCTCATGTTGAAAGCAAAAAGAAAGTAGAGGGGGACTTCCCTGGTCATCCAGTGGTTAAGAAGCTGCCTTGCAATGCACAGGCTGCTGCTGCTGCTAAGTTGCTTCAGTCGTGTCTGACTCTGTGCGACCCCATGGACCGCAGCCCACCAGGCTCCTCCGTCCAGGGGATATTCCAGGCAAGGGTACTGGAGTGGGGTGCCATTGCCTTCTCTGCAATGTACACGATAGGGGATCAATCCCTGGTTGGGAGACTAAGATCCCACATGCCACGGAGCAACTAATCCAGTTAGCCACAACTACTGAGCTCATTTGCCACTAGAGAGTTTGCCAAAATTAGAGACTCCATGCATCACAACCAAAAATCCCACGTGCTGCAACTAAGACCTGAGCAGTCAAATTAATTATGTTACTGTCTACTAGCATGGAGCAAGCCCTTCAAAAATGAGCGGTAGCTCAAAGTTCCTCTGTATAGTCAACCTTCCCTTATAAAGATGAAAATAAATGAGCATACAAGTGTGAAAGTGTTAGTCGCTCAGTCGTGTCTGACTCTTTGTGACCCTCTGGACTGCAGCCCACCAGGCTCCTCTGTCCATGGGATTCTCCAGGCAAGAATACTGGAGTGGGTTGCCATGACCTCCTCCAGGGGGTCTTCCTGACCCAGGGATCCCAGCCTTCCCATGTAAAGGTGACAAAATAAATGAGCATACAAACTGGTAGTGAAATCACTGGCAGGGTCAAATCAAAACTCTGGCTTGACCCTTAGTGTTTTTCCTGTCCTGTGGTCCCCAGAGCACAACCAGGAGCCACCAATGACCCAGGTCTGACTCCAGGGCAGGTGTGAAGGTGGGTGTCAGGGGGGCAGGTTGTTTCAGAACGAGATATTTTCAAACTCCATACCATTTTTCCTTTCCTTCTAAAATGTAGCTCCACACCTCCCCTCTAAGTCCCACTCCTCCAAGAATCTCGGCAGGGTGATGAGTTGTCATTGATAGGACTGTTTGCAGCTTCAATGTCTCAGAGACAAAAAAGGATTGTTACCTGGAGTGTCCTTCAAGAACTAACAATGATCTTCTATGAATCAAATGGTAAAGCTTTTGATGTAAAAATAGAAACAATGATTTATTTAGAAATTACCTAAGGAAAGGTCAGACTAGGTAAACTTTTCAGGACAAAGCCTTTTCATTAGAAAGAGCATATGGGTGCAGGCAGCCAGGGGTCTAAGTAGAGGAGGAAATGGTGGTGAATTTCAGAGAGCTGGGCAGGGTGGTAGCAA
Organism: Neotragus moschatus; assembly: GCA_006410615.1. Lineage (NCBI taxonomy): Eukaryota > Metazoa > Chordata > Mammalia > Artiodactyla > Bovidae > Neotragus > Neotragus moschatus. The sequence continues at coordinate 1,989,711 of SJYA01000910.1, forward strand.
CATGCTGAGAGATCTGTAAAGGTAAGGCTTCACAGTTTTACAGCAGACCTAGATCTGTTGGTTGGGAGCCTTTAACCTAGTTCATTTCTTCTGTCTTCTACAATAAAAAGTATCTTGATCTCCTCTGAATAAGCCTTTCAGATTTTAAAAGATGCATCTTTCTTCAAGCTTTGGCAATGAGATTTTCCTTATATGTAACATTTAAAACTTGCCTCTAAAATTTTTTTTGTGTGTATAGGGCCACACCACACAGCTCGTGGTGCTCCCCTGGTACCTCAGCTGGTAAAGAATCTGCCTGCAATGCAGGAGACCCTGATTTGATTCCTGGGTTGGGAAGATCCCCTAGAGAAAAGCTACCCACTCCACTCCAGTATTCTTAGGCTTCCCTGGTGGCTCAGACAGTAATGAATCCACCTGCAACTCAGGCAACCTGAGTTTGATTCCTGGGGTGGCAAGATCCCGTGGAGGAGGGCATGGCAACCCATTCCAGTATTCTTGCCTGGAGAATCCCCATGGACAGGGAAGCCTGGTGGGTTACAGTCTATGGGGTCGCAAAGAGTCAGACACAACTGAGCAACTAAGCACAACACACAGCTTGTGGGAATCTTAGTTCCCTGATCAGGATTAAACCCAGGCCCTTGACAGTGAAAGTGCCAAGTTTTAACCACTGGACAACTGGGGAGTTCCCAAAACCGATTTAAAAATTTTTTCCATCACTAAAGGTGACTGCTTTCTGGTATTATACTTTTATATAACAATGTTAATTATTATTATATGGAAGTTGTTCAGTCGCTCAGTCCTGTATATTGTTGTAATTATCATTATTATTTCCATATTATACTTTGTTCTGAAAGAGCAATTTATCTGTAACCACTGCTACGAAAAAACCTAACCTGATGGTTCAAGGTGCTCCTGTTAGATCTCCTGTGAGCTGTGTATACAATCCTAATAAGTTCTTCCCTGATAAAAGAATCGTCAACAATCAGGATTGTCCATAGACCCACAGGGTATCTACTGAGGTGCTCGGCCGCTTTTGATGGGCTCCATGTGGACCCTAGTACTGTTGTCAATGTATTACAGAAAAGTTAAGAACTGGATGACTGGCTAAACAGTGTTTATCAAGCTGTTTCTTTTTTAATCACAACTAATATTAAGTACATTTAACACTGTGACTCAGCACACAGGCTTTAAATATATATGACTGTTTTAGATTAAACTGTGTCCACCCTCCCACTCCCGCCAAAGATATATTGAAGTTGGAACCCCCAGTAGCTGTGAAGGTGACTTTATTTGGAAATAGGGTATTGTATATGTAATCACGTAAGGATGAAGTCATTAGGGTGGGCCCTTATCCAGTATGACTGGTGTCCTTATGAGTTTGGATACAGGCATGCGTACAAACACACAGAGAGAACGCCGCATGACCCCAGAAGCAAGGTGAGTGATGCAGCTATAAGCCAAGGAACGCTAAGGGTTTCTCGCCACCTTGGGAGACTAGGAAGAGAGAAGGAAGCCTTCTACCCAGAGTTCCAGAGGGAGCATGGCCTGACTGTCGCCTTGAATTTGGACTTCCAGTTTCTAAAACTGTGAGAATAAATTTCTCCCATCCAAGTACTAACCAAGCCCGACCCTGCTTAGCTTCCAAGATCAGATGAGACTGGGTGCGTTCAGGGTGGCAGGGCCATAGATAAGAATACATTTCCATTGCTTTAAGCCTTTGCGTTTGTAGTACTTGATTATGGTAGCCCTATGCAACCAATATAATAATTAAAACATGGGCTTCCCTGGTGGCTCAGAAGGAAAAGAAATCTCCTGCAATGCAGAAAATTCAACAAATCTATTGCAATGCAGGTTTGATCCCAGGGTCAGGAAGATCCTCTGGAGAAGGAAATGGCAACCCACTCCAGTAATAAAACAAGTTTTTGCTAAATAATACTTATCTTTACCGTGTGCAACTTTATCCTAGTCTGTTTTGTTGAAATTGTTTGTCATAACCTAGTCCATTGATTTCACAACCCACAGTATTAAAAATACTGGACTAGATGTGCCCTTTAGGCTCTTTTAAAACACTAGAGTCTAACTGTGGTGCATAACTAGGGTACAGATCAGAAGAACCAGAAGACCTAGTTTTGTACTCCATTCACAGCATAATCAAAATTCACCCTGTAATTCCTTACAGATCCTGGAAAAAAATTTAATCTTGGACAACACAAAGTTAGAACACTAAGAAGAGTTTTTTTTTTTTTTTTAACATTTTGCTATGACTCACGATTCTCTTCACCAAATAACATATTAAAACACCTAATTATACATTAAACGCTATGATTTTATCACAATATTCTAAATCACAATTCCAGAGCTGTTGGTCAATGGATACAAACTTTCAGTTAGAATCATTGGAAGACTGCAAGCTCCCTGAAGGCTTGATTCAGACATCTTTTATTCCGTTGAATAACTTTGACACAATACCTTGCACAGGGCAGTTGTGCAATAATATTGGTTGAAGGAATTCACTTCTGACACCACTCCTACTTGTTTCTTTCTCCTTCATAAATATCACCGATTTCTCAAAGGAAGACAAATCTGATATGCCACAATGAACTTCATGGGCATTAAATGTACCTCATTAATGTAAATGGCAGCAGCAAGTGGAACTGTTCTCAGCTTCAAAGATGGGAAAAACTTAAAGGACCTGCGTGAACTCCATCATCTGTCTGTCAGCAGGGCTGAAAATAGAAGTTAGCATTCCTGACCACACAACCCCTAAGGGATAGACTAGTCCTTTTTAAAGAAACTCATCAGAGTAGAGCTTTATAAACTACAGTACATTTCTTGGGGGAATGGGACTTCTCAAACAGAAGAAAGGCTCTTTTTTTAATTAAAACAAAACAAAACAAAACATTTTGGCTGCACCACAAGGCATGTGGGATCTTAGTTTCCTGACCAGTGATCAAACCCATGCCCCTGCATCGGAAGCATAGGGTCTTAACCACTATACTGCCAGGGAAGTCCCCTTCCTTTCTTTTGTCATTCATAGAAAGACCATGCAACAAATTTAGAATTGTTTGGAGAAAAGAAAAAAATCATCACTACCAACTATTTTTGCTTTTGCAAAATACTTTTCAGTCCTTGGTCAGAGCCGTGCACACGTTACATATCTGTCATCACCGCCTGTGTACCTCCGTGCATCCTGCATCCTTTAAAAAACCATGCATCCTTTTCCAGGTTCCTACACTTCATCAGAAATATTATTATTATTTTCGCTGTGCTGTGTGGCTTGCAATTCCTCAAACAAGGATTAAACTCAGGTCAAGGCAGTGAAAGTGTGGAATCCTAACTACTAAATCACCAAGGAACTCTCTTGATTAGGAACTTCTTGATCTTGACTTCCCTAACAATGTTGAGCATATTTTAACATATGTATTAACCAGAGAATCCTTGGCAGTCCAGTGGTTAGGACTCTATGCTTCCACTGCAGTGGGGGAAGGGTTCAATTCCTGGTCAGGGAACTAAGATTCTGCAAGCCACCATCAGTTCAGTTCAGTTGCTCAGTCGTGTCCGACGCTTTGCGACCCCATGAACCACAGCACACCAGGCCTCCCTGTCCATCACCAACTCCCGGAGTTTACCCAAACTCATGTCCATAGAGTCGGTGATGCCATCCAACCATCTCATCCTCTGTCGTCCCCTTCTCCTGCCTTCAGTCTTTCCCAGCATCAGGGTCTTTTCAAATNCAGAAATAGGCATTTTTCTGGAACTCTCTTGCTTTTTCGATGATCCAGCAAGCCCCCATAGATGGCCAAAAAAAGAGAGATGTGTTGGCCATTCTTCTTTTGCAAGATAAGTACTTAGTCATCTCTTTATCACATTTTTCTATTGAGCTTTTTTCTTATTAATTTCTTGGCATGCAGTATACATTTTAGATAGGAGACCTTTGTCAGTTATATACGTTTTCCCCACTCTGAGACTTGCCTTTTTACCTTCTTAGTGATGCTCTTCAGTGACCTGAAATTCCAATTTTTAATTTAGTCTAATTCAAGGGTTGGCAAACTTTTTCTGAAAGGGACCACATAGTAAATATTTTAGGCTTTGTGGGCCATTAGATCTCTTATACAACCACTCAGGTCTGCCATTGTGTCATGAGAGCAGCCATAGATAATGTGTAAATGACCGGACATAGCTGTCTGCCAGTAAAACTTTATTTACAAAAAAAGTGTCCAGGTTTGACCTGTGGGCTGTAGTTTACCAGTCTCTCATCTGTTTATCAATTATTTCCTTTTCAGTTACTGTTTTTTTTTCCTTACATCTTATTTAACAAATCTTTACCTACCCCCAGATCCTGGGAACATCTTTGATACCTTCTAGAAACATTATTGTTTTCGTGTTCACATTTAGATCAGTAACCTAACTGGAATTTATTTTTTGTGTAACACTAAAATAGGAGTCCAGCTACTTTTTTCATACAGACAGCCAACTGATCCAGAAATATTTATCTTAAAGACTGTTCAGAGCATCACATTTGTCCTAAATTAAATATCCTTAAATGAGTGAGTCTGTTTCTGGGCTCTCAATTCTATTCCATTGGTTTATTCGCTTGTGCTTGAGACAAAAGCCACACCGCTTTAATTATAATGATTTTTTCTGAGGGAAAAAAGTTTCCATACTGTTTTATTCAAGATGGTTTTAGCTATTCTTGGCCCTTTGTGTTTCCAAATAAATTTTGAAACCAATATGTAAATTGTCACAAAAGTCCTGTTGAGAATTCTATTGGGATTGCACTGGGGAGATCAATTTGGGGATAACTGATGTATTTACAATCCATGAACACAACATAGTCCTTTTTTCCTTTATGGTAGTTTCTTTCATTTCTCTCAATAGTCTCTGTACAGAGATGTTGAAAATCTTTTGTTTTATTGCTGGCACATAGAAATACAGTTGTTTCTGTATATGGACTTTGAATCTAGTGACCTAGATAAATTCACTTACTAATTCTGATCATTGATTTGAAGATTCTTTTGGATTGTATGTGTACATAGTCAGATCATCTGCAAATTAGGACAACTATTTTTTTCTTTCTATTCTTTTATTTCCATTTCTTGCCTTTTTGCACTGGTGAAAATGCCCAGAACCAAGTTAAAAAGAAGTATGAATTGCAGTCAAACTTAAGAAATTTCTAGTCTCAGAGGAAAACTTTTAACATATCACTCTTAAGCTGATATTTGCTGATGGTAGCTTTGAATAAGTCAGCTTTACTGCATAACAAAAGAACCACAAAAACCCCAGTGGCATATAATAATAGACACGTCTTACAGATTTGTGGTAGTTGGCTGATCTGAGCTGAGCTTCACTGGATTGTTGTGCTGGTCTCGGATGGGCTCACACACGCATGTACACGTTGCTTGGGGCTCTGTTCTCACCTGGGTTTGACTGCATACTTTAGCAGGGGCAGCTGTGTTCCACATGTTTCTCATCTCCTTATGGAGCCAGTGGGCTAGCCTGCTTTCTCATGGTGAATTGCAGAAGAACAAAAGAGCAAACCCCAATAGGCAGTCTCATTTCAGAACACTGTTGGCATCACATCTGTTTACATGCCAAATATTTTAAAGGCAATATATGGCCAAAGTGAGTCATATGGCTGAGTCCAGAGTCCACAATAATCTTGCCCATGATGGGAGGCCACCATAAACTTACATGGCAAAGGGTGTGGTACAGGAAGGGTGAGGAAGTCAGAGTATTAACGCAATCTATCACGTTTTTATCAGATTAAGAGCAATCGCTTTCATTTTTAGCTTTTGTCATCAGTAGTGTCACATTTTATCAAATACTTGGTTTTCTTGAAAAATTTATTGAGGTAATCCTTTTCTTCTTTGTTATATTAATGTGGTTAATACACTAATTTTGGGTTATTAAACTAATCTTGCTGTGGTTGGCAGATTCTAGGATGACCTGTCATCCCTGTCTCCTGTTACTCACACGCTTGTGTAATACTCTCTCATTGAGTGTGGGCTGGACCTAATGGCTCACGACTAATGAATAGAAAATGATGGAACTTGCCTGGTGGTCCAGTGGTTAAGACTCTGCTCCCACTGCAGGGGGCCTGGGCTCAATCCCTGGTCAGGGAACTAGATCTCACATACCTCAACAAAGACCCGGTGCAGCCAGATAAATTAAAAACAAATATGTATTAAAAAATGATAATGATGATGTGATAGGAAATCACCCCTGAGATTATGTTACAAAGACTTTAACTTCTTTAACTTCCGTCTCTCTCTGTATCTGTATCTCTCAGGCATTGTTCTGAGAAGAGCAAGGTGCCATGCTGTGAGTCTGCTATGGAGAAGCCTATTTAGCAAGGAGCTGGCTCTGGCCAACAGTGAGTAAAGACATGAGTCCTGACAATATTCCCATGACCAAGCTCAGAAGTGGGTCCTCCTCTAGTCTTGATGATTAAATTATGAAGGGAGGTAAAACGTGTAGAAATGCTTTGGCATAGAGCAAAAGCTCAACAAAATTGAGTAGTATTATCTCTGAGCTTGTCTTTTCTGTCTGTTAAATGGAAATGCTAAGACCTATTTCATACATGAAATAATATATTGAAAGCACTTAATGAATAGTCACTACTTTTCTCATCAGTTTGTTACTTTTTAACAGTAGGAATATTGAATTTTAGCCATCTTAGAGTTCCTTAACAGAACAGAATATATGTTTAATCAGTACTTAGGAATTAATTGACAAACAATCTGTCTTCATACATGTGAAATCAAAAAAGTTTCATAGACTTGAACAAACCACTTAACTCCTGTATCTTCCTCTGTTGAATGATGGCGCTAGACTTGCTGACTATGATTCCTTCAAGCTCCATTCATGAATCATCCATCCATCTGTTTACTTGTTCACGAGTTTAATAAATGTTGATTGGACTCCCGCCATACGTCTGTCTCTGTGTTTAGTGCTGGGAGGCAGTCCTGAGGAGAGCAGATAGGACTCCTGCTCTCAGAAAGCTGAGAGTCTAACGAGAGGAAGACATAAATAATCACACCCACACGAATCCAGTCACAAACTGAGAGGAGCTGTGAGAGGCAGGTGCAGGGAGCCATGGGGGAAACCCAGTGGGGACCTGGGCCTAATTCAGGGTGACGAGAAGTCTATAAGCACCATAAACGACAAAGTCTGAGCTTGGTAGGAGGACATTTGCCCTTTGCCTATCAGGAAGGATAGAGGGAGTGATTCTAGCACCAACAGAATCTCGAAACTCACTCTACTTGCCCCCGCCATCCTCACCAGCACGCCTTGGTTTGCGTGCACAGCCATTCACAGGCAGGCTGGCCAGCGTGCGGGAGCCTGACAAGAAGAGAGGGCAGACCCTTTGAACAGAATTCATCTCCCAATTTCCATGAGTGCCTTGAAGCCATAAGGGTTTCCCTTGTGTCTCAGCTAATAAAGAATCCACCTGCCAAGCTGAAGCCCTGTATGGAACCATGTAGAGAAGATGCCACAAATCTCTCCACAGAACGTCTACGACAGGAAGATAATTGCTGGAAATAGCCTCTGTGCTGCTGTGAACACCAGATCTGAGGAGGTTGCCAAAACCTCCCTGGCTCTCCCTGCTCAGGGTAGCCAAAAAACACAGGTGTCTTAAAGAAAGTGCAGAAGAAAGTGTTGAATGATCAGGAAACTCATTAGGCCTGAAGCCTGAGCCCATCTCCAGCCAGAACTCATGGCAGCAGCGTTCTCCCCCATTGCCAGGGAAGACTGAGGCTGCAGGGGTGCCTTCAGGATGGAAGGAGGGTGTTCTCACTTCCGGTTGCTGGGTGGCCTCCCAGTCTTCTGAAGCCTTTGTCTGGAAGGGCTGACAGTCCTTCTGCTCTGTGTCAGAGGTCAGGGCCCAGTGTTGCAGCATGTCGCAATAATGCACAGAGCAGGCAGACAGTGAAGACATTTCCCAGACGCCTCTTCCACAGACCAGCTAACATCTGGAGGCCTGACTTTCAGGTACTGCCTGTTTCATACCCACCCTGCCTCTCTGTTCCTGTAGCCCTTTTCCTTGTCACGGGTTATTCCTGTTGCTGGAATTCAAATTTTTATTCTTGCTAGGTAAAACCTGGTCTCCCCTCAGAGCGTCCCGTGAGTTATGCTTTTCTTCCACAGAGCTCACGCTGGTGTACGCCTTTCTGGAGTCAGAGTCCCTCGAGGTACAAATATTTGCATGTTTCCAGAAAATGCTTCCAGATGAAGCCACTGCCAACTCCTTGAATCCATCCTGTGTAGTGTCTAAGGAGCCGAGAAACAGGCTGATTAAAAGGACATAACCTTGAGCGAGGTTTCTGGAAGCATCTTAACCTGGAGTCTGGCTTGGCAGATGCCTTGAGACCCATTCAAAGTCCCTCCCCTGTGGCAGGCTCCCTCAAGACCCAGGCTTCAAGGTGCTGTGATGAACCATGCTGAAATCACAGAGCCCCCACTTTTTCAACGCTAAACAGACCACTGTGAGAAACGCCATGACTGACGTTAGTACAAAAGCAGCTGGATTCTTGCGGGGGTTGTTCATAGAGGAGGGGGCGTGGGACAATGTGGGCACGGAAATGCGGACAGCTAAATAGCTCTTCAGACGGACAATTTTCCCCTTTGTTTCTGGCTACCAGCTAGAAGTGTGCTTCAGTTTTCTAGTCAGCAAGTTAAGCCAGAGGCACACATGGTGTCTTGACAAGAAAGAGGCCAGTATGAAAAGATATTAAAATTCAGAACACTTCAGAGATGGCTTTCTGCTCAAACTGCATGGTTGCAGGGAGAATTCCTACAGCAGAAATGAGGTCAAGTGGTGGCGCTGAGCTCAGCTTTGTCTGTCCCTTGGTATTAATGTGATGTCCAGATGGGAAACGCCCAGGATAAAAGGCTAAGGTAAAACTTCTAACCCCCTAGCCCAGCAGCTACTAAACATCAGCTTTCGGCTGGCACCAAGCAAGCATTCCAAAAGGAGACATGCCATCATCAGCATCTGTCCACTTTTAAAAAACCATTTATCTATTGACGGCTGCACTCGGCCTTCATTGCTATACACAGGCTTCCTCTAGTTTCGGCGCGTGGCAGCTACTCTTCATTACAGTGCGCACGCTGCTCATTGCAGTGGCTTCTCTTGTTGCAGAGCACGGGCTCAGCCGTTGTGCCCAGGCTTAGTCACCCCAAGGCAATGTGGAGTCTTCCTGGACCAGGGACCGTGTCCCTGCATTGGCAGGCAGATTCTTAACCACTGGACTTTTTAATTAAGTCAATCATGTACAAAGATACCTCCTGTGCTTGGGGTTCAAGTTACAAAGGAGATCCTCCAATCAGAAATCTGTTCTCCAAAGCTTGCACAACTTGTGGGGCAGAGTCTGGAGCCACAATCAAATCTGAGCCAGCTAAGGCCAAAGTAAGTCAGCCATAGCCGTTCACAAGCCTGAGGGTGAGAAGGAGAAAGTAGCCTACATCACAGGTCCTGTGTTTCTCATGGGCAGATTGTCCCCTAAAGACTTATTTTTCTAAGGCCAAGGTGGCATTAGTGGCAAAGAACCTGCCTGCCAATGCAGAAGACATAAGAGACATGGGTTCGATCCTTGGGTCAGGAAGATCCCCTGTAGGGGGGTCATGGAAACCCACTCCAGTATTCTTGTCTGGGAAATCCCATAGACAGAGGAGCCTGGCAGACTATGGTCCATGGGCTCACTAAGAGTCTGATACAACTGAAGTAACTTAGCACGCCACTTATTTTATTTTATTTTTTGGCCATGCCACGTGACTTGTGGGATCTCGGACTCATGGCAGTGAAAGTCCTTGACCACCAGAGAATTCCCTGTTTCTCATAGTTTTGATGGCTACAAAGTCCAAAATCAAGGTGTCTGCTGATTTAGTTCTGGTGAGGGTCTGCTAAGATTTATTTTTAAGTTGATAATTGGAAAAGACCTAGGGATACATTTCCCCATAGGAACAATGGTGTCAAGGTAGTAGTGTTCTCTGATCAGTCCACAGCCTTCTGCTTGGCACAGTGTGACTAAAATCACCTCTGGCTACCTTAAAATCCCCAAGCCTATGCCTCTGAGCCCCTAGGGTGACAATGATGAGCTGGAGGAGGGAGGAACTGGTTATTTAAGACTCATGGTAGAATTTCCAGGTAGCATAGTGGTTAGGACTTGGTACTTTCACTGCCAGGCCCAGGGTTTGACCCCTAGTAGGCAGAAGTGAGATCCCACATTCTGCACAGTACAGCCATAAAATAATAATAAAAGTAGAAAATATAACTCATGGCAATGTTTGGGGGAAGATTCCAGCAGCCAGGTGGAAGGGTCCGGGGGAACACTGTACACCCCTGGCTGAAACCAGGCAGACACTGGGATCCAGCCCGCCTTCGGCACCTGTGGCTGCCAGAGGACTAGCCTTGTTCTAATTTGTGCTCAAAAGTAATGCCCCAGAGGAACTCTGGAGGCTTCAATAGCAACAGTGCAAGACAGCTTTTCTAGAAGGCTTATCAAGAGTGGGAAGAAATTGGGCAGAAGAGGACATCACTCGAGGAGGGGCAAGAGAAAAACTGCCACCCACATACACAGTTCTGCGTCTGGGTCACTGAATGGTGGGGTGGGTATGAACACGTCCTAACCAGAGCCTGTTCTGGGAGCAACACTTAGGCCTCAGCAACTGTCCTCATACTCTACTTCGAGACTTCCTTGGTGACCTTACAGCATAGGGCTGGTGCTATGGGGTGAATGAAAACGACACACCCTTGGGATTTTCTACATAATGGGACCCTCAAAGAGGTGAGAAAATGCGTGCCTGCCGATCCTGCTGGGGTGGACTCCAGAGGCTGTTCTGGAAACAGGGAAGGGTTAGGAGGAATGGCCACTATGTTCTGGGGGTGAAAAAGGGCCCCATCCCAACTCCAACAGGGAGAAGTGATCCTGCCGAAGGCCCAGGGCCCTCCCTCTGTTGTAACAGCAAGAAGAGAAACAAGCAAGACTGGTTAAAATGGCAAACTTTATATCTTGATTCATGAAGTGTTTAGGGACCTTATGTTATTTTAATGTAGTTAAATAACCAGATGTTCATTGTTTCATATTAGGTAAAGCCTAGATATTTCTGGGAAAAAAGATAGAATATCAAATATGTGTGTGTGTGTTTTTTTTTAACTTTCTATTTTTCTATTGGAGTATAGCCAATTGACAATGTTGTGATAGTTTCAGGTGGACAGCAAAGGGACTCAGCCATACGTATACCTGTATCCATTCTGCCCCAAACTCCCCTCCCCTAGAGGCCACCACATGATATTGAGCAGAGTTCCCTGTGTACAATAGCAAATTTTATGTTATACACACTCAACACACAAACCAAAAAAAAACAAGCAAACACACACAGAGACATACACGCAGACATACTTGGGCACAGCCCAGATTGTGAGGGGAAAGGCAAGAGGGTCTATCCAAAGACTTCCAGCATCGACTCGAGCTGCAATCTGGAAGCAGGCTCGCAAGCGGAGGCCAGGAAGCCCTGTGGAACCAGCATGCAGAGGGCCAGTGTCTGGTGTACCAGCAGCTCCCTCAGTGACTTTGTGAGACTTTCAGGGAACAGGGTTTCCAGCAGATGCAGTTCCAGAAGGGTGTTATTCAGGTTATGTTAGCCATCATGTGTGCGAATGTGCTCAGTCGCTCAGTCGTGTCCGACTCTGAGACCCTGTGGACTGCAGCCCAGCAGGCTCCTCTGTCCGTGGGACTCTCCGGGCAAGAATACTGGATGGGTTGCCACTTCCTACTCCAGGAGTTCTTCCGGACCCAGGGCTTGAGACTGCATCTCCTGCCTTTCCTGCACTGGCAGGAGGATTCTTAGTTAGCCATCATAGGTAACCCCAGATCCTAATCCCCCTGCCTATGGATGGGCAGTCATTCGGGGGCCCAGGTTCCTGCCACTCCTGGCGCCAGCATCCCTGGGTTTCCCAAAGGCCTCTCTGTTCAGCCAGCAGATGAGAAGTGACAGCTGGTTGCAAGTGGGGCCAGGCCTGACCGTGGCCAACAGCACCTCCACCACATTTCCTGGGCAGGAACTCAGGTATCTGGGAAAGAAGGCAGCCACGTGCCTGGGAATAAAATCAGGGCATGGACATGTGAGTATGGCTGGTCCCTGTCTCTCTGCACAGAGGAAGTTCTAGTTTGTGGCCCGTGGTGGGGTTGGGAGGAGTTCCTTTCATTTCTTTATACTTAACACCTGTTCAAGCAAGAGAGTTGCTCCTGTCGCTGTGACTGATAAAGGCAACACCAAGAACCAGGGTGTGACCCTCACCCTCTCAGCTTCAGGTGGAATGTCACTGACGTTCTCCCCTGGGAATCGCACCGAAGCCTTTGTCTCCAGCCCAGCGCCTGCCACAGGCCTCTTCTCCCTATGCCTCATTTGAAATTGATCTGCCACAACAGTTGCAAACCCCAGCTGCTCTCTTACTCCTTGACTAGTAGCAAGAGGATCAATTATCACTGCCCTCAGTGAACTGTAGCGTCTGCTGATCTGCCGGAGGGTAGGATTCAAGGTCTCAGCCTCCACCCATAAAGCTGTACTTAATCTGGACCTAATCACTCCAACAACTGCTTTTTATCCTGGTCCCCACCTGGCAACAACAAAACAGCACCTCAGACTTTCAAGAGTCTAGGATCCCTAGCCCTTAGGGAGGATGGGGCAGGCGTGCATACTAAGGTCCTTGTTACAGATGCAATGTGCACAGAAGGGTTAGAAATGCAAAGTCCTGTTTGTCAGCAGCAAACTGGCCGCCATCTTTACATTTAGGTCTCACTGTGGGCTTCCAGTGAACTGTGGTGTTGGAGAAGACTCTAGAGAGTCCTTTGGACTGCAAGGAGATCCACCCAGTCCATTCTGAAGGAGATCGGCCCTGGGATTTCTTTGGAAGGACTGATGCTAAAGCTGAAACTCCAGTACTCTGGCCACCTCATGCGAAGAATTGACTCATTGGAAAAGACTCTGATGCTGGGAGGGATTGGGGGCAGGAGGAGAAGGGGGCGGCAGAGGATGAGATGGCTGGATGGCCTCACTGACTCAATGGATGTGAATGTGAGTGAACTCCAGGAGTTGGTGATGGACAGGGAGGCCTGGCATGCTGCGATTCATGGGGTTGCAAAGAGTCCGACACGACTGAGCGACTGAACTGAACTGAGCTGATGGGCTTCCAGCAGCAATAGCCTGTGGTCTATTGGTCTCCGTCTGGGAACATTCCTGGTGCCTGCATGGGGAACCCTCAATTCATATTTGATTAGAGTTTTCTGTATTGCCATTTTAGGATGTGTCTACTACCATCTCAGTCCCCTCCATTTCCACCTACCCTCTTGGTAGTTTTGGCAATGAACTCATCAATGAGTCATTGGGAATTTGGGCTCTGTCTCCTCTCAGGACCCTCTCAGGACTTCTGGCCTGGTTAATATGCTGAAGTGAAGCTCTAGTACTTTGGCCACCTGATGTGAAGAGCTGACTTTTTAGAAAAGACCTTGATGCTGGGAAAGATTGAGGGCAGAAGGAGAAGGGGGCGACAGAGGATGAGATGGTTGGATGGCATCACTGACTCGATGGACATGAGTTTGAGCAGATTCTAGGAGGTAGTGAAAGACCGGGAAGGCTGGCATGCTGCAGTCCATGGGGTTGCAAAGAGTTGGACACAACTGAGCAACAACATAACATACTTACTGAGTGCTCCCTAGGTGCCGGGCTGCTGGACACTGAATTTTGAGGTCAGTGTCCTTACTTCCAGTGAGTTCTGCTTTGGAATGTGTTTTTCAGTTGCTCTGCAACAGTGCCATGCAAATGGATTAAATGATAAAATAAAAAATGTAAAACAAGATAGTTCAAATTCCTTGGGGGAAATAAAATGAGAAATGTCTAGGATGGTGAGCATTCTTAGAGAAGTTTTTCTCCTCTCTTATTCTGGATAGAGTTCCAGCAGTAAGACTTTAGTCCTTTGGGGACTGGTGACTAGTATAAAAAGAGGTTCCTCCAGTGTTCTCCTAACACACACACACACTATTGAAGCAAGAACACGTTCTCTGCTTATGAACCGGACTTCTGTTTCTGGTTTGCAGGATAGTTGTAGTTTACCTTCTTTCATGTATGCAGAATTTAGTTTTGAGGTTGTTAAAAATGTATGAAAGAGAATTTGCTGGCAGTCCAGTGGTTAGGACTTTGGGCTTTCACTGCTGAGGGTCCAGGTTCAATCCCTGGTCAGGGAACTAAGATCCCACAAGCCATATGGCATAGCTCCCCCAGGAAAAAAAAAAAAAATGTATGGAAATATGTCGAGAGAGGACCAATTGTGTATGTCTAAAACATGATTGTTTCTCTCTTAGAGATGGCAACTTGTAGAAACGTGCTGAGGAAGAGGAGACATTTACTATATTTAGGGCCTGCAATGTAGGAGACTCTGGTTTGATTCCTGGGTCAGGAAGATCCACTGGAGAAGGGATAGGCTACCCACTCTAGTATTCTTGGGCTTCCCTGGTGGCTCAGCTAGTAAAGAATCTGCCTGCCATACAGGAGACCTGGGTTCGATCCTTGGGTTGGGAAGATCCCTTGGAAAAGGGAATAGCCACCCACTCCATTATTCTAGTATTCTGACCTAGAGAATTCCATGGACTGTGTAGTCCATGGGGTTGCAAAGGGTCAGACAGGACTAAGTGACATTCACTTTCACCCAAGAAGAATTAGCCTCCAACCTAATAAAGATACCACAGAAGTTATTAGAGGGCAAGGGCTCCTCACTTGTTTGTCTATAAAAATTGTTTTGAAATTACACACGTTCCAGAGTCAAATAGCGAATATTGTCTGTCAGTTGAAAGTTGAAGTCAATGTTGACAATTGTCAATGTTTAACACAACAATCCCACCATTTGGGAAGTTATATATATTGAAGGTCAGAAGGTCTAGTCAGTTGACTGGAATCGATGATGCGTACATCAAAGGTGTTATTGATATTTTTCAGAACACAGTCTGCAGGTTGAGATAGGCCTGAGGGATGTGCGGCCATGAAGGAGACAGAGTCCCTCCTCTCATGAAGCTCACATTCTAAAAAAACTAAGCAAAGTCGGACGACGGCGTGCGACATGAAGAAAGGAAAGCAGGGAATGTGTTATAGTATCATGGTTGGGGGGGGTTTATTGAGTTTGAGAGGTTAGGGAAGACCTCACTGAGAAAGCGACATTTGATCTGAGTCCTAGATCAAGGAGCCAGTTAGGACATACCTAGGGGCAGATATTCTAGGCAGAAAGAACAGCAGCGGAGGCAGTGGTGTGAGCCACGCAGCACAGGGGGCAGGGGCTGGAGCACAGACCAGAGGGCCTTGTACACACGGTAAAGAGTGCACATTTTAGGGACTTCCCTGGTAGTCCAGTGGCTAAGACTGTGTTTCCACTGCAGAGGGCATGAGTTTAGGGCAACTAAGATCCTGTCCAAAAATAAAAGAATGTATATTTTATTCTAAGGATAGTAGGTGTTCAAACAGGTATGTGATATAATCTGGGTTATATTTATAAGACCAGATACTGAAAAACTTTTAGAGGAAAATATACGCAGAACACTCTTTGACATAAGTTGCAGCAAAATCTTTTTGGATCCACCTCCTAGAGAAATAACAATAAAAACAAAAATAAATGGGACCTAAGTAAACGTATTTAATTAAACTTTTTAAATGTAAAAGACCTAATCTTTTGCACAGCAAAGGAAACCATAAACAAAACAAAAAGACAATTCACAGAATAGGAGAAAGCTTTTGCAAACGAAGATACCAATGAGGGATTAATCTCCAAACATATAAACACTTATGCAGCTCAATATCCAAAAACAAACAACCCAATCAAAAAATGGGCAAAAGATCTAAAGAGCCACTTCTCCAAAGAAAATATACAGGTGGCCAAAAAGCACATGAAAATATGTTCAATATTGCTAATTATGAGAGAAACGCAACTCAAAATTATGAGGTATCACTTCACACCAGTCAGAATGGCCATCACCAAAAAATCTATAAGCAATAAATGCTGGAGATGGTGTAGAGAAAAGGGAACCCTCCCACACTACTGCTGGGAATGTAAATTGGTAAAACCACTATGGAGAACAGTCAGGGAGGTTCCTTAAAAACTAAAAATAAAACTACCATGTGATCCAGCAATCCCATTTCTGGGAATATATCTAGAGAAAACCATAATTTGAAACATGCATCCCAGTGTTCATTGCAACACTGTTTACAGTAGCCAAGACAATGGAAGCAACCTAAGTGTCCATGGGATAAGGAAGGTGTGGTACACATACACAAGGAAATATGACTCAACTGTGAAAGAGCATGAAATAATGCCATTTGCAACAACATGGATGGACCCAGATACTGTTATTCTACGTGAAGTACCTCAGACAGAGAAAGACAAATGCCATGTGACATCACTTATATGTGGAACCTAAAAAAAGATACAAATGAA
Organism: Neotragus moschatus; assembly: GCA_006410615.1. Lineage (NCBI taxonomy): Eukaryota > Metazoa > Chordata > Mammalia > Artiodactyla > Bovidae > Neotragus > Neotragus moschatus. The sequence goes on from SJYA01000910.1 coordinate 2,006,188, forward strand.
CTTATTTACAAAACAGAAACAGACTCAGCACACAGAGAAAATAAACTTATAGCTACCAAAGGGGAAAGGTGAGGGGGAGGGATAAGTTAGAAGTTTGGAATTAACATAAACGTACTACTATATGTAAAACAGATTGATTAACAAGGACCTAGGGTATAGCACAGGGAACTCTACTCAACATTCTGTAATAACATGAGGAAAGAATCTAAAAAAGAATGGATAGATGTGTAACTGAATCACTTTGCTGTATACCTGAAACTAACATCAGTTCAGTCCAGTCGCTCAGTCATGTCCGACTCTTTGCGACCCCACGAATTGCAGCACGCCAGGCCTCCCTGTCCATCACCAATTCCCAGAGTTCACTCAGACTGATGTCCATCGAGTCAGTGATGCCATCCAGCCATCGTTGTAAATAAACTATATTCCAAATTAAAGAAAAGTTTAATTAAGAATAAACCTGGTTTACATTTTGAAAGATGTTCTCAGGCTGCTATGTTCCCTAGCAGAGAACATGGGCAGTATCCTAGGGCTGCAAAACAGATGATGATGGCTTGGACAGGGTGGCGGCAGGGGATGTAAAGGAGAGTAGATGGACATTTGTTATGTTCTGGAGACAGAGCCAACTGAATCTGTTCTTTGGATGTGGGGAGGCAGAGAAGACTTGAGGGAGGTTGCCAGGTTTTTAACTTGAACGACTAGCTGCAGGGAGCGTCACACACTTAGAAGGGAAAGGTGAGGGAAGAGGTGGGAGGGATGGAGCCTTATGGGGAAAGGATGGAAACGCCACAGTTTGGTTTTGAGGTACTTTTCACTCACTTGTGAAGTGATATGAAGAATGCAAGTTGAACTTAGCACACCATTACCTACAATGGTCCTCCTCACCAGCAAGTCTAAGAGCATTTATGTAAAAGACAGATGCTATCAAGGTTTCCCTGGTGGCTCAGTGGTAAAGAATCAGCCTGCAATGCAGGAGATGCAGGTTCAATCCCTGGGTCAGGAAGATTTCCTGGAGAAGGAATTAGCAACCCACTACAATAGTCTTGCCTGGGAAATTCCTTGAACAGAGGAGCCTGGCAGGCTGCAGTCCATGGGGTTGCAAAAGTGTCAGACACGACTTAGCAACGAAACCACCATAAAATGCTATCAGGATGCAGAAGCGGGACTGGGGGAGGCTCCTTGGGGCGTTCTTTGTTACATATGCTCTTGGTGTCACAGAAGTGCATTGTGTAGTGGTCTTATCTGCATAATAATTTGTCTTGGGTATCAGGTATCAATAATGAGTTGTTCAGTGGTACTGCTTGGGACTCAACTGCCTCCAAGGAGCTTGTAGAAAAGGAAGGAGCAGTGCTATTTGTCAGGATGGGGAGTTGATTGGCATCCAGTCTCTGGGGCCAGGATGGTCTTTGCACAAGAACAAATGTCCAGTCCAAAATTTCTGTACATTGGGAAAATTTATTTAAAATTGCCACCTCTTTCTTCATCTTTATTTTTGGAGGTGGGGGAGCCATGCTGCCTGGCATGCAGAATCTTAGTTTCCTGACCGAGGATTGAACCTACATCCCCTCTACATTAGAGTCTTAACCACTGGACCACCAGGGAAGTCCCTCTTTCTTTCTTCAGCCTTAAAATGAAGACATTAGCTGAAACCATTTCTGAGGTTAGAGACAGCTTCCTTATTCAGTGACTCACGAGATACGCGAGCAATATGGTGTAAGTAGGCTTTAAGGACTTGGNACATCCCTTCTACATTAGAGTCTTAACCACTGGACCACCAGGGAAGTCCCTCTTTCTTTCTTCAGCCTTAAAATGAAGACATTAGCTGAAACCATTTCTGAGGTTAGAGACAGCTTCCTTATTCAGTGACTCACGAGATACGCGAGCAATATGGTGTAAGTAGGCTTTAAGGACTTGGTGGGAGGTTGTGTGGCCACGACAGTCCACTGCTCAGCTTCCTGGCAGCGGGGTGCTTGCAGGACTGAGCCAGAGCAGCTAACTTTCTGGATCACAGCCCCTCTTCCCACTGACTGCCTCCTGTCAGTGACCGAGCAAAGATGAGGGACTAATGTGGACCCATTCCTGCAAGATGCAAACTCCTTTCATGATCAATTTTTTTTCCCAAGTCACCATCCTTTACATTTGTTTAAAAACCACTATCGAGATATGACTGACTTATTAAAAAGTTACATAGGGACTTCCCTGGAGGTCCAGTGGTTAAGACTTCACCTTCCAATGCAGGAGTGTGTGGGTTCAATCCCTGGCCAGGGAATTAAGATCCCACATGCCTCATGGCTAAAAAACTAAAGTATAAAACAGAAACAAGATTGTTACAAATTCAATGAAGACTTTAAAAACAATCGACATCAGAAGAAAATCGAAAAAAGAAAAAAAGCTGCATATATCAAAGTTATACAACTTGATGAGTTTGGAGGTAAGTATGTATATAGCTGAGAAACTACACCACAGCCTATGCCCAATCATAACTATCACCTCCAAAATTTTCCTTATTATTGTGATATAAACACCTAACAGAAAAGCTAGTCTTTTGGCAAAATTGTAATCCTTTATAGCTCAGTTGGTATAGAATCCACCTGCAATGCAGGAGACCCTGGTTCAATTCCTGGCCCGGGAAGATCCACTGGAGAAGGGATAGGCTACCCACTCCAGTATTCTTGTGCTTCCCTTGTGGCTCAGCTGGTAAAGAATCTGCCTGCAATGTGGGAGACCTGGGTTCAATCCCTGGGTTGGGAAGATCCCCTGGAGAAGGGAAAGGTTACTCACTCCAGTATTCTGGCCTGGAGGATTCCATGGACTGTATTGTCCATGGGATTGCAAAGAGTCGGACACGATTGAGCAACTTTCACTTTCACCTAAGTGTCCATGTGTTAGTCGCTCAGTTGTGTTCAATTCTTTGCAACTCCATGTACTGTAGCCCGCCAGGCTCCTCTTTGTCCATGGGATTCTTCAGGCAAGAATACTGGAGTAGGTTGCCATTACCTTCTCCAGGCGATCTTCCCAACCCAGGGATCAAGCCCAGGTCTCCTGCATTGCAGGCAGATGCTTTACCATCTGAGCCACCAAGGAAGTCCAAACATATTGTTAACAAAAGGCATTCTACTGTACCTAGCTCTCTAAGTACCTAGCTCTCTCAGTCATCTTGCATAACTGAAACTCTTTGCCCTTTGGCTAATCCCTCCCCACCTCCCCCACCCTCTAGTCCATGACAACCACCTTTACACTCTTTGCTTCTGTGAGTCTATTTTACAACCCTCATACAAGTGGAATCATGCAGTGTTTCTCCTCCTGTGTCTGGTTTATTTCATTTAGCATAACGTCATCCAGGTTCATCCATGTTGTCACAAAGGGCAAGATTTTTTTTAGTCCATTTTAAAAATGGACTCAAGGTTCCTCCACTCAAGGATTTTTCAGAACTGCTGCAGCCTCTGACTCTTCTACCCAAGATCTTTCCTTCTTCCTATGCAAGTGTCAGACCTGTTGCTGCCTGGAGTCTCTCCTCACTTTCCCTGGCTCCCTCTCCTTCACCCATCGCAGATGGACTCACAGTCATCTCTTACCTGGATAATCCCATCCTGACTTTTGCTTCTTTAAGTTCTAAACTAACACAGGAGCATATCATGAAATCTCATTAATCTACTTTAAGATGGAGACTTTTGAAGATATAACAAAGATAGTCTTATCAAAGAGTTAAAGAGATATAAATCTCTTGTTTAAAACTTTGAGAGCCAGATTCTTCCAGTTTTCAATTATAGTTGTAGTATATCAAAATTCATTATTCATTCATCCAACAAATATTCACTGAGCCTCCGCCACGTGCCACACACTGAGATCACAGGGACGGGGAAGACAAAGACCTGTCGTGATGGAATGAAAGTCTACTGCTTCCTGGAAGGAGGCAGATGTGAGCACATCTGGGACACACAAAGCCACACCTCCCTCCCTAATATTCTAGTGGAGGAGACAGCCTCTCATGTTCAACTGTTTATGTCTCACTTGGTCTCCCCATCTCAACTGACGGAAACTCCATCTTTCCAGTTGCTCGTTAGTGTCAGCCACGCTTTCCAGCCCATCAGTGTGAGTCTGATGCTCCAGAATCAGACTCCATCTCCTCCCTTTTGCTGTTGCTTGGCTGAGCCACCATAAACTCCTGCTGGGGTTTCTGCAATAACCTCTCAGTGAGTCTCCTCCATTCTACCCCTGCCTCCACCTATAATTTATTCTGAACCCAGAAACCCCAGTGATCCTTTTAAAAGAAATTAGAACACATCACTCTCGACTCAAAGCCATGTGATGGCTCTTCATTTCACTCAGAATAAAAATCGCACCTGTGGAGGGGGCTACTTGACTCCCCACCATCACCTGCACCTCCCTACTTGTCCTCACTCACACTGGCTCTCAGGATACCAGGCCCACTCCTGCCCAGGGCCTTTGTACTGACGTCTGGGATACTCTTTCCCCAGTTAGCTGTAAGGCTGAGTCTTCATCTTCTTCAAGTTTTTCTAGATGGCTCCTTCTCAGTGAGACCTACTCTGACCACAGTAAAACATTTTTTTAAACAACTTTAACAATATTTGTTTATTAATTTGGCTGTGATGGGTCTTCATTGTGACATGAGAGACCTTCGTTGTGGTGCGCAGCTTCTCTAGCTGCTCCACGGCATGTTAATTCTTAATTCCCTGACCAGGGATCAAACCTGTGTCCCCTGCAATGGAAGGCAGATTCTTAACTACTGGACCACCAAGGAATTCCCTAAAACATTAAAAAAAAATATTTATCTTTGTTTATTTATTTGGCTGTGCCAGGTCTTAGCTGTGGTGCAAAGGATCTTTCATCATGGCATGTGGGATCTAGTTCCCTGACCAGGGATCAAACCCATGTCTCCTGCACTGGAGCATGAGGTCTTAGCCACTGGACCATGAGGTAAGTTCCCATACTAAAACATTTAAAAACAGCTTATCCCTTGGCGCTCCAGATTCCCTTATCTTTTTTCCTACTTTTTCTTTTTCCAAAGCACTTATCAGCATTTATTATACTATATAATTATATATTTTGTTGACTGTTGATGGTTCTTTTTCCCACCAGAATGTAAGCTGCACAAAGGTAGCTATTGTTGTCTATTTTGTTTACATGGTTGGTATTCGATGAATATTTCCCGACTGAAGACAATCCTGCCTTGAAGACAGGGAGATGGGATTGCTCCCTGGACCATAAGCGCCCTGAAGATAGGGCCATGTTGGAATCAGTGCGCTATTCAGAGTGGAGACGATGAATACTTGCTGAATCTCGTTAGCTGAACTGAGCCAGAGACAAAACTAGGTATCTCCTTACGATGGTTCTAAAGGAACTGACCATTTATGCCATGATACCTCCAGGAATTTGCTCATGTCTGTTTCTCTACCTGCCAGAATTTCACTCTTAAGAAAACCTTTACACCAGATCCCTCTGCTTTCTGACAGCACTGTCCCCGAACCTCTGTAGTCACATGTTAAGGGGAACAATGACCCAGAAAACAGGGGTAGGGTCAGAAGTCTGAAAAGAGAGGAAGGATATGTTCTGTATTGTTCCTTGGATCAGAGCTCAGGCCAATGGACTTTCCTGGTGGTCTGATGGTTAAGACTCCATGTTTCCAGTGCAGGGGGCCTGGGTTTGATCCCTGGTGAGGGAACTAGATCCCACATATCACAACTAAAACCAAGTGAAGCTAAATAAATTAATTAAAAAAAATTTTTTAATTCTTAAAAAAAAATTGGACCAACATGCTAAAACTGGAGAGAGACATATGTTCAGCATCAAGAAGCCTAAAGCCCTGATCATGTAGAAAATGACTTCTTAAGTTAGCAAGCATCTCTTTAAGGGAAATGGTTAAGCAGAGACTAGATAGGCTGGGAAGGCTCTCAGGCGTATTGACACCCCAGGTCCAGTCTCCCTCCGAGATGTGGTGGTTCTGCGGCGCCGAGAGAGCATCACATGTTTGTGACCTTAGGGAGTGTTTTCTCTTTGTGAAGGACATGTTACCAGTGTCTATTTCACTGTAATTCTTCTTTAAATTTATTTTTTGGCCAAGCCACATGGCACATGGGATCTTAACTCCCTGACCAGGGATTGACCCATAGCCCCTGCATTGGAAGTATAGAGTCTTAACCCTTGGACCACCAGGGAAGTCCCCTCTTCATCATCACGTAGTCACTCCCTCCTGTCCCATTCTTTGTGACTCCATGGACTGTAGCCCACCAGGCTCCTCTGTCCATGGGGATTCTCCAGGCAAGAATACTGGAGTGGGGTGCCATGCCCTCCTCCAGGGGGGGGATCTTCCCGACTCAGGGACTGAACCCAGGTCTCCCACACTGCAGGCAGAAGGGCAATGACTGTCCACATATTTTACTGTAATTCTTGATTAAAAGTGCAAATTCCTGGCAATAACTTACCAGCGCCATAGTGTTTACAAACACTGCCCTATCCACCCTCCCTAACCCAAGGTCCGGGCTATTTAACACCCTGGTCCAGCCTCGCTGCCTGGTGATCCGGTGCCCCAGAATCATTAGACATACAGCTTGCCTACTTCCTACTCACTGCTCAACTAGCTGTGATCTACAAAATGAACTTACCTCTTCTCTCCAGTTAATGACTGAACCTAGTGTCATTATTGAGCAGCCCTTTAAGAGTATAATAATAAAGTTGTTGGGAGAAAAAAAGAGCGAATCTCTTTCACACTTTTAACACTGATCCTGAGAATATAAAGCATTGTGTGATATCTAAAAGAGAATATGGAAAGATCTGCAAGATAAAGGGAGAAAGAGTATACTCAAATCACAGACTTAGAGGTAGAATCCAAGCTGCTCATTTTGGAAAAAAAGGACAATGAAGCCCAGGGTTCCACGTTCTTGTTCAGGGTCTTCTGAGCCTTAGCTCTTCTGTGTTCCCACCACAGCTTATTTCTCTTTTTCCCTCTGCCTTCTACCTAGTTCCCCAGCCTCCAAAATTATATTCTCCCACACTCTTCTAAGGGGCATCCCTGGTGGCTCAGATGATAAGCAATCTGCCTGCAATGCGGGAGACCCGGATTTGATCCCTGGGTTGGGAAGATCCTCTGGAGAAGAGAATGGCAACCCACTCCAGTATTCTAGCCTGGAGAATTCCATGGAGAAGTCCACGAGGTCGCAGAGTCAGACACAACTGAGCAACTAACACTTTCACGCTAACAACAATCAAAGCACAAAGAAAAAGTTAACTGTTCAGAGAATCATACTACAATGTTTAAATTAGATCCATTTCAAGGTTCCCCTAAACTTGGGATGCTGTTTCCCTATTAACCAACGCCAGGGATTTTCCGAAGGCTGATGGAAGGCCTTAAGCGCTCGAGTAAGGCGCACATCTTGTGCACATGTGATAAGGTGCACATGTGAAAACGATACTGCTCAGTCTCGCCCGTGGAAAAACTGAAAACAATGAAAAAGACTTGAAAATAGTCTATAGTTGCAACACTAGCTGTGGCCCTTTGGCATGTCACTTAGCCCCTGGGGAACTCAAATTTCCTCTTCTGTAAACCACAAGAACTCAAAGAATTATGGCCTAAGCCAGGTTCTCTGTGAAATGCAAACCTTATACAGTTGTTGGGAGAATTAAATAAGAGAGCAATATTCAGTTCAGTTCAGTCACTCAGTCATGTCCGACTCTTTGTGACCCCATGGACTGCAGCATGCCAGACCTCCCTGTCCATCACCAATTCCCGGAGTTTACTCAAACTCATGTCCATTGAGTCGGTGATGTCATCTAACCATCTCATCCTCTGCCGTCCCCTTCTCCTCCCACCTTCAATCTTTCCCAGCATCAAGGTCTTTTCAAATGAGTCAGTTCTTTGTATCAGGTGGCCAAAGTAGTGGAGTTTCAGTTTCAGCATTAGTCCTTCCAATGACTATTCAGGACTGATCTCCTTTATGATGGACCGGTTGGATCTCCTTGCAGTCCAAGGGACTCTCAAGAGTCTTCTCCAACACCACAATTCAAAAGCATCAATTCTTCGGCACTCAGCTTTCTTGATAGTCCAACTCTCACATCCATATACGACTACTGGAAAAATCATAGTTTTGACTAGACAGAACTTTGTTGGCAATATTCAGTTCATTTCAGTCGTTCAGTCGTGTCCAACTCTTTGCAACCCCATGAACTGCAGCACACCAGGCCTCCCTGTCCATCACCAACTCCCGGAGTTCACCCAAACTCACGTGCATCGAGTTGGTGATGCCATCCAGCCATCTCATCCTCTGTTGTTCCCTTCTCTTCCTGCCCCCAATCCCTCCCAGCATCAGGGTCTTTTCCAATGAGTCAACTCTTCGCATGAGGTGGCCAAAGTATTGGAGTTTCAGTCTCAGCATCAGTCCTTCCAAGCAACATTAATTAAATCAGTTCCTGCCAAGCACTGGACTGTATTTTCCTATGCACTGTTTAAATCTCTACAACATGCCTAAGAATAAGATATTAGTACATTTTTTACATATAATTTTTTGGCAACATTACATGACTTGGTAACCAAGACCACCCAGCGAGTAGGGGGCTGCATGATTATCTCCTTGCCCTTGGTCCCTGTGGGTCATGAACAGACTCTAAAGGGCTATAGACGTAGAGCTGCTATCTTTGAGGGTGTGGAGGTTCTTAACATTCTCCTCTTGTCTGCTCCTACTGGTTGAATTCAAATAAGGGTGAAACCAAGATCAAACAGTCTTCTAGGGCAAGCTGGGGGGTGGGGAGAGTCCTGCTCAGGATACTGTATCCTGCTGTGCAAGCAGTCAGGACTGGAGAGTTCACTGACCTATTGGACACGAGCTTCAGCTTCTTTGTCTTTCTCTCTCTCTCCAGCTTCTTCTTCTTTCTTTCTTTATTTAACAACTTTTTAATTTTTAAAATTAAAAATAGTTTTTAAAAATTGAAGTATAATTGATTTTTTTTTCTTTTAAAGAAAGAATTTTTAAAAAGGAAAAAAAGGATGGGAAAGCAAGAGACTTTTATCAGTGAGCTGAGCCTCTAGATAAAATCTGTTTTAGTTTTCTCATTTGTAAAATTACTTAACGTCTGTAAGCCTTGATCTCATCTGTAAAAACGAAAATATCTTGTTGATGGAATTGTACTAAGCATAAATGAAATACGTGACAAGCACACAGACGCCTAACTAATGTTAGCAATAAACATAATAATGATATATCTAACCTTAGTTCTGTCCATGCGTGCTCTATAAATACCGTCTTGGTATATTTATTGCTTTTTCCATTGGTGGTGGTGGTGATTTAGTCGTATCGACTTGCGATCCCGTGGACTGTAGTCTCACAGGCTCCTATGTCCAAGGCAAACGCGCAAACATATGGTAGTCAGTGTTAGAGCGCCCTCTGGTGGCTCTAATATCACAAGCAAAACCTACTCTCCCGACCTTTGCCTCCAAGGGCCGGGACCGGAAGGCTCTGCCTTACTTGCTGTTGACCCGCCTCCAGGCACCGAAAGGAGGAGAGAGCAAGGCAGAGTCCATGCTGCTGCAGGTGCTTCCATTAGAAAACGGTACCATTAACGAGCAAAAATACTGCATCGTATGCCTTACACCTGAAACTGACCAAACACTGTAAACCACCGGGGAAGCCAACTATATTTAAGTTTAAAAAAAAAGTTACCATCTGCTCATAATGATTAAGAGTAATTCCCTTAGTCTGAGTTTGAGCCTTATGAAATTAGCTGCTCTTCAGCCATTTGTAATCTACAAAAATGTTGATTTCTTGTGGCTGCACCTAATCATTACTGCTAGATAGGGAGTAAGCAAATCAAGAAGCAACAGTTAGAACTGAACATGGAATAAGGGACTGGTTCCAAATCGGGCAAGCGTACATCAAGGCTATAAATTGTCACTCTGCTTATTTATTTGCAGAATACCTCATGTGAAACGCTGGACTGGGTGACTCACAAGCTGGAATCAAGATTGCCAGCAGAAATAGCAACAACCTCAGATATGCAGATGAAACCACTTTAATGGCAGAAAGTGAAGAGGAACTAAAGAGCCTCTTTTCTTTTTTTCCTTCCAAATATTTATTGAGCTGCACTGGATCTTAGTTGCACCATGTGGGATCTAGTTTCTGACCAGGGATCAACCCTAGCCCCCTACCTTGGGAGCTCAAAGTTTTAGCCACTAGACCACCAGAGAAGTCCCTAAAGAGCTTTTTGATGAAGATGAAAGAGGAGAGTGAAAAAATTGGCTTAAAACTCAACATTCAAAAAACAAAGATCATGGCATCCTGTCCCATAAGTTCAGTTCAGTTCAGTTGCTCAGTCATGTCTGACTCTTTTTGACCCCATGGACTGCAGCATGCCAGGCTTCCCTGTCCATCACCAACTCCCGGGGCTTATTCAAACTCATGTCCATCGAGTCGGTGATGTCATAGAACCATCTTATCCTCTGTCGTCCCCTTCTCCTCCTGCCCTCAATCTTTCCCAGCATCAGGGTCTTTTCCAATGAGTCAGTTGTTTGAATCAGGTGGCCAAAGTAGTGGAGTTTCAGCTTCAGCATCAGTCCTCCCAATGAACATTCAGGACTGATTTCCTTTAGGACTGACTGGCTGAATCTCCTTGCAGTCCAAGGGACTCTCAAGAGTCTTCTCCAACACCGCAGTTCAAAAGCATCAATTCTTCGGCATTCAGCTTTCTTTAAAGTCCAACTCTCATATCTATACATGACTACTGGAAAAATCATAGCTTTGACTAGACAGACCTTTGTTAGTAAATTAATGTCTCTGCTTTTTAATATGCTGCCTAGGTTAGTCATAGCTTTTCCTCCAAGGAGCAAGCATCTTTTAATTTCATGGGTGCAGTCACCATCTGCAGTGATTTTGGAGCCCCAAAAAATAAAGTCTCTCATCGTTTCCATTGTTTCCCCATCTATTTGTCATGAAGTGATGGAACTGGATGCCATGATCTTCGTTTTCTGAATGTTGAGCTTTAAGCCAACTGTTTTATTCTCCTGTTTCACTTTCATCAAGAGGCTATTTAGTCCTTCTTTGCCTTCTGCCATTAAGGTGGTGTCATCTGTGTATCAGAGGTTATTGATATTTCTTCCAGCAATCTTGATTCCAGCTTGTGCTTCTTCCAGCCCAGCATTTCTTATGATGTCTTCTACATAAAAGTTAAATAAGCAGGGTGACAATATACAGCCTTAATGTACTCCTTACCCGATAGTCCCATCACTTCATGACAAATAGATGGGAAAAGTGGAAGCAGTTACAGATTTTATTTTCTTGGGCTCCAAAATTACTGCAGATGGTGAGTGCAGCCATGAAATTAAAAGACTCTTGCTCTTTGGGAAAAAAGCTATGACAAACCTCAACACTGTATTAAAAAGCAGAGACATCATTTTGCTGACAAAGGTCTGTATAGTCAAAGCTATGGTCTTTCTAGTAGTCATGTATGGATGTCAGAGTTGGACCACAAAGAAGACTGAGTGCTAAGAATTGATACTTTTGAATCGTGGTGTTGGAGAAGACTCTTGAAAGTCCCTTGGACTGCAAGAAGATCAAACCAGTCAATCCTAAAGGAAATCAATCCTGAATATTCAATGGAAGGACACTGTCCACCTGAAGGGAAGAGCCGACTCATTGGAAAAGACCTGGATGCTGGGACAGATTGAGGGCAGGAGGAGAAGGGATGACAGGATGAGATGGTTGGATGGCATCACCGACTCAATGGACATGAGTTTGAGCAAGCTCTGGGAGTTGTTGATGGACAGGGAAGACTGGCGTGCTGCAGTCCATGGGGTCACAAAGAGTTGGATACAACTTAGTGACTGAACAACAGATGGGGAGTAATTAAAAATCAGAGTGTATCATTTAAAATGCTGAAAACAAAGGAAACGAGACACAGCCACTGAAAGAATGGTGTTGTGGCCTGTGGAAGCTAGAGCTGAAAGAGGAACAGACAGCCTCTCCTCAGGGATTTTAATGATGGGCTGTTTCACTGAAGCCCTAAAAATGTTCTAGCCTCGTTCATTCTTAAATCCCATCCTTACCTGCATCATAAGCACAGGTGGTGGTGGGCTGCTGTACCCCACTTTTCTGCTAGTTTACTCAGACCTTCCATTTCTTCCCCTACTTTGGGAAAAGATACACTTTCAGAGCCTCAAGGGGACAAGTGGCTGTGAAGCCTATATCTTTTGTGTAACCCTTTGGGAGAATGACCAGCTATCAGGGGTGGGAGATCACAGAATCACTACTTCTCTGAATCCTGACTTTACTAATTACAGTTTTGGAAAACTGGAAGAGGTTCGGCCGTTCAATCATTTTCCCAAGTCACTCACCAAATCTCAAATTTTTATGCAGTCTCCTGCCCATTGTATTGCGTTCAAAATTTGTTCTTGGTGTTTGTAAAGGCTTAGTCTCTCAAGATTTGGTGAGTGAGATGGAAAAATGATTGTCTGGTTGGGTCTATTCCATCCACCATCTTTCAAAGCCCTCAGCATATCAGAAAGCAGTTGCAAGATAAGAGTGAGTCAGAGAATAATTGTATTGGTTCTGGGTCAAATTCTATAGCTTCTAGGTAATTTTGCTTGAAATAATTTTCTTAAGGGTCTCCACAGAATTGAAACCATTCTGAAGTTTATCCCTCTAGCAGTGGACAAAGATTATAGCATCACCTTCCAAAAGGTTAATATCCTGAGAAACTGTCAGAACTCAGAATCCTGTAAATGACTTTGAAACCATTGCATCGATCATTTAGCAGGTTTAAAACTCCCGAGAGGGAATTCCCTGGAAATTCAGGGGTTAAGACTTATGTCTTCCAATGCAGGAGGTATCAGTTCGATCCCTGATCCAGGGAACTAAGATCTCACATGCCTCACAGCCAAAAACAAAACAAAAACAATATTGCAACAAATTCAATAAGAACTTTTAAAATGGTCCACATAAAAAAACCTTAAAAAAAAAACAACTCATGAGAAAAGCTAAATATAGTATCAAACCCCAGTTCAAGTCACAGGAATAGATTGGTTAGGTAGAATTTTAAAACAATGTATTATATTGGATATGCTTTATGAAAAAATATTCAAAATTGAATTTAATTATCATCACCTCCTGTGAAGTATACATTATCCCCTAGATGTATATGTAGGAAATGATATGCTAGGGTGGTATTCCCAATTGGGGGCATTCTTACTTAATATAGAGAAATTTTATACTGAGCCTGTTGGGAAGCCATTTTTTCACATCTTCTGCTTTGGCTCTATCCAGCAAACCAAATCTGGAACTCCCCAGAACGTCAACTTTTAAATCTTAAACTCTGCAGTTTAAAAATAAGTGAACCAGGGACTTCCCTAAGGGTCCAATGGTTAAGACTTTACCTTCCAGCTGGGGTGCAGGTTTGATCTCTGGTTGGGGAGGTAAGATCTCACATGCTTTATGGCCAAAAACCCCAAAATTACAGAACAGAAACAATATTGTAACAAATTCAATAAAGACTTTAAAAATGGTCCACAAAAAATTTTTTAATTAAACTAAAATCAAATATCAAACTACTTTATAATTATGTAAAGCTTTTAGAGCCAGGTAGGATTGCTCAGTGTTACTTTTTAAAAATGTATATAAGAAGTATATGAATTATTCAGCATTGGTAGTTCAGGTACCTTTAAACTTCCTAAAGAATTTGTTTAAACCTTACACTTGAACTCTACATTTTTTTTTCAAGCCGAACAAGTATATATTTGTTCTCCCTAGAGCCTCTCACAATACCTCTATTATTCTCTCTGCTCACTCCAAAGTCATCCTATTAAATTACAAACTGCCTCCCTAATCCAAGCTTTTCTTTTGGAGATGAAGGCATTTTCTCAAATTAGTTTTAAAGCTGGTACAACTCTGCAGGAACTCCAATCGACTCCTGTTGTAAAAGTCCCATCAGTCTCTAGTTAAAATGAAGCCATCAGTTTGCCAGACAAGCTATTATTCATGCCCTTTACTGACTCCCCATTCATTCCTTATGCCCCTGCCAAGTGTAATTAAATTGAATAGAAATTTAACAGATGTGAGAGCCACACATGCTGAACAAACTCATCACAGCAGCTATGAGTGCTCTGATCAAGAGTTAACTTTGTTAGGGGAAAAGCAAGTGGCAAAAATTACCCATCTGTTCTTTTGTGCTCAGTGTTGGTCAGGGGACTGTACAGAATCCGTCTCTTGGCCTTAGACTGAACAATAACTTCAGACACATGTAAAGGAAAGATGTATATTGTTGCCTCATTTCAGTAATCTTAGCCAGACATGAAAATGAACTCCCAGAAATCAACAAAACACTTAAAGATCATTTCATGCCACTGCCTCCAACTTTCTGGGGTGGGGAGGAAAGATGACTTTTAAAGAAAAATCTTGAAAGGTCAGGAGAGAAGATGATAGAAACAGTCAAGGTAGCAGAGGAGTAGGCTTCACTGCTGGTGGTACCCCCTTTCTTCTGGAAATCTCAACAAACCAGGGAAAACAGTGAGGAAGGAGGTCTGCCAGAAACCAGGCTGAGGACCTGTCAAAAGTAGATCTCGACCAACTAGTTGGAGATCCTAGCTTTAACAGAACCAGTAAAAAATGATGGATTCCTGAATAGAGTGTTCATGCTGAGGCTCTTTATCAGATGTAGAGACAACATACACACTCATTCAAAGTTCAAGTCCTATTGTCAGTTGGCAGCAAGTAGACCTGTCAGCCAGATCTCATCTTAAACGTGGACTAACAATGGTACAGATTGATGCCTTGTATCTTTTCCAAAATCTGTTGGATAAACTATTAGCACATTCTATCCTATTATTTCTAGGATCACAACCCACGGTTAAGCTTCCGATGCAACAGAAGAAAGGAGTCATGGCAAAGAATAAACACGAGTTGGCGCTTGTGAAGACACACAGGTAAGCCATGGGGGTAAGGGGCCCATTCTCTTGGCATTCAAGTGATGGCACAGCCCCCAATTCAGAACACTGCAAGCACTGTGTAGCACCTACCTGAGGGTTGTTTTGGCTTGAGTGTCTTACTTCACAAATGGGCATACCGCTTGGTAATTTCCCATTTTGTGGATAATCCAGATGTACCAGGTCTTGGCAGTAAGAATGGCATATGTATTTACCCTCTGAAAGAGAAAGTGCAGGAGGTTCTTGGTTAGAGGTGCATGAATCTCTGTCCATCTGATGGGCATAGGGAAATTTAAGCCTCCAAACCAAAACCCAGTATCTGATGTGGAGTAATGGGATAAAATTCACATAATATAAAATTCACCACTTATGGCTTAAATAAATATATGTATAATAAGACATGACACGGTAAAACTCACAGAAGAGAACATAAGCAAAACATTCTCTGAAAATAGGCAAAACATAAATTGTAGCAATGTTTTCTTAGTTTAACCTCCCAAGGCAATAGAAATAAAAGCAGAAATAAACATACGGGACCTAATCAAACTTACCAGTTTATGCACAGCAAAGGAAACCATCAACAAAATGAAAAGACAATTTACTGACTCAGAAAATATTTGCAAATGACGCCAGTAGACAAGGGCTTAATTTCCAAAATATACAAATAGCTCATAAAATCCAGCAACAAAAAGCAAACAACCCAACCCAAAAGTGGGCAGATCTAAAGAGACATTTCTCCAAAGAAGACCTAGAGATGGCCATTGTAAACCAGAACTACAATGAGGTGTCACCTCACACAGGTCGGAATGGCCATCAGTAAGAGTCTAGTCTCCAGATGATAAGTGCTGGAGAGGTTGTGGAGAAAAAGGAGCACTTTTCTTACTTTCTTATACTGTTGGTGGGAATGTAAATTGGTGCAGGCACTATGGAGAGTAGTATGGAAGTTCCTCAAAAAACTAACAAGAGTTGCCATATGATCCAGCAATCTCACTCCTGGGCATAAGCCCAGATACAACTCTAATCTGAAAAGATACATGCACCTCTATGTTTACAGCAGCACTGTTTAATGGAAATAACCTAAACGTCCACTGATGGATGAATGGATAAAGAAAATGTGGTATAAAAATAGATGGAATATTACTCAGCCATAAAAAATAATCAAATGATGCCATTTGGAGCAACATGGTTGGATCTAGAGATGATCACACTAAGCCAAGTAAGTCAGAAACAGAAAGACAAATACCATATTGTATCATTTATATCGGGAATCTAAAATACAATACAAATGAACATATCTACAAAACAGAGACAGACTTGCATACCTAGAGAACAGATTAGTGGTGGCCAGTGGAGGAGGGGTAAGGCATGGGGGGTCGGGAGTTTGGGGTTAGCAGACACAAGCTATTATATATAGCATGGATGAGCAACAAGGTCCTGCTGTGTAGCACAGGGGACTACATTCAACACCCTGTGGCCACTATTGATATAATGGGAAAGAATGTGAGAAAGAATATGTCTGTATAACAGAATCACTTTGCAAACACTTTGCTGTGTTTGCTGTAATACAACATCATAAATCAACTATAGGTCGATAAAAATTCACCATTTTAAAGAGTAGAAAGTTCAGAGAATTTCATGGAGTTCCAGGGGTTAGACTTGGTGCTTTAAATGCTGAGGGCCCATGTTCAATCCCTGGTCAGGGAATTATGATCCCATAAGCTGCATGGTGTGGCCAAAAAAATAAATACAANAAGAAAGAATATGTCTGTATAACAGAATCACTTTGCAAACACTTTGCTGTGTTTGCTGTAATACAACATCGTAAATCAACTATATGTCGATAAAAATTCACCATTTTAAAGAGTAGAAAGTTCAGGGAATTTCATGGAGTTCCAGGGGTTAGACTTGGTGCTTTAAATGCTGAGAGCCATGTTCAATCCCTGGTCAGGGAATTATGATCCCATAAGCTGCATGGTGTGGCCAAAAAAATAAATACAAATTAAAAAATAAAATGATTTTTAGTATAATCATAACATTGCACAGCAGTCACTATTATCTAATTGCAGAACATTTCCATCATCCCAAGAACAAGTCCTCTACCTGTTAGCAGCCACTGCCCATTTCCTTCTTCCTCCAGCTCCTTGAAATCACTAATCTACTTTNAAATTAAAAAATAAAATGATTTTTAGTATAATCATAACATTGCACAGCAGTCACTATTATCTAATTGCAGAACATTTCCATCATCTCAAGAACAAGTCCTCTACCTGTTAGCAGCCACTGCCCATTTCCTTCTTCCTCCAGCTCCTTGAAATCACTAATCTACTTTCTGTTCCTACAGATTTGTCTATTTTGGACATATCAGAACATTCCTTATTGTTGAATATTTCACTGGCTGGAAGCGCCACATTTTATCTATTCATCACTTGATGGACATTGGATTTTTTCCATTCCTAGGAGAGGAATTGCTAGGATATATGGTAGTTCTGTATAATTTCTGAGGAACTCCCACACTGTTTTCCAATGTAAATCTCTCTATAAGGTCTCTTTTAGCCAGATCACAGCACATAGATAAGAACTTCTATAACTCTATTCACCAGCTAATAGACTTCTCGAAACAGTAGTCTAGTAATGAAACCCATTCAAGAGGCATCTTACATTATGAAATACTTAAGGGGCCCTATTATGAAGTAACTTTATCTGTGAAAGTGGTGTCCAGGCAAGAAGAACCTGGAGGAAAACATTGAGTGGGGCTTTACAGGTAGTTCTAGCCAAGGATACAGCAGCCTACATCATCATTATAAAAAGTTTTGTGTGCTGATGCCAGGATTAAACCTACTATTAAACTCTACCTCCCAGGGTAACAGGGACCTAGCTTTCCTAATGGCATCCAGAGGTGACCTAGAAGCCACAGTCTCTAGCGTCAGAGTCAACTAATTTGCAGGGACTTACTCTGCATGCTTGTCCACACTCTTTTAGCCATGCAACAAATGTTCATGTACTTCATTCCCTAGGCCTGTTGGACAGTTCAGTACATAGTCATAGAGGACCAGTCTCTGCCCTCAGTGTGAGAAACGGATAAGAAATGAGCTACGCGATACAGTGTGGCAAATGCAACAACAGAATGGAGTGGGGGTCAGGCAGATCCTAAGGCAGCCTTTGAAAGCCAAGGAAAGCTCCTAGGGGAGGTGATACTTGAGGTGATGTGGTCTAGGAATTAGGCAATTGGGATTGGAGGAGGTGAGAGAGAACAACTCAAGCAGAAGCAGCATCATATCTATGCAAGTGATGGAGGCTGGACAGAGAGTGCTGCCGGCCCTGGGACTACCTTTAGGAAAAGCTGCAAGGTGGGATGACTTCAGGAGTAGGAGATCCTGAAAAACCAAACCAGAGGGAACAACAGAAATATTTTAAAGCACAAGTGTGATAAAATCAGTCTATATTGTTAAAAAAAAAAAAATCCTTCTGGTAGCAGTATGGAGACTGGAAGGGGAACCAGCAGGATTAAAGAAAGGAGACGAATTAAAAACTCCGATCATCAATTTATATAATTCCTATGGTGAAGTTTTTACACTGTTTTGAACTCACTCTGCTGTCATTAAAAAAAAAGAGAGAGAGAGAGGAAATTGAACATATGTCTCTAATGCATGCAGGGTAAACAATATATTTATCATTGCACACATAAATTACTGCATTAATACATTACATATCCAATAAAATGTATAAAAATAGAAAAATTTAAGGATAACACTGCTAGAACGTCTATAATCTTCTCAGCCTCTAGCGGCTTATCTTGCACACTGGCAGGTACTCATAGTATTGCCTAGATGCCTGTCTTGGCCTCCTTCTGGCCTCGCTTTCCCCACAGAGCTCACAGGACACACCCACCTAGAACCAACATGGCCAGCTTCTGGGTATCACTTGCTGGGTACCCAGGACTCAAGAGTTTTTCTGCCCAAATGGTCTCCAGCTTGCTCCCAGGGCCCATGCAGTCTTCTTGCCTGGGTCCTCCTTCAACAGGAGATGCCAGTGTGATCACCCTGAGGCCCAAGTGTTGGTCAGGAGCAATAGTGTTGGTTAGGGCTGGACAGGGGCCCTCGTGCGAGGCGTTTTGTGCAACAGGACAGAACGGAGGGCTGAAGAGGAGGAGGGGTAGGCTGTAGACTGAGGTCTCAGATTTTAGGAGTGTGAGAATTGGTCTGTGAGCTAACTCTGTTTTGGAGACTGCTGTGCTGCAGAAATGAACTCACTGTAAGGAAGCTGGCACTGTCATCACCCACTGAAAACCAGAGGACATTTTCACCTAGAAAATTAGCGCACACACGGTGCTGGTGAGACTGCTGAGGATTTGATACTTTCAAGCAGCGTTGGCAGGAGTCCGAATTGAAACCGCCTTTTTGGGAAGGCAATTTGTGAACATATATATCAAAAATCTTCAAACTGGACTAACACTTTGACCCAATAACACTGCTTCTAAGAACTTACCCTAAGGAAATAATCATGATGTGACGAAAGACTTATGATGCGGGATCTTTACTGCAATGGAAGAAATGCGGAAGCAATGGGAAGTCACTTAATATGTTACATTCACGTGATGGAATGCTGTGACATGATCAGTAAGTGATGTTGGAGAATAACATTCACTGGCATGAGAAACTGTTAAACGATACAGTCAAATTACTACGGAGAATCTACGTTATGATTCAGTGTTTAAAACATATATGCATAGAAAAAAGGTAAGGCTATATGTCAATTACCAATTATAGAGGTTTATTTTTTATTTGTGTTTTTTTACATTTTGTACAGAGTTCATCTAATTCTTTTTGTAATCAGAAACAAATTATTCATAATGAGGAGAGTATCATAGTGGTAAGAAATGGCATTGTTCTCAACTAAAAGGGACGAAGATGGAAAGTCAGAATTTAGAGATGCCTAAAGGTTAGTGTCACGGTATAAACTACGTTCTCCTCAGATTCATTTGTTGAAGACCTAACCTCATATCTCAGAATATGCTTGTATTCAGAGATAGTGCCTTTAAAGACGTAATTAAGGTAAAATGAGGTTACATGGGTGGACTCTGATGCAGTATGACTAGTGTTCTTATAAGAAAAGTATATGAAGGCTTCCCTGGCGGTTCAGCAGTAAAGAATCTGCCTGCCAGTGCCGGAGACCCAGGTTTGATCCCTGACCTGGGAAGATCCCACATGTCGAGTAGCAACTAAGCCTGTGTGCCACAACAACTGAGTCTGCTCTAGAGCCTGGGAACTGCAACTACTGAGCCCATGTGTGCAACTACAGAAGCCTGCAAACTCTAGAGCCTTTGCTCCCCTNGCGGTTCAGCAGTAAAGAATCTGCCTGCCAGTGCCGGAGACCCAGGTTTGATCCCTGACCTGGGAAGATCCCACATGTCGAGTAGCAACTAAGCCTGTGTGCCACAACAACTGAGTCTGCTCTAGAGCCTGGGAACTGCAACTACTGAGCCCATGTGTGCAACTACAGAAGCCTGCAAACTCTAGAGCCTTTGCTCCCCTACGAGAGAAGCCACCGTAATGAGAAGCCACCGTGGCAGCCCAAGCCCTGCCACCAACAGTAGCCTCTGCTCGCTGCAGCTAGAAAAAAGCCCACTCAGCAACAAAGACCCAGCACAGCCAAAGATAAAAATATAATAATAATAAAAAAAAGTTATTAGGACAGAGGCCACACAGAGCCCAAGGAGCAACCACGTGCGGACAGAGANTGCATAGAAAAAAGGTAAGGCTATATGTCAATTACCAATTATAGAGGTTTATTTTTTATTTGTGTTTTTCTACATTTTGTACAGAGTTCATCTAATTCTTTTTGTAATCAGAAACAAATTACTTATTCATAATGAGGAGAGTATCATAGCGGTAAGAAATGGCATTGTTCTCAACTAAAAGGGATGAAGATGGAAAGTCAGAATTTAGAGATGCCTAAAGGTTAGTGTCACGGTATAAACTGCGTTCTCCTCAGATTCATTTGTTGAAGACCTAACCTCATACCTCAGAATATGCTTGTATTCAGAGATAGTGCCTTTAAAGACGTAATTAAGGTAAAATGAGGTTACATGGGTGGACTCTGATGCAGTATGACTAGTGTTCTTATAAGAAAAGTATATGAAGGCTTCCCTGACGGTTCAGCAGTAAAGAATCTGCCTACCAGTGCTGGAGACCCAGGTTTGATCCCTGACCTGGGAAGATCCCACATGTCGAGTAGGAACTAAGCCTGTGTGCCACAACAACTGAGTCTGTNCTAGTGTTCTTATAAGAAAAGTATATGAAGGCTTCCCTGACGGTTCAGCAGTAAAGAATCTGCCTACCAGTGCTGGAGACCCAGGTTTGATCCCTGACCTGGGAAGATCCCACATGTCGAGTAGGAACTAAGCCTGTGTGCCACAACAACTGAGTCTGTGCTCTAGAGCCTGGGAACTGCAACTACTGAGCCCACGTGTGCAACTGCAGAAGCCTGCAAACTCTAGAGCCTTTGCTCCCCTACGAGAGAAGCCACCGTAATGACAAGCCCAAGCCCTGCCACCAACAGTAGCCTCTGCTCGCTGCAGCTAGAAAAAAGCCCACTCAGCAACAAAGACCCAGCACAGCCAAAGATAAAAATATAATAATAATAAAAAAAAGTTATTAGGACAGAGGCCACACAGAGCCCAAGGAGCAACCACGTGCGGACAGAGAGAAGGCGCCCACCTGCTAGCCAAAAGGGGAGGCCTCCGGGAAACCAGACCTGACAACACCTTCATCTCAGACTTCCAGCCTCCAGAACTGTGAGACAATCAAGTCCTGGTGTTTAAGCCGCCCAGTCTGTTGTGTTTTGTTACGGCAGACCTAGCGAACAACGCAGCTAGTCCTGTTGACTGACCCTAAGATGACCCCCACCAGGTGATGTCTGCCGCAGGCTAAGGACGCTGGTGCAAAAGACGAATGGCTGAGCTCTAAGCAGTGTGAGATCCAGGTGCCAGCAGATTATGAAGGGGGATGTCCAGCTGGTAGCTGGGCGAGTGAGTCTGCAGTTCAGGAGGGAGCGCTGAGACGGGGGTCAGAGATGGGGAGTCACTTATCTTATTCAGATGTATGGCAAGGTCCGGGTTATGGCTGAGAGCCGTCTGAGAGGGAGCGTGGCCTACAGGAAAGAGTGTGGTTTGTTGGTTAGACCGTCTGGATTTGAACTCTGCCTCTGCCTCTTACTTACTATAAAGCTCTGCACGAGTTATTAGCCCACTCTGAAGCTCACTCTGCTCTGTGAGCAGAGGGCATCTTGGAGCCTCACCATGCTCCCGTGAGCCTTCAAATGATGTAACACGTTAAGTCCGAGAATGCTCTTGAATAGGAGCTCAAAGTGGCAGCTATTCCTACCATAGTAAGAACAAGGCTGAGGAAAGCTCACTGATGCTGAAGGGGGTGCTGTGAGGAAGACTGAGAAGTAAAATTCTGAGAGGCAAGAGGAAAAAGGCGCAAGAGAGTGGAAAAGGAAGTCAAGACAGGAGAAAGTTTCGGGAAAACAGTTGGTCAGCCCTGGTACACGTCACAGAGAAGCCAATAAGACAAGCAGGGAGCATAGTGCAGAGATGCACCCTAACCCCTTATTCCACGGTTTTCCTTTCCAAGGTGTGCACCATCTTTTTTTCTTTTTTCTTCTTTTTTCTTTTGAGAGCTCCATAGCTCTCCTTTCTTATCTGGGAACTAGACTGACACAGTTATTATTTATATGTGTTGATGTTCTAATAAGCCCAACATAGGCCAACTGAATTAGAGAGAGATGTGATAGTCAAATATTCTACAAGCTATTCAAGGGTTACTAGGCTATTAGGAAACATATTCTCTTTTGATATGTTTTTGTCCCTCATTCATAATCAATTTTAATCTCTTTCCCTGTAACGTCAAGCCTACAGCAGGCCCACTATTTCTTTTTATAAAAAGCATACTTCAAAAAAGAGAAAGCAAAACCCAGTTTGGGAAAGTCTTATCTACTTCTTGTAAACAAAGTTTTAATGGGATGAGGATACTTTTATGAGGAAGCACTGTTTTACAAGACTAAAAGGAACTTTGGAAAGCTATCTACCAAATTTCATCTATACTAAAGGCACTTTTTAAAGACATGTAAACCTCTCTGAAGTGAACTGTCTTACAATGAATGATGTATCATCTAATTGACAACACTGTCCTTTTTTAAAGGTTTTTTAAAACAATCAGTTTAAATTTATTTATTTACTGACTGCTCCACTTGGCATGCGGGATCTTAGTTCCCTGACCAGGGACTGAGCCCATGACCCCTCCAGTGGAAGCATGGAGTCTTAACCACTGGACCACTAGGGAAGTCCAGCATTTTCCTTTCTTTGTGGTTCATAAAGCATCACAATTGACAGTGTCTTAGATATGATCAAACATGACAATGATTTGCCTGAGGACCAGGCAAGCAATTCTAGAAACACAACCACTTATTGGTTTCGTAAGACCCTCTAGACAACAGTAATAATACGGTCAGGTGGCAGACACACAGCTCTGGCAACATTTTCCATTGCTTAGCATTAAGACCAGCATCTTGCTACTCACACCAAGAAACAAGACAGCTGATGGCTTACAACCAGGTAGAATTCCTCTCTGGGTCCATTCCAGCCCCTGTCACCTTCTCACTCTAAATACACACACATACACACAACAGTGCCATCTCCTGCTCCCCCACAGCCTTGCAGAGGCCTTTACTAGCCTCAGGATGGCTAATCTATCCATCACTGGCAAGAGAAAAGTGGGAGATACCCCTCTTTTACTTATTCTCTGTTAAACCCTCATTTCGATTTTGTTGCTAATGAAGGTCTACTGACAGCTGAAGCTATTAGAAACTCTCCTGATTATACCAGTGCCCCTATCACCAGATAGCTCCCATCACCCCCTGTCTACATTGTGAGCCCCAAGGCAATTTCTGTTGCTCCTCAAGAAAGATTTGGGAGCTGAGGACTAACCCCTGGAGGTCCTTAAATCCTTTTAGGAAGAATCTAGCCAGCAAAACACATGTCTTTGATATTTATAACTGGTCAAAATAATGCTGGAGTTACTGTTCCATCTGTTATGGAAAATTAAACCTCTGAGCTGTCCTGTAATAGAAAGAAGCTGCAGGGCTTTGCTGTCACCACCCTTTGTTTAACTCATGCAGCATTTGAAAGCACATTGGTCTACAAGAAAATAAAGCTTACTTGTGAGCTGGCTTATAAAAGAACTCAGATGACAAGAAACCCAAACAGCAGTCCCCGTTGAAGCTTTTATCCCCAGCCCTGAAGGCCAGCTGGGTCCTTCTGTAACATCAAAGGCACAAACAACTGAACCAAAGTCAAGACGGTCCTCCCAGTGGCCCGGGTGCCGTCAGATAGTCAGAAGCCAGGGGAACCTACCGGGTATGTGGGTTTTCTTCACCCGAAAGTGGATTTTGCCTGAGAGCTTATAAATCGCAGTTCCCATCTCCGAGCCCTGGCTCCGTGTGCAGCAGAGAGAGACAGCTGAGGGTGACAGGCTGAGTGGGCCTGCTCCCGCTGACCTATGTGACTCAGAGCCCACCAGGCGGCCAGGGCTCCTTCCACGCCCTGGCTTCGAGTATTTTTCCAACTGGCCACCAGCATGCTCAGCAGCCCTGTTCGTCAGGGCTGTCAAACTCTCACAGCCAGGTCTATAAATCAGGCTAGAAGAGGGCATGGGTTTCCCAGTCCACAGTCTTAACTGGAGATGCCTGCATTGTGGTTAGGAAGGCCTCTGGACCCAGATGGTCGAGGTGAGCTGTGAAGCTTTTGGCAATTTATTTAACCTCTCTGTGCCTCCATTACGTCTTCTGTAAGATAGTCTCCATGCACTGACTTTTGATAAGGACTTAAAGGACTTACAGGGTGGTCCAGCGGTTAAGATTCCCCCCTTCAAATATAAGGGGCATGGGTTCAATCCCTGGTTGGGGAAGAGAGACCACATGCAGACTGGTGTAGCAAAAAAAGAAAAAACTGCTTAGAATGACGTCCAGCATCGTAGTAAGCCTCTCCAGGCAGTTACCCACTGATACTATAATTGTTGTTGAACGAAGCCCTGTGCTTTTCCTATTGAGAAAATATGCATTTATGAGCATGGATGTTAATTGATTGGGTAACAAGTTTCAACGACTTCCAAGGATACTAGGAAAGTATCATACACTAAGTCAGGTCACGAGTCCCATTGTTTGGGGAAAAGGAACCCCTTACAACAGCAGTCAAGAATTAGGAGAAGTGAGGCTGTCTTCTTCAAGCAGGTCCATCAGTGGGACTGTTTTACCTTTGCACTGAGAACCCACAGTTCCTGAGAGCGTGAACTGCAGTCTAGTATCGCTCTTGCCTCCCGTGAGAACTGTCAGCTTCTCTCCCGAGTGGCTGTGCTCTTCTGTCCCTGATCACCCCTTGTTGTCAACTTTGAGGCATTTTTATCCCTTGGTTAAACTCTCAGGTTAGTCCTGTGAGGATGGTGGTAGCCTTGCTTCACTTTTCTGGTGCCTGGAGGCAGAGAGGGGAGTTGATTTCACCAAAGGCGGATCTCATAGAAGGAAGTGGTCAGGATTTGGTACAAAACCCCTCAGCAGCCCCAAAATAGCCTTTCTTATTTCTCAGCTGGCTCTGTCATTTACCAGTGTGTGATCTGGGTTCTCAGTTTTCGCATCTGTAAAATGAAGGGGCGCTTCTAGGTGACCTGTGAGGTCTCTGTAGTTCTGATTTCCTCTGAGCTGGAGTTTGCACAAACAGGGAGGGAGGGGTGCCGTGGAGTCCTCATAAAGGTAAAGGCTAATATGGTTCATCTTCCTGAAGCATCAACATTACTTTTTACATTAAAATAAAACTGGGAGTGTGATGGAATGCAGTTCAAAATTTCCAAGTATTTTTCAAGGAAAAAGTGAGATTTTAAATAGGTTCACTTTTTCAGTGGAAAAAGTAGTGATGATGGTTGAACACTGAGATGGGTTCTCAGTGCAAAGGTAAATTAAGTGAATTAATGCCACCCAATTGTATAAGTAAAAATGGTTAAAATAGCAATATTTCTGTTATATATATTTTTACCACAGTAAAAAAGAAAAAAACAGTATTCGGGTAGAGAGTCCAGAAATAAACCCACACATACTTGGTCAACTGATTTTCAATGAAGAACAAAATTCAGTGGAGAAAGAATAATCTTTTTAACAAATGGTGCTAGGGCAATTGGACATGCATTTTTTTTTGCATATTTTAAAATAAACTTCATATCTCTCATGATGTATAAGAATTTATTCAAAATGTATCACAGATCTAAATGTGAGGCCTAAAGCTATACAATTTCTAGAAGAACACATAGGAGGAAATCCTTATGTCTTTGGGTTAGGCAATGATTTCTTAGATAAGACACCAAAAGCATAATTAATAAAAGAAAAATTGCAAATCAGATTTTATCAAATTTAAGAGCCTCTTCTCTTCAAAAGAAACTGTCAAGAGAATGAAATGACAAAGACTGAGAGTCAATATTTGCAAATCTGATTCAGAAAAATACAATGAATCTCAAAACTTAACACTCAGAAAGTAAACAGTCAATGTAAAAAACGGACCAGGACTTCCTTGGTGGTCCAGTGATTAAGAATCCGCCTGCCAGTGCAGGGGAATGGGTTTGATCCCTGATCCGGGAGGATTCCACATGTTAAAAGGCAACTAAGCCTGTATGCACAACTCCTGAGCCCGTGCTCTGAGCCCATGCGCTGCAACAAGAGAAGGCCACACAACCACAGCTAGAGCTCAGCCCCAACTCACCACAGCTAGAGAAAGCCCATGCCCAGCAATGAAGATCCTGCGCAGTCAAGAGTAAACAAACAATAAAAAATGCATTTAAAATAATGGGCCAAAGAGTTGAACAGACTTCATCAAAAAAAATAGAAGACACACAGATGGCAAATAAGTACATGAAAAGATGCTAGATATTATTAGTCATTAGAGAAATGCGAGTTAAAAGCACAATGCGATACTGCTAGGCACCTGCTAGAATGGCTAAATGGAAAATAGACCATAGCACGTCTTGGGGAGGACCTACTGGAACTCTTTCTCACATGCTGCTGATGCAGATGTAACGTGGTAGGACTACTTTGGAAGAATACTTGGACAATGTCTTAGAAAATTAAATATACAGCTACCATATGACCCTGCCATACCATTCCTGTGTATTACCCAAGAGAAAGGGAAGGCTTTGTCCATACAAAGACTTGTCCACAAATATCACAGCAACATTATTTTTTAATAGTCCTAAACTGGGAAAGAACTCAAACGTCCAAGAGCAGATTAATAGATAAACAAATTATGGCACATTGAAATACTATTCAGTGATTTGTAAAAGGAACTATTTTGATATACACAACAATATAAATGAATTTCAAAATAATTATACTGAGTGAAAGAAGCCAGACCCCCCCCCAAAAAGAGTACATGTTGTAAGAATCCATATATAGAATATTCCAGAAAGTACAAACTAATGTACAGCAACAGAAAGTGGATGAGGGGTTATGTGGTGGGGGCAGGAGGGGTTAAAGGGAAGGATGATAAAGGGGCATGAGAGGGTTTTGGGGAGTGATGGATGTGTTCATTATCTTGACTGTGGTGACTCCCAAGTTACGAGATTAAGCTCTTTAGATGGGATCGGCTTGGCAGAAAAGGGCATAGCGTCCCAGGTAGCAGGGTATGTGCATAGTACTTGAATGGAAATGTCTCACCCGGCTTGATTGCCATAAAATACGAAAATTGAGTCCCTTGAGATTTATCTCTTCTCTTGTCATAGCAATAATTCAAATGAATAACCTGTTGGTTAGGCTTCCCTGTATTTTTGCAGACAAATGATACAGCCTATAAGTGCAAGGATACACTAGATTCAGGTGTGGCTGGATCCAGGGGCTCAAACGAGATCACTGGCCCTTGCTCTGTCTCCATTTCTTCATTCTCCTGTCTGTGATGGCTCCATCTTCAAGAAGGTCTTCTCTCAGGGTGGCAAGATGACTGTCAGCAACTCCTGGCATGCATCTAGCAGACAGAGTGCTTCTGGATTTCTTAAGTTCCATCAAAAGATCCAGGACTGACTCTGGTTCAATGGACTTACGTGTCTATGTCTAGGTGTTAAAAAATGCTGACTGGCCAGGCTTGGGTCATGTGTTCACCCTTGGATCAACTCCAAGTAGGAAATGAATGGTTTCTCAATGAAAACCAGAGACCCACTGCACCTTCAACACGAACCCCTGCAAAGAACTACCAATTAGCTTAACATGGTGCTTGATTGCACTCCCTGAAAGCTTGACAGTAGCTGCATTCTGTATTAAAGATACACAGAATTATGAACTCACTTGATCAGGAAAGACACTAAAGTTCTGACCACTCAGTGTAGCAGGTTTTCTATACCTTATTCCTGTCAAGCTCTGACTTCAAAGCTAATTGTATTTCTTTGCATATGGTCATTCAGTCTAGGAAAACACACGAGACTTCCCTGGTGATCCGGGGATTAAGAATCCACCTTCCAGTGTTGGAGATGTGGGTTTGATCCCTGGTCGGAGAACTAAGATCCCACACACCATGGGGCAACTAAGCCACAACTAGAGAAGCCCATATGCACAACAAAGACCCAGCACAGCCAAAAAAAAAAGGAAAAAAGGAAAGCATCCCCACCCCACCCCCACCCCCGCTGTATAAGCATTCTTTCTAGATGGCACTTAAAATCTCCAACAATCCTATGAGAATATTACAGACTGAGGTCCAGAAAGGTTAAGTAATTACTTGAGGTCAAGCTTGTGAGGGGGAGCAGAGCCTGCCCTTGGCTGCCTCTCTGCAGGTAGAGCCCTAGCTGCATAGGTCAGTCCCAGAAGCTGGGCTTCTCAGCCTCACCTGTCGTGTGTGTTCTCCAACACCCGCTTAGAGGCTATTAGAGATAACACGAGATGAACCTGCACTTTCAATGTCTTCTCAAAGCTAAAGAGAGCTTTCCTTTGTAGCCAATTTAATGTATAAAGGTATCTTCCGTTTACTGACATCAGACTCAGGAAGGAGTCTATTTTCGGTACATTTCAATTTATCTTTTAAGAACACTGTATAACCACCAGGTTGATGTGAAGGAAGGAGCATTGCCCTAGTTAGGAGACCTGAATTCCTCTAGTTCTGCCTTTGCCCACCACTCCCTGTATGACTTCTGAAAATCCACTTAACCTGAGTTTCAGTTTCGTGAAATGAAGTTGGATTTGATCAGGGTTTCCTGCTGGTGGTAGGTAGACATACCATGGTGGTACCTGAAATGAACACTTTACATTTTCCTAAATCATATACACATTTTAATGTGTAAAAATATAATAGTACACCAAGTCAATTATTCTCCAGGTATTTCTTCTTAGGATGATGCTAAGTAAAATGGATATATTATTTGATTTTATATATATATATATGTATTAAGTGAATTCTAGTAGAGGCTTATGCAAATATGGCAAAAAACTGCAACAGTGGCCTATGAATGATGGAAGTTTAGGAATTCCTGGATTGGGAAATGGAGCTACAGTTTACTGAGCCAGGAACCTGGCACTTTGTAAGCATTAATTCTTAATATCCTAAGCAATAAGTACTGTTATTATCATCTTTATATTATCAAAGAAGATGCTGTGGCAGAGAGAGGGGAAGTTGCTTTCTTACCAGTATGTGGCCAAGCCAGGCTCTGACCTCAACCACGTTCTTGGTCCTTGTGCTCTGATGGCGACCATGGACGGCGGTGCATTGTGGAGGATTTACTGAGACCCGAAGGTAGGGGTGTTTAATTCAGTAGGCTCGGGATGAGGGCAGCATGAGCACCACCTGAGGAGCTTGTTAAAGCTGCAGTCACAGCCCCTCCCCCAGGAGTACCGGTCCTTAGGCTGGAGGGTTTGGGAGGCGAAGTTTTAACGATCACCCCAGGACGTTCTGAAGTAAGAGGACCTGTGGTCTCACACTGAGAAGTGGCTGTGGCCCTCAGAATAGTTAGAATAATGAGTAGCTGTGGGGAGATGAGGTCACTACTGACCTCCCTCCCTCCCTTGTTCACCTGGCTTGTCATACTTGCGGCTGTTTGCAGCCTGTGGGGCAGAAGTAATGAGCTGACATCATGTCTCTTTCAACTGTTCCTCTTACACATCACAGTGGCAGCAAGGAATCAGTTGATCTGTAGTCTCAAGTCGGTTCTGACAGTAGATCTCTATGTTCCTGATCACCCTACCAGAAGAAAACAAATTCCAGAACAGATAACGGTAGAAAAGTAAGCTTTGAAAAAATTCAGTGCAGAGTCAAATAAATTCTAGGTCTGCAGAATCTCACCTACACTCACTGATGCCACCTACCAGCCTGTTTCCCCCTTCCACAGCCAAAGCTCATTGTGGGGCTTTAAAAGGATGAAAGTAGTGGAAGAATGTGTATGTCTCTTCCAAAGAGACAATGAGGACAAGAGATGCCTGTGCCCCAGGACAGCTTTGCTAGTCAGGTCTGCCAAAAAGTGAGAGAGAAAAAAGGAGGAAAAAGAGGAGAGGATGCTTTCAGAGCTTCTGAAAAGGAAGACGTGAACTTTTGGTTAGTCCCTCTCAGATGAACAGTTTAGAAAAGAGGTAAGAATTGTACACAAATGACGACAATCAAAATACAAGATGATAACAAGCAGCATAAGAGAAGTACAAATATCTTGAAACAGGTATAACGTTTGGTGAGCAGATGAACAAAAAGGTTTTTGAAACTCTAAGACCTGATGCCCAACAACTGGATGAACAGGATGAAGCCGGAACCTGAGCTCTTCAGGTTGCCAGAATCCCATTTCCCATTTTTCTTACATTCGACATTTTCCCTTTTGATTACAGTGTTAGTCGTTCAGTTGTGTCCTACTCTTTGCAATCCCGTGTACTGTGGGTAGCCTGCCAGGCTCCTCTGTCCATGGCAAGAATATTGGAGTGGGTAACCATTGCCTTCTCTAGGGGATCTTCCCAACCCAGGGATTGAGCCCAGGTCTCCCACATTGCAGGCAGATTCTTTACCAGCTGAGCCACAGGGAAGTCCTTCCTTTTGGTCAAGTCACACCTGGAATTTTACAGGCATTTGAGTTTGCGTATCAGCACGATGTGGATGCTGATATAGTTACTGCAGAGGATGCAATGCAGGAAGTATGTGGAGATGGGACTGGCTATGTGGGCTCGACTGAGCTGGGCCTTGGATGGCATTCAAAGGAGTCAGTACCTTAAGAGTCAGCGGATCTCAAATAGAGCATTGGCGCCCTCTTTAGACCCTGCACCTTGATACCATAGAGCATCACGAGAGGTGTTCTGGGAGTGAGCGGTGCAGGAGAATCAGAAACAAAACAAAACTGTAAGCAACAGGGAGCTACGATGCAGTGTGTGACTCGGGAGGGACAGTGATGGGAGCATACACGTGCTTTAGAAATCTCACTCTGGGGGAAGCTGGGAGCGTGATGGGAGGAAGGAAGGGAAGAAGGTAGAATGATTGAAGCCAGAACAGCTAGCGAGTGACAACAGCAATCCGATGGGACTCAGGACCTCCCTCCCACCACCAGCTTTCCAGCCCCTCTGGTCAACTGACCCACTCAGGAACTGGGCTGTGGGCAGATCAACCCGAGGGGAAGGCCACTTTGTAAAAACATTTGTGCTTGTTGTAGTCTGCTTTTTCTATCCCCAAATTCAGAGTCTTTGGTCTTAGGCTGTAAGTGACTCTGGATCATATACAAATTTGGGAGCTGGTCTTTACAGAGAGCATCTGCTGAAGCCTGGCAGACCTGGGGGGCAAGGAGGGGTTTTCTGGACCCACAGAAGACATTTTTATCTACAGAGTAGCATCCAAACAAGGAAGCCCATGTGGTTTTAAGCAAATGAACAGAGAAGTGACCTCAGAGAAAAAAACATGGGCATCTTTCTTTCCCCTGAAAGCAATCAATGCTCAGCTGCCATCCCTTCACACCACGTCCCTGTGCCTGACACCTTGGGTTTGGAAAATGTAGCTGCTCTAGAAGCAACACTATTCTGGATTCTCAGAGGGGTTCAGCAACCCAAAGCAGTGGGAGGGGATAGAATTGAGGAAATCCTTGCTCTTCTTTCTTACCCAGGGAACCAGATTTTCAGGATTAGTCCTGCTAATGTTTTGTTTTGTTGCATTTTAAACCCCTCCTGGGACAGAGAAACTGGAATCCCCAGCTTCCTTAGCTGAAACCAAGTAGGTGGATGGCTATAGAAATCACAGCCAAATAGTTTGGGGGGTGGGAGAGGGGGAGACTTCTGGTCCCTTAATTTCTTGGGTTGGCACTCCTGGTACATTCCTGGTCATTATCATGAATAATCTCTCAATTCTCTTGGCAAATCATCCAAATCGTTTCATGGTGACCAGTCCTAAAATTGCCATTGACAAAAGACTTGATTAGATGCTGTGTATGTGTGCATAACATGTTTGTGTTCTGCCTGCTGGGTCAGGCGAGGGGGTGGGATGAAGAATTGAAACATCTTAACCACACATCTCATCGACAGCACTGAGCATGACCTACCATGGGTCTATCACCCTGACCCAAAGAAGCTAAGGGCAGGTCCTTGCCAATTTCTTCCTATGTCCTCCAGCAGGAGCTGAGATGAAAATAATAGATATGATATCTGGGAAACAGAAGCTTTGTTGCAATTTCTATTATTACTTTATATGCTCTCAAAAAAAGAAAGTTTTGAGCCTAGAGAAGATTCATTCTGTAACATAGGCTTTTTGGTATTTTCAAAGGTGTTCTACTTTGAACTTTCTGGATCTGTCTAGAAAA
The DNA here is from genome assembly GCA_006410615.1 of Neotragus moschatus. Classification (NCBI taxonomy): domain Eukaryota; kingdom Metazoa; phylum Chordata; class Mammalia; order Artiodactyla; family Bovidae; genus Neotragus; species Neotragus moschatus. Next base: position 2,038,930 of record SJYA01000910.1, read on the forward strand.
CCATGTCACAGGAAACACTGCGTTTCCAAAAGTACTTGCTTTCATGCCTCCTGGTGTTCTAAAAAGGTCTGCTGTTTCTAAAGCACTTATAAACATGAAATTAAAAATTTGAAGCTTCACAAGTTGAACTTCTCGGACTTTCAGACTCCCCCTCTCTTCTAGAGATGAGATCAACGCAGCAAGTAGAAGGGCTATGTTCTCATGATTTGGGGGAACAGATCCAGGAGGGCTCTGAAGGGGGGCAAAGAGCTCAAACTCAGGCAAAGATGAAACCAAAATTCACTTCCCCTGACTATGTCACTTTTCAGCTGCGTGTCTTGGGCAAATTATTAAGCTCCTTTAAGAAATCCCACTTGTTTAATTTTGCATTTGTTCTTGGGCTTATAGACATTTAAGGTCCATCTAATTCTAAGACTTTAATGTACCCAGAGGCTACATCAACACCCCCAATTTCAATCAGTCATTTTTTTTTCCCCAGTGTCCTCTTTTCAGTAATGACCTCAATACTTCTTAGCTAGCAGGAATAGTAACAGGAATCCAGAGGAGTGAAACACCACATTCGTATTTAACACATGTATCTAGGCTCCCATTTGGAGAACCTACAACTTTTTTTTTTTTTTTGCTATCAAGGATCAAAAATTAGCTTTCTTGAATGCACCATTAGGACTAGAAATAGAAGCTGACACTTATTCAGAACTTGTGTGGCAGGTTTTGATCTAGATGTGCTATTTCCATCAACACGCTTACTAATTATTGATAGAATAATTTAATTAACTTCCTTGCAGTATAATTCACACACGCACACACACACACACACACACACACACCCATCCCCTGAGAGTTTTAAAGTATTAAACTAGATTATACATATTTTGATAGTGAAAAAGAATGGAAGTATCAGTTTAAGGAAAAAGAGATGATTGAAATGTACTAGGCCCTACATGTGTAAAGTTCTTAATCAGATACCCACAGTCATTTCTGTATCAGTTAAAGGAAGATGTGGTGGTGGCTCTTCTATCATATCATCAGATTATGCTGGATTACCTACCAGACAAAGGGTAAATGGTAAGCTCTTACATAACATGCAGAGCTACATGGGTGTCAAAAAGCTCTAAATTTTTAGTCAACTGCAAGATTAAACACTGTGAAGGAAGAGCATGTGCTCACCTTGTTCCCGGCGGCATTTCCAGACCTCCTCCCAGGTGCAGGGTAGGAAAATGAGAGCTGGGCTCTGCAGAAGGGGTCAGGTATCCTCTTCCCTCAACCCCCTGTCCTAGGACTCCTCATATTCCAGCCAGGCAGGACTAGATGGAAATGCAGCAGTACACTGAAGGTGCTTTAAAATCTTACCTTAAATGCTTGACTAAAACATGCTGTATAAACTGACAGAAATAAAATGGCCCATTGACTTTTAAAATTTTCTATGAGAAGGGGAATGCATTTGATTATTCTTTTTCCGCTTATTCTAAGGTATTTTAATTCCACAAGCAAATTGAGATTCACTGATAAAAAGAGCTCTTTTCTTTTTTTCTTAAAAAAAAAAAAAGCTAAACATTCTCCATCTCTCTTTAGAAAACATCTCCAAACCCAAAAGCCTATAGAGCAAAAACTGGATTATAAAATGTTCATGACTTTTAATATCTCACCTTCAAATTGCTTTCTCTTTTCTCTCAGAAAACCATGTTAAATAACTTTTTAAAGGTTTTAAGAGCTTTGTTTTTTCTCCCTACTTGAGAGAGGCTCCATTTTAGTAACAGAAAAAAGTGTATTTCAAATGAAACATTAGCCTCAGATAACTTACCTCGCCCCTGGCTCCAGAGCAACTTGGATTTCTGATTCTTGGAGCAGGTTAGTGACTTGGGGAAGCAGTAGAAGAGCCGGGCTATTCTTCTGAATGTCTTGTTAAAGTCACTTTTGATGGCCATAGCCAGTGCTATTGAGTGCTTCAGAACGGCCCTCCATGAGAATGTGGATGAGGAAACACAGTAACGCCCACATGTGACACTTTAGCTGTGAACTCTCTTTCAGCCAATATGTCTGGGGACCACCTGTCAGCCCTAAATCCCCTTCCTCTGTCATTCCTTTGGTCTGTCCTTTGGACCTTAGCCCTCGTAACTAGAAATTGTATTAATAGATGTTCTTTCTAAAGAAAGAGTTTTAAGCTTCAGAAACTCTAACCTAATGCAACACTTGATAATTTTTAAGTATAGACACCACCCCTGCCCCACCTCCTCCAAAGAATTACAATTACTTTCACACAGGGACAGAGTCACCAGTATCCACTAACACAGCATCCAACAGAATTGTCAATGGCAGTCTGAAGGACTTGCTGGTGTTTAACAAGCTACTTCTAAAAGCCATAGCCTTGATCCCATTTGTTTTTTTATTGGAAAAGTGAAATGTATTTTAAACCTTGGCAGGAATCTATTGCAGAAAGAATGAATTTGACTGATTCTTACAAGTCAAGAAGTGTATAAAAGACAAAGACCCAGCATCACTCCTGGAACTACATTTAACAACTGCTCTTTGTGCATTCTGTTTATGTCAAAAGAAATAAACTTATTCATACATTAGTCCTTAAAACAGCCTGATGTAATGCTTGAACAGTGCTTTTTTTATGTGACACACTACATTTTTGGAGCTGACGTATACACACCCACAAAAGGAAACTATTTTATTACCAGTTTCTGTTTCCAAGTCAGATGTTTTTGTTTCCTACTCTACTTCCATGAGTTCTTATGAATTTACTTAGGCGTCTGCTTATAAGTGACAATTGGGGGAGAAAGTCCAATTAAAACCATAGCGTAAGACTTTCTGATACTCTCCTCTTCCTAAAAATAGGATGTAGGCTGGTGGATCTTACCCAAAATGACAGCATTAAGACTTCTTTATTTTTTCAGTGTCTGCCCCCGCACGTTTTAAATGTATGAGTAACTGTAGTCATGGGTCGCAAAGAGTCGGACACGACTGAGCTGAACTTTTCAATAGCACTTCCTCAAAGACAAAAAGTACAAGGTGAAAAATGCCCTTCTGAGTGGAGTTAGGGCAAAGATAAAAAGACTAGCTCTGGTTGTGGCTGTGATTCTGATGTGACAATAAAAGTTCTGACATTTCAGTTGAGACTGTTTATACCTACTGATAATTCATAATTCCTTTCTTAATTTCAAATAACAAACCTCTTTTAGCCCAGAACACCAAAAAAGCAAACTTCATCACTTAAAAAAACCCCAGAAAAACAAACAAAAACACATTCTGGATAACTTACCGATACAGATATTATATTTTTTAAAGGAATATTTTGAGGAAAAAATCTTTTATATCTAATAAGAGACACTCTGACAGTGTAACGAGGGCTATAAGCCACTTACACAGTATTTGGTCATTTCCAAAATAATCGAAATGGGACCTTTAGAAGATATGATGGGATTATTTTCCACATTTCTTCCCTAACCTCTAATTTCTTTTTTATTTGCTAAAACATATCCTTGTTCTCCCCACATAATTTACATTCACTTATTTCATTTTTGATTATTTATTCTATTAGAACCATAATCTCTGTTTTACATTAAGAATTAAATCTTACCTCACACCTGTCAGAATGGCTATCATCAAAAAGAACACAAATAGCACATGTTGGTGAGGATGTGGAGAAAAGAAACCCCTGTACACTGCTGGTGGGAATGTAAACTGATCAGTCACTGTAGAAAACAAAAGCAGAACTAAAAGTAGAACTATCATATGATACCAATCTACTCTGAGGCATATATCCAAAAAAACCCCAAATGCTAACTTGAAAAGATATGTGCACCCCAATGCTCACAGCAGTATTATTCACAGTTGCCAAGATACAGAAGCAACCTAAGTGTTCACCGACAGATGAACGGATGAAGACGTGGTGTATACATATATAACGGACCACTACTCAATCATAAAAAAAGAATGAAACTTTACCACTTGCAACAATGTGGATGGACTTGGAGGGTATTATGCTAACGGAAATAAGTCAGAAAAAGACAGATACAGTACAGTATCACTTTTATGTGAACTCTAAAAAATACAACAAATGAGTGAATATAGTAAGAAAAGAAACAGCGTCACAGATAAAGAGAACAAACTAGTGCTTACCAGTGTGGAGAGAGAAGCAGAGAGGGGCAAAATAGGGTAGGGGATGAAGAGCTGCAAACTACTAAGTAAAAAATAAGCTAAAAGTATATACTGTACAACAAGGAATATAGCCACTACTTTATGATTATACATGGAATATAACTTTTAAAACTGTGAATCACTATACTGTACATCTGTGACATATAATATTGTATATTACTGTACATCAATTTAAAAAAACTACCAAAAAAAAAAAAAAATTAAATCCACCAACTCCTTCACTTGTTACATTTAATATTTTTAATCCCCATCTTTTGGAAACATATCCAAATACTGGGGAAAAAAAAAAGCTCCTAGAGATGTAACTTATTTTAAAGCTAATTTTACTTACATAGTAACTGAAAATTTGGTTAGCAGACCAATGTCACTATGCATTTATTGACATAAGGTGTTTCGAATGAAGATACTTTCTTGAGAGTAGTCTATTGAAAGCAAATGTGCTTGATTTATATGCTGCTGTAATGAGGAATAGAACAGTAAGTCTTAACCAATTATTAGCGTGGATAAGCATTGATCCTACCAGGACAACTTACACAAGTTATACAAATACAGTCCCCACAGCAAGGGTTTGTTTATTGTTCTTTTCTAGAGGTGCTTGAATAAAAACGGAATTTGAAAATATATTAACTGACCATATAACTTAGGTAAAATTATTACCTAGTATTCAGTGACATAAACTTTTAAACTACACAACTAAAGACATTCATGTTAGATGGTCAAATGGAAAATTAAAATTATAAGAGATTAAACACCCCTTTGTCCCACACATTCTCTGACTAAACAGTTTTTGATGGTGATAACTGTCACAATCAAAGTAATGTCATTTGCCCCTGTATTTATTTCTATAATGTGTACATGTGACACTTAAAATTTCCCACCACAAAAGTATCAATTTGAGATTTCAAATAACATCCTAATCTGTTTTCAGTTTCCCAGTGTCCATGGCAGCCAAAAGTTATTTACTCTTTAAAGCATGGTCTCTTCATGATACACAAGGTTGAACACGATCATACTTCAATCATCTAAGAAATCAGAAACCAAAACCAAAACCTAATCCTTCTGGGATAAAATAATTTCATATTGAGCACAATTCTTTTGTCTAGAACCTTAGCCTTTTCAAAGAGAAGACTCTCTTTTGGATTTGTACAGCGTATATTTATGAAAGAACTTCTACTAAATTTGGAATCAATGGTTTAGAAGAGACACAGAATTGCCCCTTGTCCAATTTCTGAGGCTACCTTGACCATTACCACCCACATTATTTTTCAAAAGATAACTTTTGTTTCTCAAACTGTTGTACACAGAAAAATACAAACTGTTACATTAAAATTGAGAAATTTATTGATATTTCTTCATGAAATAGTAAGCAGAATTAACAAAGAAATGTACAGCCTAAAACAGTTGAAATGATCCTAAAATTTTTATGACAATTATACGCTTATGGCCAAAATAAAAAATGAAGTTTTTAATAATTCATCACTTTAAAAATTTTGCTCAGTAATTTACCTGAAATTAAACAGATAGGAGGATAACTGGGATAATGCCACTTTATCCTTCTCAAAAAAACTGGGATCCTGGTACAACAGTGGTTCGGTTCTGCTCTCCACTCACAGAAGCTCTCTCACCATTCTGTCACTTCAAACGTGTCAACAATCAGCCTTTACTGATTTGTAAGGATGCCAATTTTGGTTCCACTTAAAAATGTTTTCAGCAGGCAGTCGGAGATACATGAGTTAGTTGGCCTTACTCAGAAAAGTCGACCATCAGTATCTCAGAATATCGGTCATGGCTTTCTTCTAAGTGCTAACTGAGGTCAAATGTCCTCATATAATTATGAATGTTAAAAGGTAAAATTACATCTTAACAGCAGCCAAAAATTTATATATTTTTATGTATTTACAATATTATACATATTTACATGACCACATCAAATAGTGAAATATAGAAACAAGAGACCACCTATACAGGCATTCATTTAATGCCCTGACATTATTTTCTTGTGCAAACTGAAACTTGCCTCAAACTTCTTATAAAGCTAAAGACAGTCGACATTGCGAAGGCCACCGTCCATGGTTAATGAGCCAAACCTAAAACACAAAAGAAAAAAAGGCAATCTCACAAGATTCATTTATTTGACCTCTAATGTTTTAAAGAATATAAAATACTTCTTAGATGAACAAACTATTCTTTTTAAAGAGTTAACCAACTATAATTTGCTCTATTTTGAAAACAGAGCAAAATAAACTTGCTCTACTTTGAAACACAGTGGTATTATTATAAATATTTGAAAAAATACAACTCAATGGCTTGGGAAGACTTCTTAAGAGAAAACGAAGAATGACATAATCTAGAAGCATTAGGACGAGTTGGGTAATTTCTTTGGGATGGGATTTATAAACAAAGATGTGGAGCTGGGAGTCAGGGACAGTCTGGAATGGAATCCTGCTAGAACAGAATGTTATTTGGAGGAATAAAATTGGGTGATTAGGTGGCATCAGACTATTATATTCTTTGAATTCAGTACAAATTTATATTTGACTTTTTAGGTAGCAGGAATTTAGAACTTTTTGAGTCAAAGGAGTGGAATGATTAGGTCAGTATTTGGGAGGATTAGTTTGGCTGTAAAACCTATGACAGATGAGAAGGGCTGGTTAAGCATATAGATAGGAGATTATGACCACAGCTCATGAGGGAGGGAGGAGGAAGGAGATCTAAATGAGGCTGATGAGGGCAACGGGAACATTCTGAAGGAAGACTACCAAACATGATGAAAGGAAGTAAAAAAAGAGTCAGTGTCGAAAACAATTTATGTTCATGGAAGGAGCAGAAAGGGGAAGAAGATGAGGAAATTACAGGGGAAACTGAGTTGGGAAGGGTGATAAGTGATTTTAGATACAAAGTGACATATCTATGTGGAGACAGTGCACAAGACTTGGTTTCTATTACTTGTTCTGACACAAATCCTTAAGTGGTCACTCAAACATTTAAGTTATGATTCTGCCATGTCTGGTTACCCATGAATTGTCAAGCCAGCAAATAAAACATGACTAATTGGACATGCTTTGGGAAGTGGGGATTTTCTTTCACAAAACAGAAGTGATTCAATGTATCAAAATTTTGTTTAAAAATTTTAATAATCTTTTCTATTTGCTAATCTTTAGCCTTTCAGGATAAATTTAGAATTTGGCTAAAGTTGTGAAGAAACTAGTTTGAATAAATTTATGAAGTTTAAATAAAGAGATAATTACTACGTAGATGCTAAAAACCAATAGGAAAAGACTTTAAAACCTAACAGGCAATTCACAGAAAAAAAGAAAGAAGAAGAAACATACAAAAAGATGTTTGATGTCACTATTAACTGAACAAATGCAAACTAAAATAAGATACCAGCTTCTACTAAACAAACTGGCACTTGAAAAAGTGGTAACATTTAATGGGATAACAAACAAGTCTTTCAGAGAACTAACAAAACTTATCAAAATTTAAATGTGCATAACCTTAGATCCAACAATTCCGTATCTAGAAACATCAAGAAATCAACCGTTCAAAAATTCTTACACAAGCACATGAAGAGATATATGAACATGTATGTTCACTGAAGCATGGTTTGTAATTGTGAAAAATTAGAAACAATTTAAATGCCCAATAAATAGGAATGCGATAAATAGATATGGTAGATGATTACGCTAGAATACCAGGCAGCTGCTGAAAATGAGAAAACTAAAGCTATAGGTATGGATATGAAAACATACTCTTGATACATAGCCTTAAGTGAAAAAAGAATACCCCAGTGTGAACAGAATGATTCCATTCTTATAAAATACACATGCACAACAAACTATTAACACTGATTACTTCTATGAGGGTAGAGAAGTGTGAGACAGTAGATGATGACTTTTATTTCAATTTTTACAATTACATATAGCTAAAAGTTGACTTACCAATTCATTAAATTCATTAAGAAGGCTGATGATATTACAGAAGTGTCTGATAACTTTCTGCATGTAGCTCAAATATGTGATTTCCTGACATTTAATCTTTTCAAGCCTTAGGAAGCTGCGTGGTCTTTTATTTGAGAGAACAGGGTTAGTAGGGGGAAGATGATGTGAGGAGATAGGAGGCTGGGTTACAGCTCCAGCTCAACTTCTCAGATATGAACGTCAGTATCTGTGGAACACTGACAAAGACTATCTGCTAGACCCTGGAACGCAAGGCTGGAATGCATGTCTAGTGAGGCCATACAGCATGAAAGTGCTCTTCAAGTGTACAAAACACCACATAAACATGATGTCCTTTCATTAACATCTTGGTGGTGAGACAACCTCTGGAGGAACACCTATAGGCTAGAAAAAGGCGGCTTTTCCTTCATGAGCCAAATATGACTTCACTCCTCTGAGAAACACAGACAAGGAATATGAAAAAAATAGCCAATGAAGTGGCTTTATTGGCTCTATATGTTTTCCAGCTTTTTCTCCTTGATCTATTAGGATTCTGGAGATAAGCAGACACTCAGCTCCTCAAAGAACTCAATGAACAGATGATGCTCACATGCAAGGATGTGCAGAGGGTTCTGTGAGTTACACTATCAGAGTGCTGCCATCTCCTATGCAACTCTGATTTCAGAACTGAAAATGATGATTCTAATGAGAAAGTGTTTGGAAAAATAATATGCAAAAGATTTTTGTTTTCACAGACTGATTCAAAGAATTCTATTAGGTTGCTGCAAAACTGCGGTTTTACACTGTTGAAATTTGCCATTTGATACTGGAATACATTCTTAAATAAATGTGGTTATGTTGTCAGACATCATATTAATGTGCATGTCTCACTTTACGTGTTTTTGCTAATGACTTATTACTTGCTGTTTATTTTATATTTATTTTAGACTATGGAAATGATGTTAGACAAAAAGCAAATTTGAGTGATTTTCTTATTTGAGTTCAAAATGGGTCATAGAGCAGAGCAGACAGCTTGCAACAGAAACAACACATCTGGCCCAGGAGCTGCTAATGAATGTAGCATGCAGTGGTGGGTCAAGAAGCTTTTAAAGGAAACGAGAGCCTTGAAAATGAGAAGCATGGTGGTCGGGCATTGGAAGTTGACAACAGCCGATTGAGAGGATTATCAAAGCTGATCTTCTTACAAATACAAAAGAAGTTGCCAAAGAACTCAACGTCAACCATTCTATAGTCATTCGGCATTGAGGCAAACTGGAAAGGTGAGAAACCTTGAGAAGTCGGTACCTCACATGCATGCACACTCAGTCACTTCAGCTGTGTCTAACTCTTTGAGATTCCATGGACCGGGGCCCACCTGGTTCCTCTGTCCATGGGATTCTCCAAGCAAGAATACTAGAGTGGGTTGCCATGCCCTCTTCTAGGTGATCTTCCTAACCCAGGGGGATCGAACACATTTCTTAAGTCTCCTGCACTGGCAGGCAGGTTACTCATGAGCTGACCACAAATAAAAAAAATTGTTGTTTTGAAGTGTCATCTTCTCTTAATCTACGCAACAACAAACTATTTCTCAACTGGTTGTGATGTGGGACGAAAAATGGATTTTATATAAACAACCAGCGATGACCAGGTCTGTGTCTGGACTGAGAAGAAGCTCTAAAGCACTTCCCAAAGCCAAACTTACACCCCAAAAAAGTCATGGTCACTGTCTGGTGGTCTGCTGCCCAACTGATCCATTACAGCTTTCTGAATCCTGGCGAAGCCATTACATCTGAGAGAAGTATGTTCAGCAAATCGATGAGATGCACAGAAAACTGCAACACCTGCAGCCAGCACTGGTTAACAGAAAGGGCCCAACTCTTCTCCACAACAATGCCCAAAAGCATGTCACACAACCAACATTTAAAAGCCGAACAAATTGGGCTATGAAGTTTTGCCTCATCCGCCATAGTCAACTGACCTCTTGCCAACTGACTACCACTTCTTCAAGCATCTGGACAACTTTTTGCAGGGAAAATGCTTCCAGTAGGAAGCAGAAAATTCTTTCCAAGAGTTCGTCAAATCCCAAAGCATGGATTTTTACGCTATAGGAATAAATACACTCATCTCTCGTTGGTAAATATTTGTTGATTTTAATGGTGCCTATCTTGCATGGAAAAATCCCATGGATAGAGGAGCCTGGAAGGCTACAGTCCATGGGGTCGCTGAGGGTCAGAAACGACTAAGCGACTTCACTTTCACTTCTCACTTTCATGCACTGGAGAAGGAAATGGCAACCCACTCCAGTGTTCTTGCCTGGAGAATTCCAGGGATGGGGGATGGGCTGCTGTCTACGGGGTCACACAGAGTCGGATACGACTGAAGTGACTTAGCAGTAGCAGCAGCATTTTGACTAATACAGAGAAGGCAATGGCACCCCACTCCAGTACTCTTGCCCGGAAAATCCCATGGGTGGAGGAGCCTGGTGGGCTGCAGTCCATGGGGTTGCTAAGAGTCGAACACGAGTGAGCGACTTCACTTTCACCTTTCACTTTCATGCATTAGAGAAGGAAATGGCAACCCACTCCAGTGTTCTTGCCTGGAGAATCCCAGGACGGGGGAGCCTAGTGGGTTGCTGTCTATGCGGTCGCACAGAGTCGGACACAACTGAAACAACTTAGCAGCAGCAGCATTTTGACTGATAAAGAAGTGTTTGAGCCTCGTTATAATGATTTAACATTCATGACCCAAAACTGCAATTAAATTTGCACCAATCTAATATTAACCAGTGCTTCTATAAAATGAAATCAATCACAATTATCTTTTCTTTATCCAAACAACCCCAAACATTAAAAGGCATCACGAAATTCACAAAACCTAAGGGCTCTGACTTAATACTCCTTTCTCACTGCTTAACCTATTGATATAGGAAGACAGATACAAGTATAGATATATATGTATGCACTCAATTGCATAATCACCAGGCAGAATGATTTTTTAATTACTCACCTTTCTAAAATATGATTATTTTCAGCAAGTTCTTTAACTACCCCTTCCATTTCTTCCTTTAATTTCTTCATACTATATTCAAAATAAAGATAAAAGTATCTCTGCTTAGAAAAAGTAAGCAAATGTTCTACGATTATATTTATAGTATGTTTAGTTCTCTAGATTGTTCTAAGCCATTAAATAACATTAGCAAATGTATTCCTAACAAATATGAAACATTTCAAAATAAAAGAGTAAGTAAAACAAAATAAAAACAAATAGAAACATTATAGTTACCAAATAATAACTTTCTTACCCAAGAGTCATTTCTACTAATGTGTTAGAACATGGATAAACTGGGGTCATGGTATGTTTGATTCCACTGGAGGCTGCGAACATTTTCTGTGGCAAAGTTTCTTGTAACTAAAACATCAAACACAAAAAAACCACATCAATCACAGAACAGAATACTTACTACAGACCTTGGAACAAATGTTACAGGTTTTAATAAGCCTGTTATAGCTTTATGCTGTAATTTCAAAACTATCAATAATATTTAAACTAAAACTCTTTTCAAAAAACTTTTTAGATGATAAAAAATGATCTATTAGATGTTTTATAATTAAAAACATCTAAGTTCTTAAAACTTGGCTCAAAATATGTATCACATGGACTTCCCTGGTGGTCCACTGGTTAACATCCACAGTGCAGGGGATGTGGGTTTGATTTCTGGCTGGGGAACTAATAATCCCACCTGCTGTGGAGCAACCACAACTACTGAGCCCACTCACTCTCGAGTTTGCACCACAACTGGAGAGTCCGAGAGCCAGAACTAGAGAGTGTGTTCCCCACAACGGAAGATCCCCTGCGACAACTGAGACAAGACACAGGCACACAAACAAACAGGCGCGCTAGCTGCTCAGTCGTGTACAACTCTCTGCCACCCCACGGACTGTACTGCCGGCTCCTCTGTCCATGGGAGTCTACAGGCAAGAATACTGGAGCAGGTTGCCCATGCCCTTCTCCAGGGGATCCTCCTGACTGAGGGATAGAGCCCGGGTCTCCAGCGTTGCAGGCAGATTCTTTACTGTCTGAGTCACCAGGGAAGGCTAAATAAATAAATATTTTTAAAAATTATTTAAATGGTACATGTTACATTATGTATATTAAAAAAATACATATCACAAATGAGCAAATGGAGCTGCATACAGGCATATTATATCCTATTTCTCTCTTTTCGATCATTATCAGATATAAACTGACAAGAATTTTAATTTTTCCTAATATTCAAAAGCAGAGACATTATTTTGCTGACTAAGGTCTGTCTAGTCAAGGCTATGGTTTTTCCAGTGGTCATGTATGGATGTGAGAGTTGGACTGTGAAGAAGGCTGAGCGCAGAAGAACTGATGTGTTTGATCTGTGGTGTTGGAGAAGACTCTTGAGAGTCCCTTGGACTGCAAGGAGATCCAGCCAGTCCATTCTGAAGGAGATCAGCCCTGGGATTTCTTTGGAAGGAATGATGCTAAAGCTGAAACTCCAGTACTTTGGCCACCTCAAGAGAAGAGTTGACTCATTGGAAAAGACTGATGCGGGGAGGGATTGGGGGAAGGAGGAGAAGGGGATGGCAGAGGATGAGATGGCTGGATGGCATCACTGACTCGATGGACGTGAGTCTGAGTGAACTCCGGGAGTTGGTGATGGACAGGGAGGCCTGGTGTGCTGCAATTCATGGGGTTGCAAAGAGTCGGACACGACTGAGCGACTTAACTGAACTGAATAGGACAAAGGCTTTTTTTGTAGATAATTTTGAAGCTATACCTCATTAGTATAGTCTTGATACTTCGATACTTCTTCTTCAATATCAAAACACTGATTAGTTAGGGATAATAACTGTTTCCTAAGGTGAAGCATCTTTCTGAAAACCAAAAAGAATCAATTAATAAGCAGTCTAAGGAAATATTGCCTTTCCTTAAAATGTGTAATATAGATTAGATTGTATATTGTGCAGCCAACCACTAATCGCCCCCCCAAAAGTTTACTTACCTCATCCATTCTTCTGACTTATCCAAGAAAGCCTCATACTTTTTAACACATTCATCCGTAAAGTGGGTCATAGCTTTTGTTGCATGATAATACAATTTTTGCCTGTAATTTAGAAATGATCAGAGGCTTAAAGCAATGTCACTGTCTCTATTTCCAATATTAGTGTCTTAAAATATAGGAAATTTATTTCCCATAACGACTGTTGTGGGTTTAGGATATTTACAGTAGAAAGCGCCTAAGGTTTCTAAGACAGACACGATAGCAGCAAGAGAAGAAAAAGAAGGTTCATAGTGGAGAACGGTCAAAGTCTGTTTACTGACTGAGGTCAGGGCTGAAGAGGTGGCTGCGTGCGCCCTCGCCTATGTCTTCTATTGCCTGTCCTGTAATCAGAGCGCAGGAGGCAGAAGACGACTGTCCCCCTTTCCTCCCATCTCTGTGACCTCTGAACCAGGGAGCCAGAGGAGTGGGCCTCAAATATGTGCACATTCGGTAACAGTTCTATATAAAGCCAATATCAAGATGTATTTTTTACTATGATTAATCACAACTTTAAGAAGAATCTCATTAACAAGATAACCAAAAATAATTATTAAACATAATCTGAGAGGAAGGAGAAGGTGAGGTGAATGGAAAGAGGAGCATGGAAGCATATAAACTAACACATAAAACAGACAGCCAATAGAAATTTGCTTTTAGGGAACTCAAACTGGGGCTCTGTCACAACCTAGAGGGGTGGAAAAAGGTGGGAGATGGGAGGCGGGAGGGAGGTTTAAGGCTAATTCATGCTGATGTATGGCAGAAATCAAACCAATATTGTAAAGCAATCATCAATTAAAATAAATAAATATAATTTAAAAACCATAATCTGGACACTTACTTGTCAAATTTGTGGATTTGTTCTTCATTATAAGCTAGTCCTAAAAATAAAAATATATATTACTTTTATAAATGTAGAATCATAAAATCACATGCAATTGTTTTCTGAGATTATTACTTCAAAACGCCTAAGAGTTTAAAGCAGATGTTACAAATTTGTGACCCATGGGTAGATATAACCCACAAATTCTTTTGTTTGGTCTAGATATTGCTAACATTAAAAGAAAAAGTCAACATTTAAAAATCAGTATATTTCTAGTAAAGTCTATTTCTAGCTTCTCTTGAGATCTAGGAAGACTGGAAAAACAATTAGGTGAATCTGAGTACTGGCTCTCCCCTTCTGATGGGGGCAGGGTCGGGGAGGGGCTCCTCTCTACTTCCCCTCAGTCTCCATTGGCGAATCTCACTCCTTTCTTTTACGTGCATGGCCACTAGAGGTTTTAGAGACCACGATCCCTGATTTGAAATACTCAAAAGGTTGAAATTTTAATACATTCAACCTCTTTCCTTACAGAAATCAAGTCTCTGAAATAAATCACTTATGTAGACATCTTTATTAAATATAGCAAATAATTCAACTGAATTACAACCAGTAGGACTGACTCATCAGATTAACAAATGGGAAATTTTACTTACTACGTTCTGCTTTGTCTTTTTTGAACTGATAGTAAATCTCTGTGATGCAATTTAACAGGACTTGTAGCTTTTCTACACTGTTTTAGGAAGAAAAATCCAAATAAATTAATTGAGTCGATGTGAAAAAGGACATTTAATAATAAGAGCAGAAACTACCAATGCACTTATAACCTACTGTCTATCTTTGGGATGAGTGCCTTCTTGATGGGTCCATGTATCAGCAAGTAATCCACCTGGAGACAATTTGCTTTCAATATCCTGGAGACTGGTTTCTATTGTTCCCTGAGAACTGGAAAGCTAAATAAAACCAAAGTGTTTAGATCCAGATTACCAAAAATCAGGGATGAAAATCACAATGCCAATGAAGCTGAAATTTCTTTTGTAGATTACTTCAAAGTCAGAATAATTATTTTTACCTTTAAATGCAAGGACAGTTTCTTAGGTTGTATTCAATATGATAATGACAATTATCATATGACAATATAATAAAACATGAGTATGAATACATTTTATAAACACTGCTTACATCAAATTTTTTTAAAAAAACACACAAAATACTTCTAATCATCCAATTAAGTTTCTGTTTCTTTAGTTACAAAGTATGGTTAGTACTCTATCTCATGAAAATCAAACAGGAGAACTATTAACATAACTCCAAGTATAAATGCAGGTATGCAAAATTGTGCTCTCTTTGTTTAGAGATTAAAAAAAGGAAGTCCTCATAAAAAATGCAAAGAAATCTCATCAAAGACCTTGTTCATTTTAAGCTTAATAATTTTATCACTTATCTACCAAAGATCTGAGTAGCTGTATAACTTACAAAGAAAAGATGGTTAGACTTAGAGGATAAATATATTTGAATATTTTAAATGTCCTGATACATATTATTGTTTTTCAAATAAAGTTTTAAGTGATGGTTTAGGCAGCTTCTAGCAACAAATGTGCCCTTTTCACCGTACTCTGTTAGCACTGGTATCATACAGTCTTACTTATTTGCCTGCTTGCTTACTGTGCTGTATGCTTTGTGGGATCTTAGTTACTGCACCAGGGACTGAACCCATAACTCTCGGCAGTGAAAGCATGGAGTCCTAACCACTGAACTGCCAGAGAATTCCCAGTATATCATTTTAGAGGGCATAATCCAGCCCATAACATCACTCACAGCAAGGAAAAGGAGATAAAACCTTAAGCCAGTTCAGGACAGGGAGTTAGAACTGAATATTTTGCAAACACCCATAACTCGAGGAGTGCAGGGATCCTAGTCATTGTGGCTATTCTGCTGCCTGAAATAGGCCTAGTGCAGAGTTATGTGTGTGCTCATTTGTTTAAATGGGCAGAGAAATAAATGGACATGGAGTGAAAAGAGACAGGAAAAGACTGAGGTAAGGTTGGAGAGAAGGGATAATTTTTAAAACCTTGTTAATCTGAAAGACAAAATGGTATCTTACTGTTATCCTAATAGGCAATTTTTACTATCGGGGTTGAACTTTTTATCCCAAGAGTTTCACTTAGATCTACTCATTTTTAAATAATTTCCAAATGTTCTATGTCTATTTACTGCAGATTTAATGTTTTCCTTATGCATCTGCTAGGGAAAAAATTTCCGGGTGGCTCAGTCGGTAAAGAGTCTGCCTGCAATGTGGCAGACCCAGGTTCAATCCCTGGGTCGGGAAGATTCCCTGGAGAAGGAAATGGCAACCCATTCCAGTATTCTTGCCTGGAAAATCCCATGGATGGAGGAACCTGGTAGGCTATAGTCCATAGGTTCATAAAGAGTCAGACATGACTGAGTAACTTCACTTTATGCATTTGCATGAGCTGTGTTGATTTAAAAAAAAACAAAAAACACACACTTTATCTCATTTTCTCAGTCTATTTGTTTTTTAACATTTTTTTTTTCATTTGACATATAGGGATGAATTCCGTGGCAGTCCAGTAATTAGGGCTCCATGCTTTCATTGCCAGTGGCCAGGGTTCAATCCCTGTTCAGGGAACTAAGATCCCACAAGCCATGTGGAGNTTACTATCGGGGTTGAACTTTTTATCCCAAGAGTTTCACTTAGATCTACTCATTTTTAAATAATTTCCAAATGTTCTATGTCTATTTACTGCAGATTTAATGTTTTCCTTATGCATCTGCTAGGGAAAAAATTTCCGGGTGGCTCAGTCGGTAAAGAGTCTGCCTGCAATGTGGCAGACCCAGGTTCAATCCCTGGGTCGGGAAGATTCCCTGGAGAAGGAAATGGCAACCCATTCCAGTATTCTTGCCTGGAAAATCCCATGGATGGAGGAACCTGGTAGGCTATAGTCCATAGGTTCATAAAGAGTCAGACATGACTGAGTAACTTCACTTTATGCATTTGCATGAGCTGTGTTGATTTAAAAAAAAACAAAAAACACACACTTTATCTCATTTTCTCAGTCTATTTGTTTTTTAACATTTTTTTTTTCATTTGACATATAGGGATGAATTCTGTGGCAGTCCAGTAATTAGGGCTCCATGCTTTCATTGCCAGTGGCCAGGGTTCAATCCCTGTTCAGGGAACTAAGATCCCACAAGCCATGTGGAGCAGACCAACGAAAAAAAAAAAAGATTTTCAATTCTTATTGAAATAAGAATAGCCAAATACATATCTTGCTTTTCATGCTTTATATCTTTCTTAACACTAATGTTAAGAATGTATTACCTTATAGTTCTAAAATATGGAAAATAGTTTATGGACAAAGTTATTTTTTTACAGCACAAAAGTGTGTGAAATAGCAAGTAACCTGAAGGACTGACATTAGGGGGGTAACAAATAAAACTAATAATAAATCAGTTGGCTGTAATATTATTAAGTGTCTATTTAAAAAGTAGTTGGACTTCCAGGCCAGCCAGCGGTTAAGACTTTGCGTTTCCAATGCAGTTTGTGTGAGTCTGATCCCTGGTTGGGGAACTAAGATCCCACATGCTGAAGTACAGTCAAAAACAATAAAAAGTAGTATTACCAACCAAAAAAAACCCTGGAAAATGCCTTTACTATAATGTCATACCAAAAAAAAAAACCCAAACTGTATATACATAGGGGAAAAAAATCATTTTATATATAAAAAGACAACCTAACAGTGATTGACAAAATTTTAGCAGCATCAGAATCATTTGGAGAGCTTGCAACACTGATTGCTGGGCCCTACTATCAGTTTCTGATTCAACATGTGGGGCCCCCAAATGCGCATTTTTAACAAGTTCTCATGTGAGGTGAGGCTGTGTTTCAAGAATTACTCTGAGAATCACTGCTGCAAGACACTGAACAGAACTTTTAATAATCATTTTTGATTGGTATGTATATACATAACCTTTTCTAACTTATATATCTTAATTTTATGGTGGGAAAAATTTTTGAGGTCTCCATTAGGAAAGGAGCCACAACAACTCCACATGTATGAGGAAAAACACTGAAATCTGGTGAAAAATAAATGGCCTGAAATTAAAGCCCTGATTTTGTAAGACTCCGTGAATATTTTAATCATCCATACTTTTGATTCTCCTACGAAATCTAAATCCTCACAAAAATGTCATAAAAATGAGAAACATTTTGGACTCCATGAAAGAAAACATATAATTTCAATTCAAAGTGCTAAAACGACACCGGCACTTGAAAGTGCCATGAGATCTATTAGCTGGTAAGTCAAGTTCTAAGATGAGATGGTAAGTCAAGTTCTAATACAAAAGCAGAAAAAATAATAGAAAACATTTACAACAATATGACTGCCTATATTTTAATATGGACAAATACTGGGGAAAAACTGTTTCCTGTTTCTCTTACTTTTCATGTCTATTCTATAGAAACATTTTTCAAACTTTTTGATCATAACCTATAGAAAGAAGTTCACTTTGTTTTAACCCAGTATCATTAAAGTGTAAACAGTAAGACTGAACAGCAAGTTTCATGGACTAGTAATATCCTTACATGTGATGCATTCTGACATTTTCTATTCTATTTCATTTTTAAAACATTGCTGGTTGCAACACATTAAACTTTACAACTACTAGTTGTTCATGGCTCATATTTGGAAAACCACTATTTCAGATCTAAAACTGAGGAAAAAAAATAACTAAAAATCAGCCTAAGCTTGGAAAGAGAAAAGGAATATAATAGCAAGTTCTAAAACTTTTAACATCCATTTCATGAAATACTTAAAATACTAAAAGCTTGCAGGAGTATATATAGCATTATTTATTTCATTTAATTGGTACAATAACCTGTGAGGTAGGCAGAGTAAGAAACTACCCATTTTAAAGAAGAAAAAAGCGATTCAACAGATAAAAAGCGAATATCCTTAAAATAAAATAAACTCATAAATCAAAAGTTTAAAAAACAGCATATTCTATATAATAGTTTGCTAGAAACCTGTACAGATTATCTGCACCAGGACAAAAGCAGCAGTGGGAAGAAAATGTGGATTGGAGGGTCGGTGCCTCCATTTACCTGGACTGATGGTATCACCTGTATATCCCCTCGTGGAAAATAAAAGCCTGTTTTATAGAAATGTTTCTCACAAATTACTCAATACAGAATTGTTCAAAGATGAAACAATAAAGGCTGTTCTAGAATGATCATAAAAAAAAAAAAAGGAAGAAAAAAGCGAGAATGCAAAGAATTGAAGGCCTTGTTTAAGTAGCCAGGCAGGAATCATTGGGTAAACAGGAACATATCTGGGATTAGGAGTCAGTTCTCAGTATATAATTTCATGCTCTTCTTCACATTTTAATAAGAGATCAGAGATTACCTGAAATGTTATTGCATTTTTCAGCAGAGATTTTGTCCTAATTTCTTTTTTAGTTATAGAAATAAATCACTGCCTTGAGAAGCTCAAATCTATCTTTCCTTACTTTTTATTTTAGAAAAGATCGGTTATTTTCCCAACTTGCATCTATTTCTAAACTAGTTTATACATTCTGCATGTCAAATTACACTTATGAACTTGCTTTAATTTCCACAAAAGCAACACAAGAGCATTGTGAATTCTAAAGACAGAGAAGGAGAGAAGAGAAGAGAGAGAGAGAAATGGGCTTAACGCAAAGGAGGCATTTGGAAATGTCATGAAGAACTTCATGGCAGTAAAGGGTATTTAAATAATTATAAATAGTTTTCTATGGTGGAAAAAGGCTACTTTTCTCCTGAGAGCTTTAGATCTCTCTAGGAAAGTTCATTTCTAATCTTGTCACCAAGGAACAGACTATGAACCTACAATTGTCATAATTTTGTAAACACTTACTCTCAACAGCTTGGTGTGTATGTCTGAAATTTCACCTAACTCTGCTGCTTCTAGGTTGATCTTCATCAACTTTTCATATCTGTACAAAAACAAGTACAGAAAAATTAAATGAGCATAGATTTTAAAAGATGTTTCATAAATTATATTTGACCTATTATCATAACGATTTAAGAACAGAATATTGAATGCAAAGCCTACAATCAACAATTCCAAGAAAACTTGATGTCTCTGTAAAAATGAAATTTTATATTTGTATTTATAAATGTGCAGATTAAGAGATAAACTATAAAAGACAACTTTATTTCAGTCTTATGCCAGGATAATCGTCAAAATACTAGATTTCTGATTTAATGGAGGTCAGCGGTATATACAGGTTCAGTTATTATTTTTCCTACGCCATACAAGTAGTATAGCCTAGTAACAGGACAGTTTAAAATATCACTGTATTTCAAAAGGCATTCTCAAGAATAAGTAAGAGTGAACTAAAGAATAATAAGAGTCAATTAAATACTAATATAAGTAAGAATAAACTTATTCATATAGCGCTGAAGAATATGCTTTTGAACTGTGGTGTTGGGGAAGACTCTTGAGAGTCCCTTGGACTGCAAGGGGATCAAACCGATCAATTCTAAAGGAAATCAGTCCTGAATATGCATTGGAGGGACTGATGCTGAAGCTCAAGCTCCAATACTTTGGCCACCTGATGCAAAGAACTGACTCATTGGTAAAGACTCTGATAATGGGAAAGACTGAAGGCAGGAGAAGAAGGGGACAGCAGAGGATGAGATGGTTGGATGGCATCACCACCTCGATGGATATGAGTTTGAGCAAGCTCTGAAAGTTGGTGATGGACAAGGAGGCCTGGCATGCTACAGTCTATGGGGTTGCAGAGTTGAACATGAATGACTGAGTGACTGAAGTGAAGAATAGACTGAAGAATAATCCCAAAATTCTAAAAATACTTTCAAAATACAGTTTTAGAATAACTTCCTACTTCCTTTGATTACAGGTTTTATATTTCCTATGCAGAGCTGTCTGCTTAGCAAGGTAAAAAAATGAAATGTTTCTATTTCAGATTCCTTTTCCTTTTCAAAGAGAAGGAGAAAATGCTACCAAAGAGATGGTGTTCACTTCTTACTGAGACAACTGGATATTTCTGCCCTTGTGAGGAAGTGACTTAATCTAAAGTTCTCCCTTAACAGAAAGACTTGCATGGCATGCTATATCATGTTAATAATAACTAAACAAATTAAACAGAAATGGAATAATAGTTAACATTTTAACCACTATCAGTAAGACGGCAATCTACTCACACTTTCACAGTTTTTTCAATGTTTCTGATGCAGAAATCCAATGTGATCACAACTTCTGTCTTTTTGTGAACAGTTTCATTATAGTCATCTTTAACTAATTCTCTAAAAAATAATAATATTCTTATTAGTTTATCTAGGGAATTATTTGCTGTTGTCCTTTCACTAATTACACTGCTGTACTACCTTCTGTTCAGACAAACTTCTTAATAGTCTTGATATATTATGAAAGCCAATTACCTTTTTATTACTGAAAGCATCTCTGTAACACTTATTCAGGGCACAAACCATTACCAGGTCAATAATTTGGAAATCTAAGGCATTAAAATTATATTAAGGAATAAAAATTAACCTTCAACCACACAAATAAGCTGAACAGCATTACATTTTATACCACCAGAATTAATTTTTACTGTTCATAGTAGACTACTGTCTGATTTATACTTTAAATCAATTAATATGATCTCTAAGGTAACATATAATGAGACAGTATATAACTGAAGAGCTTCTGATCTATATCAAGTCAGCAAACTAAGGCCTGATGTCTGTTTCTGCTAAAAAGAGTATCTACACTTTAAAAGTTTATAAAAACAAAATGAAAACAAAGAAAACTTGTGGCCCACAAAGTCCAAAATATTTACTATTTGAAAAAATTTGCCAACAGTGGTCTACATGAAAAACTATCTTCTTATGACTTATTGAACTAAAAACTAATAAGTAAAGAAATAAAAGGTTCATAGAGCTGTGACTTGGACAGAAAAGAGCAAGAGAAAACAAGAGCTGTTAGTAACAATGCTATGATACTGAATGAAGTCAACATTTAGATTTTTCCAGAAACCATTTAGTACAAAGAAACAGGCTTCTTAATGGAAAAAGAAAAGCATAGATTTACAAATTGGCTATGTGAACACATAAAAAATATTGGAAGCATAAATGACAGGTTTAACATAAAGCTGACAAAAAAAGAAAGAGGCTTATACTTTTTTCTTCTTAGAAAAAACAGCAGAACAAGAATGATGAGACACTTCATGTATGTTTTTGCGAGAGGGGAAGGACAGGTGTGAGGTGGGTATACATAAACTGTCACAAGCAGTAAAGCCCAGGAGCACCAGGAGTCCATCATTATGTGTCTATAAAATCCAAAAGCTTCAAATGATGTAGAGAACTAGAGGCATGATTTTTAAAAGAGACCATTCATTCTCCACTTCTATGAGGACATATATACTCATCCACAAAACATTCCTTAGGGTCATGGGACCATGGCAGTGAAAGCATGAGTCCTAACTACTGGACCACTGGGGAAGTCCGGTTTTCTCCTGATTTGTTTTAAAATTTAATTTTTAAAAATTAAAAAATTCAGATACTATTTGTCCTGTCTTATATTTTGTTGAAATAAAATTAAAGAAAAAAAAAGCTGCTAAATATTTTGTAAACTTAATGTGAAACAAATGTACTATAGGAATAATCATGCACGTGACCCTACCTAGTCTCAAGAGGTAAAGTACCTATGAAGAGATGATCAGTTATTTAGTGAGGCCTATGTGAAGATCAATTTTCAGATTTCAATCCATTACTTACATCAACCATCGTATCCCCTTTCGCATTAATTCCTGATAAAGCAGCAAGGTACTGGCAATTCTACAGGCGTAACACACAACTCCTGTCATTGCCTAATGAAGAAATACAAAGCGTCAATATTTGGTGCTAAACTGTGGTATAGGGTAAGAAAAACTTTCACATGAAAATTTTCAAACATTCCTATTTTTATCATCAAAAACAGGATAAAGCTACTAGTTCCTAAAAGCTAAGGACAGATATAACTGCAATAAACATTTCATCCTTAATATAATAATGGTAAACATGCATTGTTTCAATGCATGGAGAACATTTTCTTATGAGTTCAAGAAAAGATATAATGAAGAGAGAACATGAGACAATTTGTAATGCATAACAATCTAAATGAATAATTTCCTAAGCTATACAGGTGTATATAAAGATACACTTTTTATTGCTTCCATTATTGCTCATTTTAATTCAGATGTTTAAATAGTAATTTAATTAAATGCTAACCTTAGCCATGCTGGCATCCCCATCTAAATCATAACGTGGATGTACTTTAGGGAGGGAAACTGAAATATGAAATAAAATAGTTAAAATCAGAAATAAATGCATTATTTTATCCTTTATACATCAACCTCCAAATTAAACATTAACCTCTAAATTACCTTTAAATTAAATATTAGTGATAAAACTCTTTAATGTTCTTTCTCTGGTTTAAAAAAAAACAAAAGCTCATTCTTTAACAAATTACTACCTGCAGTACTTCTTAGGAGTTTCGCCTCTTTTTCTTAAATATATTCCAACATAATAAGTTCAATGCTTTTCTTTAAATCTAAATCAAATCCCAAATATCTAAATAGAAATGTAAAAATCCAGATAATTTTTTTTCACCATCAGAATTAATAATTTAAAAGATTTCAAAATACAGATCTAATTATTCTTAGATTCCAAAGCCTGGCAAAGGGTCCTATTCACCCTGGAAACAATAAAAATTTGTTGAAATTTATAATACAAAAGGTTATTCTGAGGGTTAGTAAAATACTAAAAGCAGAGAGCTACAGTAAAACATGTATGACAAAGTATTTTACCATTTTATAAACAAAATATTTACTGTCAAATCTTGTTACCTACGAGGATTTTAAATTTTACTACTACTCACTTGATTAACTTACAAATTTTAATATTTATAAAAGTTCCACATTAATGTCATCATTAATCAGCTTTATGAAGATGACAATCATTTTTATGGTTTTTTTTCCCTTTGGTTGCGCTGTGTGTCTTGTGGGATCTTATTTCCCCAACCAGGGACTGCTGGGAGCCAGCCACCCGTGACACAGTCACGTAGCAGAAATCCGACCACGCTTCGAACTACCCTGGATCCACCGGGGCTGGACCCCAGCAAGAGACAGAACCTAGGCAGTGAGTGTGGAGCTGTAACCACTAGACCACAGGGAAGTCCCAGTTTGTTGTTGTTTTTTAATGGCTAGTAAGAACAACAAGAAAAATCCCAACTTACTTGTTTCATATATCAATCCTATGGTACTCAGAGGTTCCCGGCTTACTACAAAGATAGGGTTTTCCTCAGAAGTTTTAGGAAAATGCTGTGCCAGTCTTCCAGGTTCTAGAACTAAACGTCGTCCTTCATATATAAGCTCTTGATTTGAAGAAATAATTTTGGTTTGTTTATACACCAGTTCATGAAATACAGTAGCACTGTGTGAAAAAAATAAAAAAGGACAAGATAATTAGGATAAACTGAGAGGTAAAATCTTTTTTTTAAAACCAGTGCCACGACATCCATTACTCAGTAAAACTTTAGATCGTGACCAGTCCACAGAAATGCTGCTTTGTTGATATGGACACTATAAAGTCTACTAAAGTCAATTCCAAGATATTTTTATGTCTGGACACCTATACTGGATATGTGCAATTCACAGGAGTCTTAATGTTTCACAAACGGGAGCCAATACAGAAGACAGCTTGAGGTCACTGACTGGGTTCAAATTTCAGTTTGTTTGCTTACCACTTCCTTACTACCTTAAACTACTTAACTTCTCTGTGCTGTGTTTCTTTATCTACAGAATGGGAGTAACAGTCCTCACCACANCCAGAGACTGCTGGGAGCCAGCCACCCGTGACACAGTCACGTGGCAGAAATCCGACCACGCTTCGAACTACCCTGGATCCACCGGGGCTGGACCCCAGCAAGAGACAGAACCTAGGCAGTGAGTGTGGAGCTGTAACCACTAGACCACAGGGAAGTCCCAGTTTGTTGTTGTTTTTTAATGGCTAGTAAGAACAACAAGAAAAATCCCAACTTACTTTTTTCATATATCAATCCTATGGTACTCAGAGGTTCCCGGCTTACTACAAAGATAGGGTTTTCCTCAGAAGTTTTAGGAAAATGCTGTGCCAGTCTTCCAGGTTCTAGAACTAAACGTCGTCCTTCATATATAAGCTCTTGATTTGAAGAAATAATTTTGGTTTGTTTATACACCAGTTCATGAAATACAGTAGCACTGTGTGAAAAAAATAAAAAAGGACAAGATAATTAGGATAAACTGAGAGGTAAAATCTTTTTTTTAAAACCAGTGCCACGACATCCATTACTCAGTAAAACTTTAGATCGTGACCAGTCCACAGAAATGCTGCTTTGTTGATATGGACACTATAAAGTCTACTAAAGTCAATTCCAAGATATTTTTATGTCTGGACACCTATACTGGATATGTGCAATTCACAGGAGTCTTAATGTTTCACAAACGGGAGCCAATACAGAAGACAGCTTGAGGTCACTGACTGGGTTCAAATTTCAGTTTGTTTGCTTACCACTTCCTTACTACCTTAAACTACTTAACTTCTCTGTGCTGTGTTTCTTTATCTACAGAATGGGAGTAACAGTCCTCACCACACAGAACTGTTGTGAGGACCAAATGACTTAAATATATACGGAATTGAGAACATCACTTACAACATGAGTATATAATATGTGTTAAATAAGCTAATAAAGTCAGGTATTTTCAAAATGATGTTTTGTGGGAAAAGATAGATTTTCCCTAAAGAGATCCATGAAAAAAAGAAACAAACCAACATTCCAGCAGCAATGTTGTGATTTTCTCTGCCAAAAAGCCTCTGCTGTGATTTTTGGCTTGGGCTCAGGTGGGCTTTCTATGTACACATATACTCTTATAATGAAATAGTGGCCAACACCCAACTATGTTACATTTCTATTCAGGCTATTAAGTACCAAAATATAGATGATGATTAATATATTTTAGACAGCATATTAAAAAGCAGAGATATTACTTTGCCAACAAAAGTCCATCTGGTCAAGGCTATGGTTTTTCTAGTAGTCATGTATGGATGTGAGAGTTGGACTGTGAAGAAAGCTGAGCAGCAAAGAATTGATGCTTTTGAACTGTGGTGTTGGAGAAGACTCTTGAGAGTCCCTTGGACTGCAAGGAGATCCAACCAGTCCATCCTAAAGGAGATCAGTCCTGGGTGTTCATTGGAAGGACTGATACTGAAGCTGAAACTCCAATACTCTGGCCACCTGATGTGAACAGCTTACTCATTTGAAAATACCCTGATGCTGCAAAAGACTGAAGGCAGGAAGAGAAGGGGACAACAGAGGATGAGATGGTTGGATGGCATCATTGACTCAATGGACATGAGGTTGGGTATACTCTGGGAGTTGGTGATGGACAGGGAAGCCTGGTGTGCTGCGGTTCACATTGCAAAGAGTCGGACATGACTGAGTGACTGAATTGAACTGAACCTAATGTTATATTATTCGTTCTATTTATATTATTTTCAATGTTTATAATATTGCAATGTTAGTTAGTGTTAGTCACTTAGTTTTGTCTGACTCTTTGCAACCCCAGAGACTAGAGCCCGCCAGGCTCCTCTGTCTATGAAATTCTCCAGGCAAGAATACTAGAGTGGGTAGCCACTGTCTTCTTCAGGGGATCTTCCTAAACCAGTGATCAAACCCAGGTCTCCTGCAATGCAGGCAGAGTCTTCATCTGAACCACCAGGGAAGCGCTTTACTGGATACAGATATTAGACAAAATGTCTAAAGTTTTATTACATCTAATTGATTTTATTCCTTAATAAATAACCAGTGAAAGTCTCTTTTTTAATTTCATGAGGCATCAAAACTGCTACCTGAGTCTTGTTAAAATAGAAAGTAAGGCATACAGAATGGGTGTAATGCTTTCCACTTTCATTTAAAAGAAACATTTTGAAATCACTGTAGATTCATGTGCAATTGAAAGAAACTGTATAGAGACACTAAATACTCTTTACTCAGTCTCCCCCCAATGGTAGCATCTTGCATAAGTATAGTACACTATTTTAATCAGGACCTCGATACTGACATAATCCACCTATCTTATTCAGATTTCCCTAGTTCCACATGTAAAGGTGTGTGTGATTTAGTTATATGTAGTTTTATCACATGGGTAGATTTTTATCATGTAAGTATAATCTTTTTTTTAAAGATAAAAGGAATGGGTCTTTCGCCAGCACTAAAGGGCTTTAGGCCACATATGCAAATAATTACATGAGCTATCTTTAAGATTTATGCTTTAATATTTTTAAGTGACAAGACAATACTTTTAATAAAAATCTGACTCATTTATTAGTAAATGCTAATTGTAGTTATGTGGTTAAGTAATTTGAAAGAAGGCACATAAAGGAAAATAGTCTTGTAAAATCTGTAGTTTAAGAACAAGTTAGCTTACTTGTAAATTTTAGAAAATTAATCCTTTTACTTTAAAGATAAGTGAAGTAATTTACTAAGCACTCAAACATTTTCTAACACTTTCTACCCAGAAATGGGTACATCTGATAAAGCTGAAGCATCTTTTCTATTTCTTCACCTGATTTGTGAAGATACGTAATTATTATATAACATCATGATATAGGAAAAAATATAAAGAGCTACTTACGTATTATAGCCATGAATATAAATTTTATGAGCTGTCATTTGTTGCAGTGAAAAAACATGAACTATCATCCGGTGAAGTATATCACTAGTTTCTGCAAAAAACTGGTCAAAACCCCAACACTTTTCCTGATCTGCCTCAAGGATGTTTGCAAGAACAGGAGTAAGCAGAACTTGAAGACCCCTAAAATAGTATTGAAAAGAGTTACATGAAGAATCTAAGTAAAAATCATAATATTTACCAACAAATCAAAGGAACTGTTATTACTATTATCAGATAAGGTTAATTTAAAATTGTAAAAAATCTACCAAATTTTTAGAAAGCCAGGTAACCCTGGATTAATATTACTTGTCAATGGACTAGGGGTTATGGTATTTTTATGTTGGCTTTTACATGTTATTTTCTTTGATTCTCTCCTTCCCTACTTTCCTCACTTTCCCAAACATCCTAACATTGTATATACATGGCTATCCAGGTGAGATCAGTTGACTGGAACCCTGTGGTCATGAGGATAATGGTTTAACTTCAGGGTCATTAATACCCTTTTAACATGTCACTCCAACACCTAATTTTTTATGCTGAATTCATATGCCTTTTGTAGCATACTTCTTCAAGAAGGAGAATCACTATAATCACTTAGCTATCAATTAATGCCAATTAAACTAAGATTAATCTTTGACTGTGTTAGTTGCTCAGTCTTGTCCGACTCTTGTGACCCCATGGATTGTAGCCCGCCAGGCTCCTCTGTCCACAGAATTCTCCAGGTAAGAATACTGGAGTGGATTGTCATTTCCTTCTCCAGAGGATCTTCCTGACCCAGGGACTGAATCTGGGGTCTCCTGCATTGCAGGTGGATGCTTTACCGTCTGAGCTACTAGGGAAGCCTCCAATCTTTGACTAATAAATATTAAAACAAAAAATGAATGGAAGGAAGTTAATTCTTTCTCATGCACTACCTGAATTTTAAAATATGTTTAAATAGACTCACTTATGGAATTTCAAGTCATCTTAAAAATATATTCTTGACTACATGACAATGAAATAATTATCTGTTAACAGTTTTTAAGGTATGTGCACTCAGCATGTGGATGCTCAGTCATGTCCGACTCTTTGCGACTCCACATACTGTAGCCCACCAGACTCTGTCCATGGAATTTTCCAGGCAAGAATACTCAAGTGGGTTGCCATTTCCTTCTCTGGGGAATCTTTCCGACCTAGGGAACAAACCTAGGTCTTTTGCTGCATCTCCTGCATTGCAGGTGGATTCTTTATTGCTGAGCCACCGGGAAAGCCCACCAAGTCTTGACGACAATCTGAATCTGAGGATTCAGTGGAGCTCTGAGTTACATACACACATGAACTTTGAATTACAACGTCAATCTATTTTTCACTTATATCTGTCTTCACTCACAGCTGAGTTAGGTTTGTCTTACTGGCTATCTAGTCTTGACTAATACATATGAGAAAGAAGATGATTATCTTTTTCCTGTAGTTCTTACATTTTTGATAGTTGTTTTCATTGTTGATGCTAGTACTCAAAGTCCTTAGTATTTAAAAAAATCATATAATGTACTTTGATACCTAAGCAATTTTTATAAAAAAATTTATAACTTAGTGTACTGATGAATAATTAGACAGATAAGGCCTGCTACCCTCCTAAAATATGCAATCTATAGTTCAGACTGCCAAAACACTGTGTGAATGTCAGCAATATAGTTAAACACTAAAGAGCAAGTGCTCATTTCCTGACCCCTTTAAATTTTATCAGTTTTGCCAGAGATTTCCAAAATGGGTACTTTTCTAAATCAAAATTTAACACAGATCACTATTATAACACTGAATTTCTGCTCTCCAATAAAGTGACTTTCTCTTGGTAATTCTAGTTGCATGACACAATTTAGTTTTGGAGACTTTTAACACACAAAAATGAAACTGTCAGGCCAGTGGTTTTCAAAAATGATTTCAGCACTGGAACTACTGGTTTAAATGAGTTTTCACAGATATTAATACATAAAATGACAGGACATATTTCATTCACTTGTGGTATATATATTATATATGTACAGTCTAAATAAATATTTTGAATAAACATATTTGTTTACTTATATGTTGAAAGTAATACAAAAAGCACCCACAGATTCTAAAAGGCATTAAACCAATAAAACATAACCTATGTATATTCACTTGTGGATTATACAACCCCCACACTCAAGAAAAATGGAAAGTAATTTAGTAATTACAAATTCTAAATACTGATGATTGCTTTGGCTTTATTTCCAGAGTAAAATCTAAAATAATTTACTCTCAAATTAGCACAACTTTGTAAATCAAACATACGTCAATAAAAAAGATATACAACAGAAAAAAAAATTTACTCTCTACTTTTAATTTCCTTTACCTTAAATCTCTCTCTGTGATAACAGGATTCATGTATAATTTGAGTTCTGGCTGCTATATTAAGACCCATATGAACTTTTGAAATGCTGGAAAAAGCAGTAGAAAACTGTTATTTCTCACCTTTTGAATAATAAGATTACTTTTTGAAAATGAGGGTAATATTAGACTTCTTCAATGTTTGTTTCTTAGAACTCTAGTTATTCCTATCTGTATCACTATTTGTGTTCTGTCATAATGAAGGTCAGCACAAGAGACACCAAAATCCTAAGCTGGAACTCCACACTGGACACAATTCTAAGGCCAGTGATTAGCAATCTGAAAAATTTATGAATGCTCTATGTCTTAAAAGAGAACTGGCAAAATTATTTACATAGACTCAAATCAATCTTTATATTGCCACAAAGACAAAAATTACACATCAAGGCATGCTTTAATAACATCTACTGAAAAATTAAGAACAAAACTACACTTAAGTATTGGTGACTTTAATCAACAAAGATCCCAACATGAAAGAGAACAGGGTACATACACTATTCTTACCGAGAAAGACTACAAGAAACAGGCATGTCTCCACTCCAGTCAATTGGTCCATTTTCTGCTTTCTGTACTCCAGATATTGCACCAGACGGCTTTCCAGTAATTATTTTATACCTTGGGAGGAATAAAAGCAGATTAAAATAAGCAGTTTGTTACTGCATAGCCTATCAAAGCGCTCTGCAAAAATACTTCCTCAGTTGTACCTACAATTATCTACTAGACAAAACTTTGCGACTGATGTTCACAGGATCCATAAAACAATCAAAACACTTTGAATCTGACTGACTGAAGTAGAATAGTGGCTGTACGATTATTTTACATATGCCATAATTAATTTTCATTTGGGCTCTCAGAGTGCCATATAACAGCATCTTGATGTTCACAACAAAAATATTCATTTTTCCATCTGAAAAAACTGAGCAAACACAAAAAAAGTTATGTTACAGAATGTCTCTAGACCAGGAAAAAAGCATCTAATCCCTTTTACTCATATTATCCAAAGGCACAGTCAACTGGACCATGAAATTACTACAAAATGAACAATAGCTTTCTTTAAAAAAAAAAAAAAAGGTAAAACTATACATAGCACAGTATCAGAAAGTTTTTGCACACTGAGAAAATATATACACATTACAGGATTAGATGTGTGTAGCATGGGGTCGCACAGAGTCGGACACGACTGAAGTGACTTAGCAGCAGCAGCAGCAAAATTAAAAGCCAAAGTTAATCTGTTTCTTGATGATGGTGATAAAAATAAAGATGAATTTAAGAAAGAGATGAATGAAGAAATGAAAGAATACTAATAATGATGGAGGCGGGACAATGAAAGCAGCCTTACAGGTGTCAGCCCTTTCTAAAACAAAATCTGAAATTAGGACAGAAGTAAGAGGTTCATGCCTTCAGGATGAAAATGTAAATCATAACACATCAGAATCTTATATAAGTTTATAGACAGTATTTCTGACATAATTTTTTGATTTATTTAATGTCTACATAAATGTGCTCTGAGCAGATTAACATATTCTTTATAAAAGTAGGAGAAACCAGAACAACTAATCTGAGCTGCTTGCTGCTTCTTCAGTAGAGGCAGCCAGGATTTGTGCACTAAGAGATTTTTCAAAGAAGGAAATTAATGTGAAAAATAAGTTGCATTCATGTGAGAAGGATCAGATTGTGGAGAGGTTAAGTAGAGATATGTGAGAATAATGCAAGAAGAGACGTGAATAGAATGAATGGCAGAATTCTTAATTAAGGTAATGTTTATAAACTCTTGAAAAAACTTATTTTGTTAAGATACATATCTAAACACATTTATTAACATGTAAATAAGGATCTGAGGGATCAACACTCCTATAATGTGAGAGGAATACATTACTCAATAGTCAAGCAAAACAATCCTTATTATTTCTTAAAGCACTTCTGAACATTCATTAGCATCAATGTTCATAAAAAGTTTAGTTTCTGTGCAATTAAAGAAAAAAATTCTTGTAATGGTATTAGAATGTGCCAGGTATTCCCAGTTGTTTATGAGTCATGTTTCCTTTATTAAAGAGCATCACACTTATATTTAACCCATTCTTAGTGCAGCAATACATGCTGATACTGCTTTAAAACACCTATGACAGCAAAGCATGATTAACTGTTGGGCACACTTTATGTTTAATGAAGAAAGACAGAAACCGACTCTAAGCCTTCATTAATGAAGAGATTTTATAAAAAGGACACTGCTGTAAAGTGGTCTCAAGATGATGCTATACCAAAATCAGTACACTAATGGGTAACTTCTTCCCACAAATATGTATGCTCTCCTTGTTGGAAAACATTCAGGTTTTAGCAAAAGTCATGGTATCAGCTGAACTATTTTTATCTCCTCAAACAAACAAAAGAAAAAATATGCTTCTCCTAATTTTCTAAGACTAAAGATTATATGTTTATATTTGTGATTATTACTTATAAAGTGTTAGTCGGTCATGTCTGACTCTTTGTGACCCCATAGACTGTTGCCCAGCAGGTTCCCCTGTCCATGGAATTTTTCAGGCAAGAATACTGGGGTGGGTGGCCATTTCCTCCTCCAGGAAATTTTCCCCACCCAGGGATCGAACCTGGGTCTCCTGCATTGCAGGCAGATTCTTTACCATCTGAGCCACCAGGGAAGCTCCACTTACAAAAGGCAGGGTCAAATATATAAAGATCTGAGAGAAATGTCAAAATCTAAAAGAACAGTTGAACACATTAAGTCTGTCAAGTGAGTTACACTTCACTGAACCGAACATTCATAACCTCACCTTATAGTTTTACGTGTACAGAGGTTGGCTATTTCTCATGAGGCAAGCTCAACCCCTAATTTCTTTCAAAATAGAAAGATGTGCAGCCAATGTACAAATGAGTTTGATAATAAATTTCACATCTAACAATCCACCCCTTTTTTCTTCCATTATTTGATTTATAACAGTGACTTCATATATAGTAATAATTTCCTAGTAACTATGGCAGTTGCATAAATGTATAATGTACTAATAAAATGCATTCAGCAAAATATTTTGGACTGAAACAGCAACACTAGAAAAATAATATTACATTAAATGTTATTTTTGAAATAGTTAAAGAAATCAGGTCAGTTCATATTTCTTTTTGAGCCACTAATTCTATTAGTGGTTCTATTACTTCATGCAAGTATTTTTAAATTTTTTTAGTGATATGGAGGAAAAAACTAATAAGCACACAAAAAGGACTAAATAGTGCTGAAATAAATTTCAGAAGGCACAATATTTTTAACATGGACCAAAGACTGGATGGACCAAATATGGATGCCAGTTATACTTTGTACATAAGATAGTTAAACACAGTATGAAACAGTATCTCTATACATTTTTATAAGGTTGTACTCTTACTAAAAAATCAAATAGTATAAAATATCAGAAATGATGGCTAGATCAATAGTGTACCTCTCTAACATGATGAAATAAAGTAAGGCATATATATTTAAAAAATTATTTCTAATTTTAAATGGAGAAATCACTTACATCACTTCCTTATTCCTGCGTGGCCCTTCAAATGGTCTAAATGGCAGTGATCCAGTAGCTGCATGGTAAAATGTTACCCCAATGCTCCAAAGATCCACAGTTGCTCCGTATTTCTTCTGATGATCTTTTCTTAGCACTGCTCTCTCATACATGTCAGGATGCTTTAAAAAGAAAAGAAAAAGCTACTAACGTGTTCTATGAAACACATTACACAAAGATGGGTATTCAATAATGTCTGGAAATTCTGTTTTCCTAATAATTTTACTTTCAATCTGAAAAGACTATTTCAAATCTTCCTCTCTCTCCTCAAACCTTCAATACCATCTCCTTCAACCCTCATTTTTGATGACCTCACTTCATACTACAGTGAGAAAATGGAAGCAATCAGAGATCAACTCTCCTTTATATCTTTTACCAAAAGCCGACCTACCTGAATCTGTGTTCAGAATCAGTTACAATGGAACTGCTCTTATCAAAGGCTTAACTTTTCCACCTGTGCTATGCCAAGTTGCTTCAGTCGTGTCTGACTCTTTGCACTCCCATGGACTATAGCCTGCCAGGTCCCTCTGTGCATGGGATTCTCTAGTCAAGAATACTAGAGTGGGCTGCCATTTCCTTCTCCAGGGGATCTTCCTGATCCAGGGATTAAACCGCATCTCTTACGTCTCTTGCACTGGACGGTGGGTTCTCTACCACTAGCACCACCTCTGTGCTATGGGGCCCATCATATTATCTCATCAATTCTAGAAATCAATTCTTGAAACTACCCCTTTTATTTTATGCATCATTTCCCCCTTTTCTATTGGCTGATTTCGTTCAGCTTACATACATGCTTTCATATCTCCCATTAAAAAAAAAACCCAAATTGACCTGACAACCTCTTCGAGCTATCATTCAATTTTTTGCTTCCCTCCATAGCAAAACTCAAAACAGCTGTCCACACTGACAACTGCCTTACTTCTTCATCTCCCATTCCGGCCTATGGCATTAAATGTTACCTATATCCTTTAACTTTCCAAACTATTTCTTGTCCTGAGTTCTGGATTCATATATCCTACTGTTTTCTCAAATGTCTAAAAGGAAGCTTAAACTTAAGGTATCAAAAACAGACTCCTGGTCTTCTGACTCAAACCGGTTTCCTTCTAATCTTTATCCTTTAAGTAAATGGTACCATCATCTACCCAGTTGCTCATACCTAAAACATATCAGGCAGCCTCAATTCCTTTCCCTCATACCTCACATGCAATCCATGTGAGCAAGTCATAAGGGCTCTGAGATGAAAACTAAATTTCTAGAATGAATTCAGAGGACTAGCCTGATTGGGTATGTTGGAGGATACAGCAACTCAGATAAGTAGCTGGTCTGATGTTCACTACATGGTCCTTAACCACAGAAGACACTATGATACAGCTGTGAAGAACAGATGGAATTTATAGGGCGTGGCTTAGGAGCTTACAGATCCAGACAGAGATCCTTATGGACATTAAGCTCTGCAAAGGACAGCCAGAGGTCATACACTTAGCCTCCGTGACACTATCTTTATGTAAATTACACACTGCAAATCAAGGTTTTTGGTAGATAAACCTATAAGAGTATATTCTGGACCAGAGCAGAGTGATCTCCCAAATGATACCAAACTAAAACAATGCCTTATGACACTGTGGTATAAGGCAGTGGCCCAAGGGACTGGGATAACACTGCTGGGAGGGTGTCTCTACTATAAGTGATGCAGTTTATGAATTCATCTCTCAAAGGGTCACAAGCTCTGGATTATTTTGGAGGGGATGGATGGGACTTTTTTGGGAAACACATTTTAATGAGAAATTAGAAGAGGTGACAAGCATGAAGGTCTTAAGAAGTATGTCCAAACATGGCTACCAGGGTCTGAGTGATTTTGCTGATTCTATGGCATAGTACATAAGGCATTATTGTCTAAAGAAGCACCAGCCAGACCTCTGTCCTAGCAGAAGGTTCTTACTTTATCAATGGTGCTGTGAAGAGACCAAGAGTACCTGGACATGCCTGATCTTC
This sequence comes from Neotragus moschatus, assembly GCA_006410615.1. Lineage (NCBI taxonomy): Eukaryota > Metazoa > Chordata > Mammalia > Artiodactyla > Bovidae > Neotragus > Neotragus moschatus. The sequence continues at coordinate 2,074,639 of SJYA01000910.1, forward strand.
AAAGAACATGAGGCTGCCAACCTGGGAAGAGCAGATACAGCGATTCTAGGAGACAAAGCGGGACCTCCTCAAAAGGTGCACTAATATACCTCCTAAATATCATAGCTGGAAGGCCTTTCCCTAGCCTAAGAATGATTAGCTGAGAATGGCCTGATGCATGCTGATGTAACATATCTGGGTCCACAGGCTCTCTCCTGAATGTGCTACTTGTATTTGCACAGGGATTAGCATTATTGTGCGCGGGCCCCTGCAACTGGCACAGGAGCATAAGGACAAACCAACTCTATGTGCTCAGGTTAAATCGGGTTGGCCAAAAAGTTCATTTGAGTTTTCCTGCACTATCTTATGGAAAAACCCAAATGAACTTTTTGGGTAATTCATATTAAGAAAGCCATCATATTAAAAACAGTAGAAAAAATGCTGGTGCTTCCTTTGGTCTTTAACACATAAAAAGGAGAAGATTCAACATCTGGTCCGGGAATTCCAAAATGAGGAACGTTTTCATTTAAATATAGAAATATTTCTAGACTGGTGAGTTTCAGACTGTGTGTGTCTCATGTCATAACTGCTGGTGTAATCTATTAGAAAACAGAGTTGGGAATAACCTGAAACAGGAAAACAGACTACAATAAAATTTCAGCCAAGAGATCACCACGGACTTGGAAGTTAGTTTATTTAATGTTGTGTTCTTTCCATTTTACAAGCCTGTTGGAATTGTGGTCTTTGGAGACTATGTGAAAGACTGACAATTGGTAATAGGGATCACCCTCACAAAGGCTAGTATGGTACTGCCGTTGTTTCTTTCAATCACCACAGTCATTGGGAAGGGCTACTGGAATTTAGTGGGCAGAGACCAGAGAGACATCCTGTTGAACATGAAACAGCTCTGAAAAACAAGCTTCTGACTTCCTGCATGACTTCTGAATATCCTGCCAGATATTTGTGCAGCTAAGAAGTCTGTTTATAAAGATCTCATTTCATTTTATATGTAAACAGTGTATTTTTGAATATAAAGTAAACAGTATTTTTGTAGCTATAGGAATGCAGTATACATAAAGCTACTTTGTTAAGTTAGAAACTTTATCAGGAATTCTTCAGTGCTTTGGAAAATGATGTCAGTAACACCATGAGACTTATGATAATATGACTCACCAATTCAATATACAGGTTATCACTGCATGTGCACTGGAGGTAACATTATACACAGGTACAGGCATCTAATTATTTCAGTTGTTTGCTAGTGAAATTGATAGTAAACTTTTACATATTAAGTATCTATGATTTTATTAATTTCCCTTTATATTATCATTAAGATGCTATGCTCTTCCTTTAATGAGGTATGCTGGTTGATTATATTATCTAGGAATTTCATTTCAAGATACTGAACATTGTAAAACATTTATTATTAACAGGGGGTGATCATACAGGGTAGAAACCACTAGTCTGTGTGCTCTGGTTGGCTTCTGCTTACTTCTCCAGTTCTTATCACCTGCCTTTTCACTAAGTCCAGCTATTCTGTCATCCCTTCTGTTTCTCAAACATCCAAGGTCATTTCTGTTTTTAGGACTTTGTAGTTGCTTGTAATGCTGCTTTCCCCCAAATCTTTGCATGGCTTGCTTGTTTTCATCATTAAAGTATCAGTTGACTTAGGATTGAAAGGAAGCTTTCCCCAGCTATCTTTCTTCTGCTTTGTTACCTTATTGTTTTTCCAACTCTTTAATCATCTGAACCTATCTTATTTACTTGTCTACTGTCCTCACTAGATTGTAGGTTCCACAGGAGCAGAAATCATGTACTTCCGGTATACCACAGAAGTCTCAATTCCTACAACAATGCTTGGTACATAAATAGCTGTTGGATATATATAATCCATTTTTAGTTTTTTTTTTTTTTTGGCGGCATTGCACAGCAGGATCTTAATTCCCCGACTAGGGACTAAACCTGTGCTCCTGCACTCTAAGTGTGAAGTCTTAAGCACTGGACTGTCAGAGAAGTCCCCATTTTTAAGTACTTAATAAAAGATTATCAAAATACAACTTCAGATTAATTAGTGGTTACATATTGATAGAATAAGTTAAGATACCTTAATGTATGCCAGAGTTAGAACAATCTGAATAAAGTTATAGGGGCACCTTGACTTTATTCAAATTATAAAGTTACAATCGCAGAATCCAATTAGAAAAAAAGTCACAGAATCTAAGACTTTAAAAATAAAACTCAGAGCCATAACCAATTAGTGACAGCTATATATTATAAACTTTCTGATTACATATTAAATGTACTTATTTTTAAGTGCCTTTCTTAAGTGATTCAAATATTTACTAACTTCACACAAGCACATCTACATAAACTGTTTCAACCACGGAGCTTTTCTAGTTTTCTAGTATTTCAAGTTAGATCTTTCAGAGGCATTTCATTTTTTGTGTGTGTTTCTAACAATGGTTCTTTTCATCTTTCAGTAACCAGCCTCCCTGAAGAGAGTCATTTTCAGAATTATAATGAAGTTTGCTCTACAGGGAACAGTATTATAACAAGCTTGTAATATATTAACTGCTCTGATCCAAATAAGGAAGCCTTTACTAGCTAGATACTTCTGGAGTGTACAGATAGTTCTTTCTTTTAACACAGATGCATAACATTAGTAAAATTATTTAAGAGTATTATAAAACTTACAAGAATTTTTTTTAACAGAAGGCAACACCCTTAGAAACCAATACCTAATTCCGCATTACATACCATATTCATTAGAATAGAAATTTTAATTATTGCCGTAAGAGTTAAGACATTTTACACAGTGATCTGGTTGACCAACTACCCATATTTATAATATATCCAGCTTCTTAAAATAAAATTACTAGTGATGCATGACTTACCAAATATTCTTCTGTGCCATACAGAGAAACAAACTGCTCATCATCTTCTAATTCTCTAGCTGCACCAAAATCTGTGAGTTTGTACACAGACTGTCCGTCTTCCCCTATTACACGCATGATATTTCCTGGCTTGATATCACGGTGAACTATGCCATTCTCTCGGAGATGATTCATTCCACCCACTTCAACAATAAATATAAAACATAGGAAATCATAAGTAGGTATGTGTGTGTGCATCAGATTCACTAATGAACATTAATATATTCTTATTCACTTAATGTAAGTTTTTACATAAGTTTGTCTAAAGTCATTTTAATCAAAGAAGTAATAGATTATACTTGCTGCTAAGTCACTTCAGTCGTGTCTGACTCTGTGGGACCCCAGAGATGGCAGCCTATCAGCTCTGCCGTCCCTGGGATTCTCCAGGCAAGAACACTGGAGTGAGTTGCCATTTCCTTCTCCAATGCATGAAATGGAAAAGTGAAACTGAAGTCGCTCAGTCGTGTCCAACCCTCAGCGACCCCATGGACTGCAGCCTTCCAGGCTCCTCTGTCCGTGGGATTTTCCAGGCAAGAGTACTGGAGCGTGGTGCCATTGCCTTCTCCGAGATTATACTTAGATTTTGTATTTCATGCTTGAGTAATGAGAAATTTTAGAAGGANGCTACTTTGTTAAGTTAGAAACTTTATCAGGAATTCTTCAGTGCTTTGGAAAATGATGTCAGTAACACCATGAGACTTATGATAATATGACTCACCAATTCAATATACAGGTTATCACTGCATGTGCACTGGAGGTAACATTATACACAGGTACAGGCATCTAATTATTTCAGTTGTTTGCTAGTGAAATTGATAGTAAACTTTTACATATTAAGTATCTATGATTTTATTAATTTCCCTTTATATTATCATTAAGATGCTATGCTCTTCCTTTAATGAGGTATGCTGGTTGATTATATTATCTAGGAATTTCATTTCAAGATACTGAACATTGTAAAACATTTATTATTAACAGGGGGTGATCATACAGGGTAGAAACCACTAGTCTGTGTGCTCTGGTTGGCTTCTGCTTACTTCTCCAGTTCTTATCACCTGCCTTTTCACTAAGTCCAGCTATTCTGTCATCCCTTCTGTTTCTCAAACATCCAAGGTCATTTCTGTTTTTAGGACTTTGTAGTTGCTTGTAATGCTGCTTTCCCCCAAATCTTTGCATGGCTTGCTTGTTTTCATCATTAAAGTATCAGTTGACTTAGGATTGAAAGGAAGCTTTCCCCAGCTATCTTTCTTCTGCTTTGTTACCTTATTGTTTTTCCAACTCTTTAATCATCTGAACCTATCTTATTTATTTGTCTACTGTCCTCACTAGATTGTAGGTTCCACAGGAGCAGAAATCATGTACTTCCGGTATACCACAGAAGTCTCAATTCCTACAACAATGCTTGGTACATAAATAGCTGTTGGATATATATAATCCATTTTTAGTTTTTTTTTTTTTTTGGCGGCATTGCACAGCAGGATCTTAATTCCCCGACTAGGGACTAAACCTGTGCTCCTGCACTCTAAGTGTGAAGTCTTAAGCACTGGACTGTCAGAGAAGTCCCCATTTTTAAGTACTTAATAAAAGATTATCAAAATACAACTTCAGATTAATTAGTGGTTACATATTGATAGAATAAGTTAAGATACCTTAATGTATGCCAGAGTTAGAACAATCTGAATAAAGTTATAGGGGCACCTTGACTTTATTCAAATTATAAAGTTACAATCGCAGAATCCAATTAGAAAAAAAGTCACAGAATCTAAGACTTTAAAAATAAAACTCAGAGCCATAACCAATTAGTGACAGCTATATATTATAAACTTTCTGATTACATATTAAATGTACTTATTTTTAAGTGCCTTTCTTAAGTGATTCAAATATTTACTAACTTCACACAAGCACATCTACATAAACTGTTTCAACCACGGAGCTTTTCTAGTTTTCTAGTATTTCAAGTTAGATCTTTCAGAGGCATTTCATTTTTTGTGTGTGTTTCTAACAATGGTTCTTTTCATCTTTCAGTAACCAGCCTCCCTGAAGAGAGTCATTTTCAGAATTATAATGAAGTTTGCTCTACAGGGAACAGTATTATAACAAGCTTGTAATATATTAACTGCTCTGATCCAAATAAGGAAGCCTTTACTAGCTAGATACTTCTGGAGTGTACAGATAGTTCTTTCTTTTAACACAGATGCATAACATTAGTAAAATTATTTAAGAGTATTATAAAACTTACAAGAATTTTTTTTAACAGAAAGCAACACCCTTAGAAACCAATACCTAATTCCACATTACATACCATATTCATTAGAATAGAAATTTTAATTATTGCCGTAAGAGTTAAGACATTTTACACAGTGATCTGGTTGACCAACTACCCATATTTATAATATATCCAGCTTCTTAAAATAAAATTACTAGTGATGCATAACTTACCAAATATTCTTCTGTGCCATACAGAGAAACAAACTGCTCATCATCTTCTAATTCTCTAGCTGCACCAAAATCTGTGAGTTTGTACACAGACTGTCCGTCTTCCCCTATTACACGCATGATATTTCCTGGCTTGATATCACGGTGAACTATGCCATTCTCTCGGAGATGATTCATTCCACCCACTTCAACAATAAATATAAAACATAGGAAATCATAAGTAGGTATGTGTGTGTGCATCAGATTGACTAATGAACATTAATATATTCTTATTCACTTAATGTAAGTTTTTACATAAGTTTGTCTAAAGTCATTTTAATCAAAGAAGTAATAGATTATACTTGCTGCTAAGTCACTTCAGTCGTGTCTGACTCTGTGGGACCCCAGAGATAGCAGCCTATCAGCTCTGCCGTCCCTGGGATTCTCCAGGCAAGAACACTGGAGTGAGTTGCCATTTCCTTCTCCAATGCATGAAAGGGAAAAGTGAAACTGAAGTCGCTCAGTCGTGTCTAACCCTCAGCGACCCCATGGACTGCAGCCTTCCAGGCTCCTCTGTCCGTGGGATTTTCCAGGCAAGAGTACTGGAGCGTGGTGCCATTGCCTTCTCCGAGATTATACTTAGATTTTGTATTTCATGCTTGAGTAATGAGAAATTTTAGAAGGACAGGGATCAACATGGTCTAAAGGAAGAGTCCAGTCTCTCTTAAATACTGTCAAGAAAATGGAACATAATGATCTTAAGCCTATGACTTCCTGATTTACTTTTTGTTATATACCTGTGGGCTATCTACCTAAACCCAAGAATACAGATTCCCAAGAAAGATAATCTTTCACCATAATTAAAATTTTTACTTTGGGGCAAAAAATTCCACAAAACAGTAAACTGGACTCAATACATAATATAGTAAAAAAAAAAAATTTAATAGAAATTGCTGAAATTAAGCTGTTTGGGCTAAATGACATGCAGTGGCATAGAATGATAGTCTGAACCATTTGTTTGACAGCTGATAGATGAATGTCTACGCATGACATATAAAAATAAGTTTAAAGATATCAACATTCAATTATGGAAACTCAGGACTACCAGTATACTTAGGAAGGGATCAATTATCTACCCCTTCTATTTGACTTAACAGGCTGCAGCATATATGGTTTCTCTTTCATTTTAGCCTCACCTAAGCAGTCTCTACTCCTTCCAGTATCAATTTCAAGAATTCCCACTAACCTCATACTTTATAACACTGGGCTTTTCCTATTCTTCAAATATTGATTCATTTCTTTCCAAGAAGATATTATTCCTGGTGGCTGCCATATTCTTTTTTATTTTTAATAACAGGTTTATGAGATAAAATTCACATATCATAAAACTCATTTTTTTAAGGTATACAATTCAGCAGTTTTCAGTATAGAGCCATAGAGTATAGAAACCATCACCACCAATTTCAGAACATTTCCATTATGCAGAAAGAACCCCCACATCTATTGGCAGTCACTCCTTGACTCCACTCTCCTCTCAAGGCCTTGACCACCATTACTCTGGTTTCTGTCTAGGGATCTGCCTATTCTGAACATTTCACATAAATGAAATCACACAAATATTGTTGCCTTTTGTGTCTGGTGTTTTTCACTAAGCATAATTTTTCAAGGCACATCCATGTTACAGCATGTACCACTACTTCATTCTTGTTACAAACAAATAATACTCCACTGTATGTACCCCATTTATCTATTCACCAGTTGGTGAATACTGGGCTTCCTTTTTTTGTTGTTGCTATTATTATAAACACTGGTACACAAGTTTCTGTGTGGAAATATTTTAAATTCTTTTAGATAAATACCTAGTAATGGAATTGATAAGTCATATAGTAATTGTTTAACTTTTTGAAGAACTGTCCATCTACTGTGCAAAGTGCCTGCACTTCTTTTTACAATACCACCAATAGTATACGAGGGTTTCAGTTTTTCTACATCCTTACCAACGCTTGTTTTGTTTTGTCTTTCTGATTTTAGCCATCCTAGTGGGTATGTAGTGGCATCTCTTTACGGTTTTGATTTGCATTTTCTTAATGCCTAATGATCTTTTTATATATTTGTTGGTCACTTGCATATCTTCTTTGGAGAAACGTCTACCAAATCCATTACCAATTTTTAAATCGAGTTGTCTCTTTATTGTTAACTTGTTGGTATAAAAACTCCTTATCAGACATCTGATTTACAAATATTTTCTCTCATTCTGAGTTGTCTTTTTACTTGACGCTGTCCTTCGGATACACAAGAGTTATTAACGTTGATGAAATTTATCTACTTTTCTCTTATTGTACTTGTGCTTTTGATATCACATCTAAGAAAGCACTCCATAAAAGTCTTTAGCTTTGAATGTAAAAAATTTATTTTTAAAAATTCTTATGTCATTATATTTATACACATATATAATCATATAAATAAACAAACATACCCACATCTCGCAAAACAATTAGAAACTCAGACTCTGGTAGTCCATAGGCATTAGATGGTTCTTCTAAAACAGTGTATAAACTCCCACATGGACAAAATTCCATAATAAGTACTTTATGTCTTGTTGTTGTCTGGAAAAAAAAAAAATCACTGAGTGGGAAAATCTAAAAAATAAATTTTCAATATATGCCAATACTCATCTGATTTCATTTAATAGTTGGATTTGCTACAATAATGAAGGTAGTTTGAACTGCTTTTTACCTAGGGTTTGTTAAATATTTGTTGACTGTACAGATGAGGATTAACACTTTCCAAAATTAATATTAAAATTGGATTTGTCTTTAAAGACAAACCACAGTAAAAGCTGGCTAAATCTAATTAGAAAATCACTGCTACAATGTTATAATGGGTCTTTCAAAATTGCTTAATTTCTAATACATAATAGTACATTTAGGATATTAGCTTTTGTAATGAATCTCTTAAAACACTTGAGTTCTTCTTGTGACAAACACTTTCACTACTTTTACTTCAAAGAAGGGAGTTTTAGCTTTTTGGGGGGGCAGTACAATGTGGCATGTGGGATCTTAGTTTCCTGATCAGGGACTCAACCTGTCTCCCAGGCAGTGGAAGCCCAGAGCCCTAACCACTGGACTGCCAGAGAGTTTCCCAAGTTTTAGCCTTAAAAACAAATGGATAGCAGAATAATTGAGTGGTCCCCTTGGAGCAAAGTTCTAGTCAGCTCATAGGAATCTGAGCTGCTGATCTGTTTTAAACCATGATTTTAATGTACCATTGATCATAAGATACACCATCAATTTAACAATAGCTTTATAGAGAAAAAAAAAAGTATTATCAACTTACAAATACACACTGATTATAACATAATGCCCATTTCAGAAATTTGAAAATGTGATTGAATCTTAAATACAGTAGTCATTATCATTTTTACTCTTTCTTCCTTTTATAATTTTTTTCTATATATCCCTAAAATAAATCTATAAAATATTTTAAAATTTCTTTACTCTTGAGTAGTATGAAAGAAATAATTTTAAAAGAAAAAAGCTGTTGCTTTTAAATAATGAAATAACTGAGTTTTGAGGAGTTGAAAATTTGAGAAATATCTCTAATTTCATCACCAAGATAATTATGTTTATATTTGGTATGTTTCCTTTCATTCTTTTTCCTATGTAACAAATCACATTATAGACACTAACACTTTCTATACCATACTGTATTTATCAAGATCATACTGGATATATATTTTTAATACTGATTTTCTCACAAAACATATATAAGCATGCTCGCAGGTGACTGAAATTTTGTTAAATATTTTTTTATTACTGCTTAACCACTGTGCAGTACAGAATTAATTTTAGCTAGAGAGATCTAGCGCTTGCCTTTGGCTACAGGGAGTTGATTGAATAGGCCTCTAGAATGTCCTATCTGCTAAAGTGTCTCTATCTAGGGGCTTTGGCCACGTGACAGTCTAAAAATGTGATTTATATGATAGGGATCTTAGGACGTGCACTTCAGTTTTGACTTCTGGAGGCTAAGGAACTAGCCAGAACCCACAGGAAGGGTTGGAGACTAAAGTTCGGCCATGCAAAAAGTATGTGATTGAGCCTCAGTAAAAACTTTGCACACCAAAGGCTTGGGTGAGCTTACAGGGTTGACAGTACTCTGTATGTACTGTCCTATCATACATCAATGCCAGGAGGATAATGTATCCTTGTGGAAAGGGAGATTCATGTTTGGAACCCTCTTATATTCTGTCCTATGGCCCTATGGATCTCTTCCTTTGGCTAGTTCTAATTTATATCCTTTTGCTTTGCCAAGATACCAACTTGTAAGCAGAGCTGACCATTGAACAAAGCAGGGGTCAGGGGTGCTGACCTTCCACGCTGTAGAAAATCTATATGTAAGTTTACAGTCAACCCCCTGTATCTGTGGTTCCATATCTGCAGATTCAACCAATCTCAGATTGTGTAGTACTGTAGTACTTATTTAGTGGAAAAAAATTCACATTATTGGTGGACCTGTGCAGTTCAAACCTATGCAGTTTGAGGGTCAACTGTATACTGCCTTCCTGAGTTCTGTGAGTCATTCAACATTCTAGCAAATTATCAAATCTGAGGGCAGTCATGGGAAGCCCCAAATTTGCAGCCAGCTGGTCTTAAGGGAAGATGGCCCTGGGGACTCCTGAACTTGCAGCTCGTGTCTGAATGACCAGTCTGGTGGGGACTTCTCTGACTGCACAGTCTGCCAAACTCCTCTGTGGCTCGTGTAAGAAGTCTTCAAAAGACTTGGCAGTCCAGGGGGCTATGCTTTTAATCTTCAGTATCGCTAACTCTAGCTAACTATCCATCAAACATTCTCATTTATTTAACCATTCTTTATTATAAACAGGACAGAAATGAATATCTTTGTGCATAAAATTATAGTTTACATTTCTGATTACTTTCTAAGTAATCACTAAAAATGAAATCACTGATATAAGGATTATAAACTGCCAAATTGTGTTTCAAAAGGTGTGATCTGATTAACCATAATAATGAGATTTCTATTTTTCCAAAGACATTTTTATTTTCACTGTTTCCCACTAAAACCAATTCTGTCTTTGACAACTGGATTCATATATCACTCTCTGGATTCCAAAGATTTTTATTCTTTATAAAGCCTTCCTTGCCTTGTTCGACTTTCTCCTTATGTAATTATGTCAATTCAACTTCACTTAGCTTTTGCTTTTAGTAATAATACTGGTAACCACATTGTATATTCTTTTATTACTTATGCTACTTTTTCTGATTCCATGAGACTTTTCATTGTTATATTCCATTCCAGTCCAACAATTTCCATTGTTATATCTGTTTCTGAGAATAAATATTTGATGGTATGAGAACTAATTTTCAGCATTAAAAAACCTACTCTTTATAAAACAATTTTTATGTTAGATTATTTTTCCTGAATTGTATTAACAACAATAAACATGACAGGATTAACTAAAGCTTGATGACTTACCTCTTCTTCAATAGCAAATAATTTGACAATGTTTTTGTGATTCAGTTTTTTTAACACTTCAAATTCTCTCATTTGAACATCCACTGGACGAAGGAAGCTTATGTTATTAAATACTTTGATAGCAAATAAATCACCAGTTTTCTAAGAAAAGGAGAGAAAGCTTTTATTTACTTATGAAGAAAATAAAAAAAGGTAGCATTAGAACTAGATACAGCAATTTTTTTTTTTGTAGAACACGCTGAATATTTTTAAGGATTGGTAGTTTGTACTAGGACTCCTAATCTTTTTTTTTTTTTAAAGCTAAAATACGTTAATCAACTGCTCAATATTTATTTCAAATTGTATGCTTTGGAATGTAGAAAAGGCTATTTTCTTTCATATTATAAATAAAGCCTCCACTGCGATACATGTGGCAAAGACAGCCAATGGTACTAAAGGCAAACATGCATTTTGAATGAGAAATAGAAAGTGAAACTCACAAATTTCCCTGGGAACTAATAATTTTAAACTAATCAAAGCAGGAAGAGAAAGATTATAAAGATTATATTCCACATATGAAATTTTTAGTAAGAATCTCAAAGTAAGGCAATTCACCTTTAAGATTCCCTAACTGGATAAAATGTGTAGGGTGAAGTAGAGGAGTTAAAAGAGTAAGGTTAGTGCACACCCTGCTTGCTGGATTGCACCAGGGCTGCTGCTGGGGACTTTCTGCAACTTTACCTAGATGACTAGGGCAAGATGCTGCTTCTCACATCATTTCTAAAGGATCAAAGGCATTTCCTTTCCTCCACCAGAACAGCTGCGGTAGCCCAACTCTCACTCTCTCAGGGCACACTGAAGTACATCAAACACAGAATTACAAAGCACAGCCGAAATTGGGAAGGCATCTTAGAAGTATAAAACACGTGCTTCATTCCAGGTAAACAGCACATTCTCGTTCTTCACAGTATTAACCTTAAAGGCTCTCCTGCAGACCCTCTTACCTCTTTCCAATCACTCAGGCCAGATTCTCTGAGTTTAAACCTTGCTTTTGCCACAACCCAAGGCTGAGCCCGCCTAGAGTTAGTGGAAAGCTCACTTCCTCTATGAGCCTGGGGTTCAAGCATGCCTTACATAAGGCTTTCTCATGGCTCTCTGTCTTTGAGGACCCTGCGCTTTTCCTGCTTTGAAGCCCTCTCTACAGCTTCTCACACAGATTAACCACCTACAGCTCGTCACCCTCCTCCCCTCACCTTACAATTTCATGATCTTCCTCTTAAGACCATTGAGCTGTCTCACAAGCCAAGTCTTAAGTGCACTCTGTGGAGACCATCATCTATGTGATGAGATCATTCCTCCCTTTCTCCCGTGCTCCCTCCACACCAAATACACGTATATTCTTTCCAGAGGAAAAGACCCACCAACTATTTTCAGACAGAATGAAAATGGAACAATTTAACCAGGGCCAATCAAATGTTTTACCATTTGATCAGCCAGGATAAGAACACTGTCAAATCTATTACCACCCAACAGAGATTTTTCTTGAGGATACTTGTCTTAAACCCTAACCCTAACCATATTACAACATGCAGGTCAACATGTCCTTCCTACAGCTCTCCTCTCTTTAACTTCACCTAGTTATCACACGCATACACACTCATCCACACACAGTAGCAGCTCCAGGCAACTTAATGAAAAAGAGACAAAGTAAGTAGGTAATAAACTTTGTATGAGGCTTCCCTGGTGGCTCAGACAGTAAAGAATCTGCCCACAATGCAGGAGACCTGGGTTCGATCCCTGGGTTGGGAAGATTGCCTGGAGAAGGGAATGGCTACCTCCTCCAGTATTCTTGCCCAGAGAACCCCATGGACAGAGGAGCCTGGTGGGCTACAGTCCATGGGGTCACAGAGTTGGACAGGAGCAACTAACACTTTCACTTTCATATTTTGCATAGGGCCTCCTGGTAGCTCCATGGTAAAGAATTTGCCTGCCAATGCAGAGGACATGAGTTCAGTCCCTGGATTGGGAAGATCCCCTGGAGAAGGAAATGGCAACTCACTCCAGTATTCTTGCCTAGGAAATCTCATGGACAGAGGAGCTTGGTGAGTTACAGTCCATGAGGTCATAAACAGTTAGACACGACTTAGCAACTAGTCAATAACAACAACAAATGCTTTGAATAACAAATAGTAAACTTAGGGACCTGGTCACTCCCAGCAATAACATAAAAACGATTTAGCTAATACAATTAAAGATCCTTAAACAAGCAGTAATTAAGGACAAGCAGGATTTTGGGGGTATAGTCCAACTGATGTCACTGAGAATAAATATGGTTTCTCAAAACACATTTTGAATACTAAGCTAGATGTTGGCAATATTATAAGTCAATTCTTATGCCGCTCAAATCCTTATTTGAGGTTTTTGAACTCTACTGGATAAAGAACATTTTTACTTCCTTTGAAGAACTTCAGGTCGTGTTAGGGTAGTCTACCGTAGTTTGTCCTCATTCATTCATTCTTTCAGTCATCAAGCATTTATACCACCTATTAAATGTAAGTACTAACATGAAGAACACTGGATATCTAAGGAAGGAAGAAGGAAAAGTACTAGTAAACAGAGATATTTACTAGCCTCAGGCACTTTAAATATGCCTCCCTCAGTTCCTATCACTACTGAATACCTGTCACTCCCTCAGTTGCTGATTTATATTCCTTCCAATGCCACCTTGCTACTAAACCTAAAACTCTTCTTGCACAGGAACTATACTTAAAATCATTAAAATTTTAATGATTTTAATAAATTCTGTGGCTAAAATCACTAGGTCCACTCAAAGTATTTGACATATACCAGGTGATTATTAAAGTCTGATAAGTTAATTTGGGTCACAGAAGACAGAGGGTCAGATGTGTCTCACTGCCAAATTCAGTGCTGCCACCCATTTTCACTTCTTGGCACATTGCACAAAACAAAAACAACTTCTATCTGAGGCTGATCACTATAAATCTGATCAAGAACTGGAACGTGTGGATAATTCTAAAAATTGGAGGTGAAAAAAAAGCTAAAAACTGTACGATACTTCTGATTCACTCCCTAAGAGCCACAGAGGAAACAGCACCCCTCTGGGAACACTTATTTCATTGTCACAGACAGAACTGACTGGTGGTCGGTCTCAAGGCTACAGAAAAATATATAGAAACTCCTCCTTACTAAAGTGTTTTGAGCTCCTGGGCTGAATTCTTAGTGCTGAAAAACTAGTGGATGATTATTTGCATCATAAAAGGATGTTTTTATTCTATTATTTTTCCAGCTTCCTTCCCAGAACAGAAATTTTAATGATTTTAAATTTCTTCATTTTTAAATGACTTTAATTATCTTTCATTTCATTCTCCAGTGTAGGAGCTGACACAGAGTCCTTTTGGTTCCTGAAATGCCTCTGGGATTAGCCCTTTTATTCTATTCCCCCTTGTACTAACAGGGCTTCCCTGGTGGCTCAGATGGTAAAGCGTCTGCCTGCAACGCGGGAGACCTGGGTTCAATCCCTGGGTCGGGAAGATCCCCTGGAGAAGGAAATGGCAATCCACTCCAGTACTATTGTCTGGAAAATCTGTGGACAGATGAGCCTGGTAGGCTACAGTCCATGGTTTCGCAAAGAATCGGACATGACTGAGCGACTTCACTTTCACTTGCACTAACAAGTTCTGATTACCTCATACCAGGATATAGCCTTTGAAATCTGGGCTCCTTGTTGATAACTTCACTTTACACCAATCTACTCTGCAGAATGCTGGTTTACTTCAAGGGCAGGAAGCCTTACCACAGCACAGCAGAATCATCTGTGGGTTTCCCTCAACAGTTTCCATCTGCTCCTCACCACACCTCCCTCTACTGCCTCCTACCCCAAATTACTGCTGCACTGCACTCTCTCAGTGAGATCACTCTCTACCGCAGGAGGACCAGGTGGAGGAGAGAGACAAAAGGCCAACACTAATTTTCTCTAGTTCCTTTTTTCATACAACCTTCTGTTTTTCTCCTTTCCCCAGCACACGACCTCTGCCTCCACTAGGTAGATAACACTGCCTCTGACACCAGCAATACCTTAAACAACCACAAAAACACATACTCTCTTTAGACAAAATAATCAAACCCACCAAGTATAAGCGTGCATCTCAGAAAACTACACATACAGTGCTTCCACAGAATTCTCTGTACCAACCTTATGTCTTCCACGAAAGACATTTGCAGTAGCTCCTTGGCCTAAAATATCAGATAAAAGCCACAGATGATTAGAAGTGCTCTGCATCTCGGTGTGGTCAGGCGATCCTCCTGTTATACTAAAAGGAAAAAAATTGCACGCTTGTTTTAAGGGAATAATACATTTAAGAAACAAATGTTAGCTACTTTTAGTCTCAAGAAAGAGCACCTATAATTTACTGCTAAATTGAAGTCCAGTAAAAACCTAACTTTCCAGCAATATTAAAGATTAAAATGCTGTGTGGGCTCTGAAAAAGCTTTAACCAATGATGTCTTATATATTCAGTTTAATTCACTTATTCACAGGGCTGGAAAAAATATATATTTTCCTTCTAATTTTTTCTCTGTCAATGAAAGTGATATTTATCTCCTTAAAATGTTTTGAGAGATTAATCACTGATGCATCATATTTTAAAGTGTTTTAAATAACATAAAGTAAAATACAACAGAAATATAGAAAAAACTTTGTTTCTTTCAGGTGCAAGGCAACTGCTAAGGAAAACAATTGTTGCCACTACATAACCTTTCCTAATTTAAAATTTCCTCTACCCAGAGCCTGACAACCAGAATTCAAAAGAGACTTTTCAGCCACAAATTCTGAAATTAACTTAAGGATAGTTTTTCCAACCTCCAAATATATAAATACACACATACTAAGTGTATATTAACAAGTCTTAAAAAATAAGTAGGGGAGACTACGCACGTTTAGAGGCAAGAAATATGTGGAAAAATCTCTGTACCTTTTGCTCAATTTTGCAGTGAACGTAAAACTGCTCTAAAAAAAAATTAAGTCTATTAAAAAAAAAACAAAAACAATACCCTTACCCTTGTCCTTCAATATTGTAAAACTGTGTATCTATAAGGATATTGTAAATATTTGTGCTCCATGATGGAGTAAAAATGAGGTATGCTAAAAGCATAAACACTTGTTCCACCATGCCAATCTAAACCTGATGTAATGTCACATTTAATCTTAACATCCTTTCACAGTAAGTCGGAAATAGATACTCAGGAATGAATTAATGAATGCCAATATTCCAAGTAAGGTTAAGAACACAAAGAATGGGCAGGGTCCAANAATCCCATGGACGGAGAAGCCTGGTAGGCTACAGTCCACGGGGTCGCAGAAAGTCGGACACGACTGAGCGACTTCACTCACTTTTGGGCTTCCCTGGTGGCTCAGACGGTAAAGCGTGTGCCTGCAACGCAGAAGACCCAGGTTCAATCCCTGGATCGGGAAGATACCCTAGAGAAGGAAATGACAACCCACTCCAGTACTCTTACCTTGGAAAATGACAATAGTGGAGAATCTAGGGACTAAAATGAGGTGCTCTGCAATATTTGTGCCGCTGAGAGCTCAAGCAGCTATTTCCTAGAGATCCTCTGGCCCACTGACAGCACTGTAACCTTTCTCAGCACTAGAGGCTCAAGAGACTTCTGCTGCTGAGGGATATATTCCGGAGGGAAGGAGGAGGAAGGCGGGAGTCCTTTCCAGTTGAGAACTACAGGAGCCAGGAGTGAAAGAAGGAAACTATGGCAGAGTGGTTTAAGAGCAGAGGCTTTTGAATGGAGCTGACCTGGATTGCAGTCCCAGCGCTTTTTGCTAATGATGACGTGCTGTGGTTCATGGGGTTGCAGAGTCGGACACGACTGAGCAACTGAACTGGCTTTAGACAATTTTTTAACCTAAGCCTGTTTTTTAGGGCTTCCCTGTAGCTCAGAAGGTAAAGAATCTGTCTGCAATGCGATAGACCTGGGTTCGATCCCTGCATGACAAAGACCCCCTGGAGAAGGAAATGGCACCACACTCCAGTAGTCTTGGCTGGGAAAATCCCAAGGACAGAAGAACCTGTCTGGCTACAGTCCATGGAGTTGCAGAGTCAGAGACGACTCAGCAACTAACACTTAAGTCCTTAAGCGTGTTTTTATCATATATCATAGGTACAAAACCGAGATAACAAAAGTCCACTATAATGTTACAAAGGAATTTTCATTATTAAACTTTTAAACAATGGTTAATGATGGAATCATTTAAAAAAAATTTTTTTTAGTTTGCTTTACAATACTGTACTCATTTTGCCATACATTGACATAAATCAGCCACAGGTGTACCTGAGTTCCCAATCCCTAACAATGGTCTAGTCACTGCTTACAATTCCCACTAATTTTAGTTCACCCCTATCTAATGCCAAGGAGGCCTTGAGTCCAAGTTCCTTACAACAGTATAACCTACATCTCAAAGTTGAATGGGAGAAAATGTGATTAGCTGAAGGCCTTGATTCAAAATGTTTACTGCATTAAGTGAGGAACACTGAAATACTTTTTCTGGAAGGTCAAGCCGTTTGTGAAGAATTTAATGTTAGTATTTAAAATTTAAATAAACTGTTAGGCTCAAAACTATACCAGGCCTCATAAAACTTATAGTTCCATAGTTAAGACATACAAATCCGACTTCTTGCCTCAGTGAGGCTTTGTTAAGGCGAGATTCACCTTGAGACAATTAATTATTGGGGTGTTTGCTTTTGGAGTCTGTTATACAATACAGGTAAGGCAATTTATGATGAAAGTTTCCTAATTGCTATGCTCCCCCTACATGAAGTGCTCTAGACAACCTCAAGGAAGGCAGGTGTGAATTATTACACATTAGATAACATGAAGTTTTCATCTCTATTATAGATTCTTAATGCCCCTGTTTTGATTTCTCTTAGTTCTGAACACTTGTGAATCTTCTGAAGGGCTTTAAAGAGCCAGGAAGGAAGGAGGTGTTACCTTTACATATATGGAATAAACAGTACAGTAACAATGGCTATTGGGGGCTTGCCAGATGGCTCAGTGGCAAACATCTGCCTGCCAAGCAGGAGACTTGGGTTCAACCCCTAGGTCAGGAAGATCCTCTGGAAAAGGAAATGGCCGCCCACTCCAGTATTCTTGCCTGGAATATCCCATGGACAGAGAAGCCAAGCAGGTTACAAAAGAGTATATAAAATAGCATGGGGTCACAAGAGTCAGACACCACCTAGTGACTAAACAATAGTTATTATCAATAAGCAGATGCTGCAGTAAGCCTTTTTCATGTTTAACTTGCTGAATTCTTAGTTATAAAGTAGTTACCATTATTTCCCCCATTTTACAGATGGGTAAACTGGGGCAGAGAGAACTTGTCAAAGGTTCTAAAACCAATTACTGGCATAACTGCTATCTGAACCTACTGAATCTGGATCCCGAGCCTGTCTAAGCTCTTAACAACTATGCTATGCAATTCAGTATACTCTGAACAATCAGTTCAAAGATCATTGCAACATATGGAATGATCTCTCCCACTGTACAGGGGAACTTGTCAAAGGACCAATAGCTCTCATCTATTTTTAAAATCATTTTTATTGAAGTACAGTCATCCCTTAGTCCACAGAGGATTGGCTCCAGGACCCCCAGATACCAAAATCCTTGGATGCTCATTTCTTATATAAAATAGCATAGTACTTGCATGTAATCCACGCACATCCTCCCACATACTTTAAATGATCTCTAGAATACTTACAACACCTAATACAATGTAAATGCTATAGAAATAGTTTTAAAGTACAGCAAATTCAAGTTTTGCTTTTTCAAACCTTCTGGAAATTGTTTTTCCAAGTATTTTTGATCTGAGGTTGGTTGAATCCATGGATGTGGAACCTGCACATAGAGGGCTGACTATAATGTACATCTCATTGATCCATTTTTACAATTAACTGTTAACTTAGTTTAGCACCTTTATTCTATGATGTTGGGAAAATGTTTAAAATCGTTTCTGGAATTAACCCCAGGAGAATATTTATGTAAAATTAAGGATACAATTTTAGGGAACTTAGAAAACCACTGAAGCCCATCCATGAAACCTCTAGGGACACTACATGGGCCAAAGGTTAAAAAAAACCCACCCTAAAACCTTACTTGGGAGTTTGAAATTTAAACTTAAATGATGACTAGTAATTCTGCTGCTCAGTGTTGTCCATCCTTTCTTAATTTTCCAATAGTACTGCTGTTCTTATCATCTTGGTTTCTTACATGAAAGTGAAAGTGTTAATCACTCAGTTGTGTCCGACTCCTTGCAGCCCCATGTACTATAGCCAGCCAGGCTCCTCTGTCCATAGAATTCTCCAGGCAAGACTACTAGAGTGGGTAGCAATTCCCTTCTAAGGGGATCTTCCTGACCCAGGGGTTGAACCCAAGTCTCCCAAACTGCAGGCAGATTCTTTACTGTCTGAGCCACCAGGGAAGGTTTCTTGCATAGTTATGAATAAAAATGGGGGAAGGCAGGGGAACTAAACCGGCAGCTACTAATAAGCATTACAAACACACAGGTATATTGTGCCCTAAGTAAATCTAGTTAAGATGGAAAATATTAGACTTTTAATTTTATCAACATATGCACACAGGCTTTTTGTAGTGCATTCGAAAAAAGATTCTAAATTACTTAATAGAACAAAGTAGGATATACTCTTTTAGGAGCATAATTAAATCACCCAAACACTTATACAGTATGTGCAGTCCTTTAAATGGAAAATCAAGGAGAGATGAAAAAATAAGGCTCAAGTATTTAAAATAACTCCAAAAGACTTGATATATTTCACTACGTAAAATTTATTTGCTTTTTCTTTTTAATAAAAAATGTATAACACCAGCACCTACTCTTCAATCAGTTAATTTATGAAACCATTCTGTTTTATAGAATACACATTGGCATTAAACAGTTTAAGGAAATGTAATAGCTATCTACAAAAAAGTTAATTTTTATTTTATTCCCCCCCCTTTTTTATGAGTCTGCACACATAAATGAAAGTTTATGAGTCTGCACACATAAAACAAAAATTTAAATTTTCAAACATTTTATATTCAGTAATGAAAAAGAAGTACACTGTTTTCTTGCTATGGTCTTTATAAAGGACTTAGAAGTTTCAAGTTAAAAAAAAAAAGGTACTAGGATAAATCTGCTGTATCTTACAACAGCATTTTTATATAGAACGATTTAATCGGCATGCAACTTCTCTATGTTGTCACATACCTGTAGTTTAGGGGAAATTACANACTGTTTTCTTGCTATGGTCTTTATAAAGGACTTAGAAGTTTCAAGTTAAAAAAAAAAAGGTACTAGGATAAATCTGCTGTATCTTACAACAGCATTTTTATATAGAACGATTTAATCGGCATGCAACTTCTCTATGTTGTCACATACCTGTAGTTTAGGGGAAATTACACCCATTTTACAGAAAAAAGTCCCAATACATATACTGCAATAAGCTCAAAGCAATGTTAAAAAGACCAGGGTGAACAGCACACAAAAAATTGTTTCTTTATAAATTATTAACTGGAATTCTTGATCATGAAGTAGGCACGGGGAGATCTAGTCCTCAGGGCTTTGCTCTCTGGAAGAACACCTGGAAATAAGGAATTAGTTCACTTAGTACTGATGTCAGATGATTCTCACCTTTTACCTCAAGAAGGGTTCCATGTTCCTGGGTGCTAGTCACTCTTCTAAAACATTTCATATACTCCATAAATCCACATATAATACAAGCCAAAAACTTTCTCTTCTGGACAACTTGGTAAAGTCTAGAGATAACTAATGTTGTGACTACTCAATTGGGAAACGAGTGAAAATATGGTGCTACCTCCAGTGCTATGAGAGTCAAGCAGCGAGAGAAAAACATGCTCTTAACAATGGTTTGCTGACTGGCACGACTGTCAAGGTTAATGCTAGAAAATTAAATTTTGAGGAAGAAACAAGTCAAAGCTAAAGATAGCAGGTGTTATCCCTTAACTATTTGATTATAAAAAAATACTTCCAGTTTAACATCTAAGACTATGAATGTGTAGGCTAGAGGCTATGCTAAGCACTGGCTCAATATTACTCCCTTCCATAGCTGGGTTCATGTTAAGTAAGCATCAGAGAGTAAATAGAAGGCAGTAAACTCATTATGGATAAGGATTACATTCATCATTATATCTGTAACACCTAGTAGATCAGACATTCATATAATAATTATTAACTATCTACTGACTAAGTGGAGAGAAAAGAATCATCACTATATAAGCAAAACATAGAGGCCACGATTAAGATTAGCCTTGAAGAATGGGTAGAATTCCTAAAGGGAAAGAGTGCTAATAAGGCAGAATATCTGAAGAACAGCAGGAATAGTAAGGGATATTCCTGCAAGAGAAAACAAAAAGGTAGTCTGAGCTCAGAATCTAAAAAAAAAAAAAAAAAGCACCTAAATGCCAAATTAAATAATTTGTTACTGTTTAGTCAACAGTTAAGCCTATGAGATCATGAAGAAGAGGAATGAATTTCAGAAAACTTTTCAATGTTTTCAAATGGATCAGCTTGGATAGAACAAGGGAAGGGAAATCAGAGTGTTCTTAGAGAACAGAAGCCTACACCAGAGTGGCGGCAGGGGAGACAGAAAACAAGTGAGACAGTGAGGAGGAAACAATCAGCAAGATCTAAGGATTAATCAGACAGGAACAGAGGAGGCTCAAAGGAAGGAACTTCATTTTTTTCCCAACTAGAAGAATAATGCCATAGCGAAGCTGTGCTTGGGAGGAAGACTATAAATGCCATTGGGATGAATATACTTGGAGCACAAGCCTCCTATAATGTACCTAGACCTGCTGGAACAGATACTTCTAACAGAGTTACAATTTATTTTTAGTCCTTTAATCCAGTGTGTCGATCAGTTACTTAACAGAGGTTACTTCCACAGGTACTTTGCTTTCATGGGGAACTGGGAAAGGGGAGGGTCCCCAATGATAAACAGCAACTCTCTTCTCATAAACTCTTTGGTCAGTTTAAGCTGACAAACTATTACTAGGGGAAAAACTGGCAAGGGAAGATGGCAGAACCAAAGTTGAAGGATAGCACACTTAATTATCAGTGAATGCCTTTGGCAAAAGGACCAGGGAGCCATTAAATTACTTATCACTAAGAAATTTAGCACGTGCTTTACCCTGAAATTTGTTGAAGATAATTAATAAAGTAAAGAACAGTTCCTCAAGCTGTCACACTATAACTTTAATTCCAGACCATGAGCTCCTTGTGGGCAAGGAAAGTCACTCATACCAGTATCTGCAGCAGTTAGGACAGTATGTGTTACATAACAAGGCAGTCATAGCGTGCTGACTGAGTGACCAGCTGGGTGAGAGTAAGAGAGCTGTTTCATGAATTTAACTGTAGAAATGAATACCAAATAAATACTTGGAGGTTGGTTTGGTTAATTCAGTGGTTTTATGACTATAAAAAGAGCCTTAATGGCCAAATCTGAGGATTCTACTTTTTGTCCATTTTGCAAATTTGAAAGCTTCAAGATAGGATATAACCAAGTAACTCATACTTCTGTTTTTTTATTTTTAGTTCCTTACTTTCAACTCAATATGGGTAGCTGTTCTTAAATATTACTTGTTCTCCCAATTCTCTAGTTCCTATTTAGTTACATCACAAAACTGAAAGGAAATGACATTTACATATCAACATGGTCAGGCATATACAATTCAGTGTGCTTATCTAACTTCCTCTAATCTTTTGTAGGAGCTCAGCTGAAAGGGCCTTCACATAAAACTGAAGTGTAGTAATAGCTATTAATTGTGGATTCTTAGAAGCAGGTTTTAGAGCAAAGAGATTCCCAAATATGTAACTATGTAACTGTTGGTCAAACTACAGTATGATACAGTATGTTGTAGTATGTAATGGCTCTGAAACATCGCCTAATTGTATGAAGATATGTAAGTTTTCCAAATACCTACCTTTAAGTAGTTTTTAAAAACTTTAGCATCAGGCTGCTGAAGCGCTTGACAAAACTCCTGAGGGGCCAGGAGGGGAGGAGAGATAAAAGAATGAGTCATTTGTATTAAATTCATCGAAATTCAAAACCATAATATTCTTTTAAAATTGTGATAATAAAATCATAAAACTGACCATCTTAACCACATATATGGTACAGCACTGCTAACTATATGCACTGTCATGCACCAGATCTCAAGAATTTTTCATCTTGCGAAACTAAAACTCCACACCCACTGAACAAGTCCTGTCTCTTATACACATCTANAAACCATAATATTCTTTTAAAATTGTGATAATAAAATCATAAAACTGACCATCTTAACCACATATATGGTACAGCACTGCTAACTATATGCACTGTCATGCACCAGATCTCAAGAATTTTTCATCTTGCGAAACTAAAACTCCACACCCACTGAACAAGTCCCCGTTCCCCCTTTCTCCCCAACCCCCACCCCTTGGCTACCAACATTCTACCTTCTGTTTCTAAGAGTTTGACCACTTTAGGTACTTCATTTAAGTGGAATAATGCAATATCCGTTTTTGTGATTGGCTTATTTCATTCAGCGTAACGTCCTCAAGGTTCATCCATGTTGTAGCATATGACAAAATTTCCCTTTTTGTTTTAAAGGCTGAACCATATCTGTTCTATGTATAAACCACATTTGGCTTATCCATTCACCCATCAACAGACATTCAGGTTGCTTCAAATCTTCAGTATTCATATTATAATTTATCAAAATTAACCTGAACAGTTCCTCACCAAAAAGGTTATAAGACATTTTCAAATGTAATGCTTTTCAGATAGGCTGTTTTCACATTAGAGAACATGGATGTTCTGGGGAAGATGGACTCTTGCCTCAGATGGGTGAGTGGGACAAAAATTACATGGCTATGGCTGTTCTCATCTAGTAAAAGGGTAACTGTGAGGAGCCAGACTAAACCAAAAAGAGAAAATTCTCTTCAATAGAATTGTGCAAGAAGCGCAGTCAGATGCCATATGAGAAAAGGGAAAACTGGGAATCATATCTTTTACAAGCAAATTATTAGACAGAAATATAACAACTNAAAAAAAAAATCTGTGATTCCTATGAGTGACAAAATCACAGGCAATGTGAATATTACTATGATCTGTCACCTACACAATGGTAGGAAATTAAACTTCTGTTAGATAGAAAAGAAAAAGACATTTTTTTCCCCCATTCAATTTCACAGACCCTCTGATGTTTGGACTTTGGCTATCCTATGTGTATTAAGTCAAGGTGAATGTAATAGTTCTGGCTTTCTTTTTTCTTTTAAAGCCTTTTTATTGATTTTGTTACAATAATGATTATGTTTTGGTCTTTTGGTCAAGAGGTATGTGGGATCTTAGCTTCCTGACCAGGGATGGAACCTGTACCCCCTGCACCAGAAGGTGAAGTCTTAACCACTAGACCACCAGGGAACTTCCAGGTTTGGCTTTCTCCAATCAAAATTTAAATTGAATTACAGTGGCTCAGTAGTAAAGAATCCACCTGCCAACCAGGAGATGCAGGTTCAGTCCCTGGGTTGGGAAAATCACCTAGAGAAGGAAATGGCCACCCACTCCTAGGAAATCCCATGGAGAGAGGAGCCTTGTGGGCTCCAATCCATGGGATCACAAAGAATCGGACAGGACTTAGGGACTAAACAACAACTTCTTTAATTAAGATTAAGAGGAAAATCTGCTACAACAGCTCTTACCTGAATTATCTCTGGAGCTACTTGCAAGGAAGGCAGGTATTCCTGTTGAAGATACTGAACACATTCTGGGCCCTGAAAATTAAATTGGAACAATATGTGATACTTTAAATACAATATGGTATTTTGATTAAGAACACAGATTCTAAAGCCAGACTGCTTTGAAGCCTGGCTCTGGCTAACTTCTAGTAACCTGGGTAGGTTACTTAATCTCCCTGAGCCTCAGTTTCTGAAAAAATGGAGTTATTGTGAGGATTCGATGAGTTAACAAACGTAAAGCTGCTAGAATAACACTTAGCACTCAGGACACATTGACATTACACAGTGTTATGCAGTGCTAACAACTAAACAAATATTCTTTTAAATGCAAGAGATCACAAAACCAGAGTCTGACTCACAGGACTGAAAAAGAAAGCAAAGAGAAGTGCTCCCAGTCTACCAGAGTGGAGTACTGGTGCGCTGGGGGAACCCTGCGGGTAGTGCCAGGAAAGTTAACATCTTTAGAAATGAAAATATAAGCAAGAAAGAATAAAATGCTACATAGGAGATAACAGCAATAAAAGCACACCTCCTT
Source organism: Neotragus moschatus (assembly GCA_006410615.1). NCBI lineage: Eukaryota > Metazoa > Chordata > Mammalia > Artiodactyla > Bovidae > Neotragus > Neotragus moschatus. The sequence goes on from SJYA01000910.1 coordinate 2,099,801, forward strand.
CTTCCTGTTCAATAAACTAGGAAACAGGAATTTAGTAGCCAGGTGAGGAAACTAAGACACAGGAAGATAGGGTGATTTGTCCAGTTTGCTGTTAATTAAGTCTGTACTAAATAATAAATAAAGAGCAGGTCATTTGATATCTTAAACCATTGTCCTCATTGCCAACTGCTTGTACTTCTAGATGCTAAAACTTTCGGAATAGTTATCTGGCTTTTTAAGGGTAAACTTGGCAGAGGGAGGGGAGAAGAGTTCCACAAACTCACCCCTAATCTCCAGCCCTTCTCAACACCTACAAAGGACTCAGGACACAGTTTGAGAATGCCTTTCTTAGAGCACTCTGTTGCTGAGACAGTGGCCTCAACCAAATGCAATAAATCCAATACTGGGAAAACAAACAAAATCCCTGCTAACTTCATCTTCAAACCTGAATCTAACTTAAATGCTTTAGTATGTTGATTACTCTAACCTAGTGCAACTGAAAGGATGCTATCAAAACAAAAGCAATCCAAGTCTCCTCAATGTACTTCTCCCTGCATTAATATCTGGATTTCCTGTTAACATAACTGCTCCTGAATCAAAGGCTTTCTTTATGTTTCCTTATCTACCTTGACTCCTGACCCACTAGCCCGATCAATCCAGGTCACAATTTAATGATCCTTCTAAGGAAACTTGTTCCTGAGAGGAGATAATACTGGGCTGTTTGTGCAAGTTTCTCATATCACTTCTACTTTCCTTCTCACTTCTTTATTCTACTATTCTCCCTGTACTAACTGCCCATTCACTGCTCATCACTGCATATAACTCCACTGTTATCACTTAAAAATGGAGTAGTTTGTTTTTTTTTTTTAATGAGGAAACGTAAACTTTGACCTCAAGAGGATATCAGTCAGGTAAATGAGAAAATAAAAAAATGAAGTAAATAATTTTCAAATATAATGTTCCACGTGATTCAGTTGTGTGTGTGTCTAAATAACAACTCTGAAGGCAAGATAAACACTTCCGAATTGTAAATACCATTCTTACTGTTTGTTACTACTCATTCTCCTTGACTCTCTAGCATCCAACAATGTTAACCAGTCTTCTCTTTCATGACTCTATTCCCTAACTTTCATACCTTTGGTCCTACTTCTAGCTTTCTGTTGACTCTTGCTTTAGCCAAAGTTCTTTCTGTCCTGGTCTTAGAAAGTTTCATTCATTCCTACTACTTCATCTTTCCATCTTAACAAACTACAACCTGAGAACTCCAAAACCAATATTTAGTTCTAACTGCTTTTGACCCATGTTTCTAAGTGTTCTGGGTACATTTTTTCTACCTAGCTATTCTAAATTACAATCACTGCCTACTGACTTCCCAACTTTTCACATGAAACACACACCTAGTCCCAATTTGGTTTTAGCTATTCTACCCCTATACTTTAGTTAAACAAGATAACATTATCTTTCACTAAGTCTTCACTGCAACACCTGATTTGTCTTCCTACACCTGTCACAGTATCTTTGCCCAGAGTGCCAGCTCCTCCTGGTCAGTCTAATGAATCCACAGTTGTTTCACAGTCTATAAAACAATAGAAGAATATTCCCTCTTTTCGGTATTGACTTATATACTGCCTGGGCAGATCTGCTCATTCATCTTTAGTCCCACCATGTTACATTTAAAACAAATGGATTAATTTACTATACCTCTATTAAAGTACTTAATACATCCAATTGCGTTTTTAAGTATTGGTCTCCCCGATTCTAAGTGAAAGTTGTTTAGTCATGTCCGATTCTTTGTGACATCATGGATAGCCCATGGAATTCTCCAGGCCAGAACACTGAAGTGAGTAGCTACTCCCTTCTCCAGGGGATCTTCCCAACCCAGGGACTGAACCCAGGTCTCCCACATTGCAGGCGGATTCTTTACCAGCTGAGCTGCCAGGGAAGCCCGATTCTAAGCTCCACAAATTTTGGGGCACTTTTTATTCATGTTTATACAGGACCCTTGCTGCCCCAAACACATAGCCCTTCCTCCCTAGCACATAATAGGTGTAGAGAAAATGCTGGACTGAAAACCCTTCAAGTCTCTCTTGGAATCAAAATTTCAGGTTCAAACGAGGGAGTGGGATGTATGGAGACTCTGAGCAAAACCTCATGTGTTTATTTTGGGTGGTTGAGGGAAGCTGCTGCTCACTAGATGACTTCAGCTATGTGGGACTGCTAGTCCTGTGCTGGCATCCTGGCTTTGAGAAGTCAGAGACAGAAATCTTTGTTTAAAAATTTAAAAAAAGGACCTATTTTCAAATGCTGTCAATCAATTCCCTAATTAAAAACACTATATAAAGCAAACAACACAACAGCTAGATTCAGCCCAGAATCACTTATGATTTATACAAATTGTGAGGTTAACAAGGGGACTACAAACTTCTGAAGTAGTGAAGTGCTCTAACCAACTGGTAACACTAAGAAGTTGGACAAATCTCTGAAGAACCTACCAGGTAGTGAAACCGGGGATTGTGAAATTCTGGTTAAGATTTTTCTTATTTGTCAAACCAAACAAATACACATTTTAACTTTCTGGTTATCCCAAATGTGAAAGACAATAAGGGATACTACTTCTTTCATTCAACCCCACCCTCACATCCAAGATAGTTGAAAGCGAAGTTAATAAATTTCATAAAAGATAGTTTTCAAGAACAAGACATACTCAAAACTACAAAAAATAAACATGTAGGCTGAAAATAAGGGGGCAGGAAGTACAAAGCTTACCCGTTTGAGATGAATTGTTTTCAGTGTCACCGCACACTCAGATAAAGCCTATGAAAAGCAAGTTTAAGAAATTTAATATAGTCAATTCTTAAATACTGATCCTACATTTCTTTCCCTCGCCACTGTTCACTAATATTTACAGCCAACGAAAAGATGGAGAAAGGAATGGTAACAGACAGGCAAAAGGAACAAATGAATTAGACAGAAAAATACAAAAATACTATCTTAATGTAGTGCATTATAATTAAGAAATCAAGCTTTTACTTGGTCCTAGGGAAATGAATAAAGGGCAACTGCTTGACATTAAGCATTCCAAAGATGAGATTTGGGGAAACTATCAAATGAGGAAGAGAAAGTTACTCCCTTAATGATTAAGAAAAAAAACAACATTAAGCATAAGTTTTAGAATGAAAGAAGTGGCAGGAAACTAGTAACCCAACCAAGCCTTAAAGAATGTTTGCATCGTGTACCCTTTCACAGTCCTAGAAAAAGTCCTGGTTGTTAAAACTGGAGGAGCTACATTTTATACAGTCAGCTTTAATATCAAGATTTAGTAAGAATTCACAAAAGGTCCAAACGGTATCATCAATGTTTTAAAAAAAATTTTAATGAATATTCTAATTTGAAATTATTATTATTTTTTAAAGGCACTGAAATCTAATATAATCAGCCTGGGATTGAGGAAGAAATTGTGAATTAGAATAATGAGATCTAAGAAGGTCTAAAGAGATTCCTAGGTGCTTACCAATACTGTTTGTGCATCTGCCAGATCAAAGGTTTGTTTTAAAGGTGCTAGGAAACATGCGGGGACAATGTGCTTATAAACGAAATCAGCAAATCCCACTGGTCCATCTTTACCTCCTGTTAAGAAAATTCAAATTTTCATCTTATATAATAATGAAGTCATTTAATTTATCAACGGTGAAAATCAACTCCCAGCGCCTGTCTATGTTAGGACTAGGATCCCATTTCATCTCTCTTGTCTTAGGAAACAGGTTGGGGAAAGAATTTTTTTTTTTAATTATATTTATTTTTGACTGTGATGGGTCTTCGTTGCAGCGTGGGCTTTTCTCTATTGAGGCACGGGCTCTAGGGCACGCAGGATTCAGCAATTGCAGCTCCTGGGCTCTTGAGCACAGGCTCAATAGTTGTGATGATGGGCTTAGTTGCTCCAAGGCATGTGGGATCTTCCTGGATCAGGGATCAAACCTGTGTCTCCTGCATTGGCAGGCAGATTCTTTTACCACTGAGACACCAGGGGAAGCCCCAAGATTTTTAAAAAAAGAATTATCTTACCCCAGAGTTCTACCAACTTGGAAAGGATAATGAAACATGTTTTCTGAGCAATGGGATCTGGATATTCTACTGCTCCTTGAATAACAGTAACCAGCACTCGTTCTACATTCTCTGCACCTGAAGAGAAAAACTTGAGTTCAATCTGAAAAAGAACTAGAAAGGCAATCTGAATTTCTGATTTCATATACAGTAACAAGACAAATTACTATTCCCTCATTATCCCGCCCTCTGGACTTCCATATAGCAAAATTCTCTATGAAGACCCCTGCAGTGCATTTTTAATAGCTTATTGCCCAGAGATAATTCAATATTCAGTTATGTAACTAACAGCAGGCCACAGGCATTAAATTTCTGCAAAAATCCCCCAGATACTAATGTGTTAATTAAAAAAAAAAGGCAAAGTGGCCAGTAAGATTCAATTGTCAGGTCAATTCTGGCAAGAAGCCATCATAGTATTATACTATGAAGGAATCAACTAATATAGCTTTAGGCAAACAAAGAACATTCTCTAGAATAAAGCACATACTAGAACACACAACCAAGCCACAGTAAATATAAAAGGATAGAAATTATTTCAAGTATCTTTTCTGACCACAATGGCATGAAACTAGAGATCAACTACAGAAAGAAAAATAAAAAACAACTCCCATCTTCCTGACCCAAGGATCAAACCCAGGTCTCCCACATTGCAGGCAGACGTTTTAACCTCTGAGCCACCAGGGACTTAAAAAAACAATTATGTGGAAATGAAACAACATGCTACTAAAAAACCAACGGGTCAATGAGGAAATCAAAGAGAGAAAAGGAAAAAATTATACAAAAGCAAGTGATAATGAAAAACTACCATACAAAAACTTACAGGATGCAGCAAAAGCAGTCTTAAGATAGAAGTTCATAGTGATACAGGCCTTCCCCCCCCCCCCAAAAAAAAAACCAAGAAAAATCTCAAACAATGTAACCTACCACCCTAGAAGAATTAGAAAAAAACAAATCCTGAAGTCAACAGAAGGAGGAAAATAAATATCAGAGAGAAGACACAGATTAAATAGAAATAAAGAAAAATAATAGAAAAAGGCAATAAAAGCAGGAGATGGTTTTTTGGAAGGGATAAACAAAATCAACAAACCTGTAGCCGGTCTCATCAAGGAGGAAAAGGACTCAAATAAAATAAAAAATGAAAAAGAAATAACAACCAGTACTATAGAAATTTAAAAAATTATAATATTACAGTTATACGGCAACAAAATGGACAACCTAGAAGAAATGGAAACATTTCGAGAGACATACAGCCTACCAAATCTGAATCAAGAAGAAACAGGTAACTTCAACAGACTGATCATTAGACGTGAACTAGAATCTGTCTTAAAAAAAAAAAAAAACTCATGGCAAAAAAAGTCCAGGACCATTCAGCTTCACTGGGGAATTCTACCAAACAGACAAAGAACTTACACCTATCTTTCTTAAATTCTTCCAAAGGACCGAAGAGGGAAAACTACCGTCCTTCTATGAAGCCATCATCACCCTGATACCCAAATCAGACAAAGACACTACAAAAAAAGAAAATTATAGGTTGGTATCTCTGATGAATATAGACACAAAAATCTTAAACAAAATATTAGCAAACTGAAGCCAATAACACATAAAAAGGATTATACTTCATGATCAAGTAGGATTTATTTCAGGGTCACAAGAATGGTTCAATATACACAAATCAATCAATGTGACATACCACCCCAACAAAAGAAAAGACAAAAGCCACGATTAACTCAGTAGATTCAGAAAAGCATCTGGTAAAATCAACATCCCTTCATGATAAAAACTCTCACCAAAGTAAGTACAGAGGGAGTATATCTCAACATAATAAAAGCCATTTATAACAAACCCACAGTAAATGTAATACTCAATGGTGAAAAGCCAAAAACCTTCCTGTTCAATTTTGGAACAAGAGAAGAACGTTCACTCTCACCACTTCTAGTCAATATAGTATTGGAAATCTCAGCCACAGCAATTAAACAAAAAAAAAGAAATAAAAGGTGGTATCCATACTGGGAGGGAGAGGTAAAACTGTCATTATAGGCAGATGACATGATATTCTATATTGAAAACCCTACTGCTACTGCTAAGTTCGCTTCAGTCGTGTCCAACTCTGTGCGACCCCAGAGACGGCAGCCCACCAGGCTCCCCCGACCCTGGGATTCTCCAGGCAAGAACACTGGAGTGGGTTGCCATTTCCTTCTCCAAAGGAATCCACAAAAAAATATATTAGAATAAATGAGTTCAGCAAGGTAGCAGGATACAAGTCTAATATATAGAAATCTGTCGCATTTCTTTAATAGTATCAGAAAAAGCAAAAAACAATCACACTTGAGATTGTGTCCAAAAAAATAAAAAATAACCACAACCAATAAATAAACCTACCAAGGAGGTGAAAGATCTATATGCTGAGGACTATAAAAAATTGATAACGGAAATTGAAGATGATTCAAAGAAATGGAAAGATATCCCATGTTCTTGGTTTGGAAGAATATTGTTAGAATGGCCATACTACCCAAAATTACCTATGGATTTAATATAATTCCTATCAAATTACCCATGGCATTTTTTTAAAGAATTAGAAGAAATAACAGTAAAATTTATATGGAACCATAAAAGACCCAGAATTGCCAAACCAATCCTGAGGAAAAGGAACAAAGCTGGAGGCACACCCCTCCCAGACTTCCAACAACACTACAGAGCTATTGTAGTAAAAGCAGCATGATAAACGAACATAAAACGAACATACAGATCAATGAAACGAAACAGAAGCCAGAGAAAAAACACAAACACCTACAGTCAATTAATCTACAAAGGCAAGATTACATAACAGAAAAAGACAGTCTCTTTGGTAAGTCATGTTGAGAAAGCTAGACAGCCACTTGTTAATCAGTCAAGTTAGAACATTCCCTCATGCTGTACACAAAAATAAACTCAAAATGGCTTAAAGACCTAAATATAAGACATGACATCATCAAACTAGAAGAGAATGTTAAGTAAACATTCTCTGACATAAATCACAGCAATATTTTCTTAGGTCAGTCTCCCAAAGCAAAAATAAACGGAACCTAAACAAACTTATCGGCATTTGCACAGCAAAGTAAATCATAAATGAAATGAGAAGACTGGAAGAAAATATTTCCAAATTATGAGATTGATGAGGGCTTAAATCCAAAATATGCAAACAGTTCACAGTACTCAATAACAAAAGCCTCCAAATAATAAAGGCTGGAGAGCGTATGGAAAAAAGGTAGCTCTTCTACACTGATGGTGGCAATGTACACTGGTGCAGCCAGTATGTAGAACAGTATGGAGGTTCTTAGCAAACTATACGCAGAGTTACCATGTAATCCAGCAATCCCACTCCTGGTCATATACCCAGAAAAGATGAAAACTCTAATTTGAAAAGAAACGTGCACAACAATGTTCACAGCAGCACTATTTACAAAAGCCCAAACATGGAAGCAACCTAAATGTCCACCAAAAGATGAATGGATAAAGAAGATGTAGGTTATATATACAATGGGATATACTCAGTCATCAAAAACAGTGGAATATTTCAATCTGCAGCAACATGGATGAAACTAGAGATTATCCTACCAGGTAAGGTGAGTCAGACAGAGAAAGACTTATATAATACCATTTATATGTGGAGTCTAAAACATGATACATATGAGCTTATTTTCAAAAAAGAAACAAGACTCATAGACATAAAAAACTTATGGTTACCAAAGAGGAAGTGGGGAGGAATAAATTAGAGGTATGAGATTAACCTCTAAAGACTAGATATCTCTTTAAGAAAATTAGAGATGCCAAGGGAACATTTCATGCAAAAATGGGCACAATAAAGAACAGAAATGGTATGGACCTAACAGAAGCAAAGATATTGATAAGAGGTGGCAAGAATACACAAAAGAATTGTACAAAAAAGATCTTCATGACCCAGATAATCACGATGGTGTTATGACTCACCTAGAGCCAGACATCCTAGAATGTGAAGCCAAGTGGGCCTTAGAAAGGATCACTATGAACAAAGCTAGTGGAGGTGATGGAATTCCAGTTGAGCTGTTTCAAATCCTAAAAGATGATGCTGTGAAAAGTACTGCACTCAGTATACCAGCAAATTTGGAAAACTCAGCAGTGGCCATAGGACTGGAAAAGGTCAGTTTTTATTCCAATCCCAAAGAATGCTCAAACTACTGCACAATTGCACTCATCTCATACACTAGCAAAGTAACGCTCTAAATTTTCCAAACCAGGCTTCAACAGTACATGAACTGTGAACTTCTAGATGTTCAAGTTGGTTTTAGAAAAGGCAAAGGAACCAGAGATCAAATTACCAACATCTGTTCAATCATCAAAAAAGCAAGAGTTCCAGAAAAATATCTATTTCTGCTTTATTGACTACACCAAAGCCTTTGACTGTGTGGACCACAACAAACTGGAAAATTCTGAAAGAGATGGGAATATCAGACCACCTGACCTGCCTCCTGAGAAATGCGTATGCAGTGGCTCAGAGGGTAAAGCATCTGCCTGCAATGCAGGAGACCCAGGTTCATTCCCTGGGTTGGGAAGATCCCCTGGAGAAGGAAATGGCAACCAACTGCAGTACTCTTGCCTGGAAAACCCCACAGATGGGAGAACCCTGGTAGGCTACAAACCATGGGACTGCAAACAGTCAGACACAACTAAGCAACTTCACTTTCACTTTCACTTTCAAGAAGCAAGTTAGAACTGGACATGGAACAACAGACTGGTTCCAAATCGAGAAAGGAGTATGTCAACAATGTATACTGTCACCCTGCTTATTTAACTTCTATGCAGAGTACATCATGAGAAACACTGGGCTGGAGGAAGCACAAGCTGGAATCAAGATTGCTGGGAGAAATATCAATAACTTCAGATATGAAGATGATACCACCCTTATGGCAGAAAGTGAAGAAGAACTAAAGAGCCTCTTGAGGAAAGTGATAGAGAAGAATGAAAAAGTTGAAAATGTTAAGTTGAAAATGAAAAGTTGATAAAGTTGAAAATGTTAAAATTCAACATTCAGAAAACTAAGATCATGGCATCTGGTCCCATTACTTCATGGCAAGTAGATGCAGAAACAGCGGAAACAGTGGCTATTTTTTTGGGCTCCAAAATCATGCAGATGGTGACTGCAACCATGAAATTCAAAGATGCTTGCTCCCTGGAAGAAAAGCTATGACCAACCTAGACAGCATATTAAAAAGCAGAGACATTACTTTGCCAACAAAGGTCTGTCTAGTTAAAGCTATGGTGTTTCCAGTAGTCATGTATGGATATAAGAGTTGGACTATAAAGAAAACTGAGCGCCAAAGAATTGATGCTGTTGAACTGTGGTGTTGGAGAAGGCTCTTTAGAGTCCCTTGGACTGCAAGATTCAACCATTCTTCCTAAAGGAAATGCATCTTGAATATTCATTGGAAGGACTGATGTTGAAGCTGAAACTCCAATACTTTGGCCACCTGATGTGAAGAACTGACTCATTGGAAAAGACCCTGATGCTGGGAAAGATTGAAAGTGGGAGGAGAAGGGGATGACAGAGGATGAGATGGATGGATGGCATCATTGACTCAATGAACATGAGTGTGAGCAAGCTCCAGGAGTTGGTGATGGACAGGGAAGCCTGGCCGTGCTGCAGTCCATAGGGTCACAGAGAGCCAGTCACTACTGAGCAACTGAACTGAACTGATGAGATTAACAGACATTACTAATGTACGAAATAGATAACCAACAAGGACGTACTATATAGAATAAGAAACTAGATTCAGTATCTTATAATAACCTATAATGGAAAATAATCTGAAAAAGGATATGTATATAACTGAATCACTTGGCTGTATATCTGAAGCTAACACATTGCTAGTTAACTAAAAAAAAGGAACACTGGTTTAGGAAAACAGGAACTGAATACAAATTAATTTTAACAGCGCTGAAATAAAAGTGATCACCACTCTGATAATAATGAACTGTCATCCTGTGGCCAACATACAACTACTTCAAAAGTTCAGTGTTTGTTTATAATAGCCAGGACATGGAAGCAACCTAGATTCCATCAACAGATGAATGGATAAGAAAGCTGTGGTACATATACACAATGGAGTATTACTCGGCCATTAAAAAGAATACATTTGAATCAGTTCTAATGAGGTGGGTGAAACTGGAGCCTATTATACAGAGTGAAGTAAGCCAGAAAGAGAAACACCAATATAGTACACTAATGCATATATATGGAATTTAGAAAGATGGTAACGATAACCCTGTATGTGCGACAGCAAAAGAGACACATATAGAAGAGTCTTTTGGACTCTGTGGGGGAGGGGGAGGGGGGGATGATTTGGGAGAATGGCATCGATATATGTATAACATCATATATGAAACGAATTGCCAGTCCAGGTTTGATGCATGATACAGGATGCTTGGGGCTGGTGCACTGGGATGACCCAGAGGGATGGTATGGGGAGGGAGGTGGGTTCAGGAAGGGGAACATGTGTACACCCATAGCAGATTCATGTTGATGTATGGCAAAACCAATACAATATTGTAAAGTAAAAAAATAAATAAATAAAATCAAGTTCAGTGTTTACTTCAACTAGCTCTTGCTCATACAGATGCAGAACTGTGACAAATAACAGACAATTTAGGCACTGCATGCATCCCCACCTTGATTTGCTATGACTTCACTCATTCCACTGCCTGTGACTGTTTGCAGGAAAGCAAAGTAACTCCTCCGCAACATCTGCTTCTCTAAAGCAGCAGATTGGTCGTTTTCTTCTGCTGGTCGGAGCAAAACTTCAAAAATTGCATGAAGAAGAGGCATGAACATTTGTTGTAAAAATGGGGATACCTGTATCTGAAGAGAGGAAACAACTATTACTACCTGAGAAATAAGAAAATTACTAATTTAAAATTTAGGAAAAACACGTTTTACATAAAGCCTTTTTCCAGTTTCTATATTTAGGATACATATTTATATAATTCAGCTAGCAAATATCAATATTAAGACAAAAATCTACATAGCATATACAGTATTGAAAGCCTCAAAAATCATCAAGTTCAAACCATTTCCTACAATTCAAGATTCAGGTTCAAGTAACATGGAATCCAACATAATCTACAATCAAATATTGTCATGGAATATTGTCAAATTTAAATTCTCAATAAATGAATTCTACTGCTAAATTAGGGCTTCCTTGATAGCTCAGTTGGTAAAGAATCCACCTGCAATGCAGGAGACCCTGGTTTGATTCCTAGGTCGGGAAGATTTCCTGGAGAAGGGATAGACTACCTACTCCAGTATTGTTGGGCTTTCCTTGTGGAGGCTCAGCTGGTAAGAATCCGCCTGCAATGTGCAAGACCTGGGTTCTCTCCCTGGGTTGGGAAGATCCCCTGGAGAAGGGAAAGGCTACCCACTCCAGTATTCTGGCCTAGAGAATTCCATGGGTAGCAAAGAGTCAGACACGACTTAGTGACTTTCACTGCTAAATTAAAAATGAATTTATATGATTGAACTCTGTGAAGGCTTTACATGGCCTTAAGCAAATACCTTCTCAGTTAAGTGTCTCAGTTTCTTCATCTATAAAAGAACAATATTTCCAGGATTGTTACAAAATTCAAATGCATGTATAAGAAAATGCTCAGGACAGATTTTGAACGTAGAAAACACTACGTTAAGTGTTAGCCAATTTCATTAGCCAGCTTACTACTACTACTGCTATCACTTCAGTCGTGTCCGACTCTGTGCAACCCCAGAGACGGCAGCCCACCAGGCTCCACCGTCCCTGGGATTCTCCAGGCAAGAACACTGGAGTGGGTTGCCATTTCCTTCTCCAATGCATGAAAGTAAAAAGTGAAAGTGAAGTCGCTCAGTCGTGTCTGACTCTTAGCGACCCCATGGACTGCAGCCTACCAGGCTCCTCTGTCCATGGGATTTTCCAGGCAAGAGTATTGGAGTAGGGGTGCCATTAGCCAGCTTATACTTTGCTTAAATTTCCTTGTACATAAAACTGACACTGAATTACTTTTAAACTACTTAGATACCCAAATTACAGTGCTTTTAACTTATTCGTCAGACTTTTAGTATCTAACGCTGTTTCATTTGCTTTTCTAAAACACCAAACTAATAGTTTTCCTCTGCTGCACAGAACAGAAAAGCTCTATTCTTATTAAATATCTATCGATTAGGCCCTGAGTGTCAGGGAGTATTGTAGACACTGGGACGATAAAAATACGTATGAACCATGCCTTCAGATAACTCATACTTAAAAAAAAAAAAGTCAAATGCTAAAATATATCTAAAGAGAAATACAAAAGTCAGGAGATCTTAAAGTCAGGAAATTCTCTGACCTCTGAAGGTGTATGGTACCTTAAATTTGGCTGTAATCTGGTTGATAAGAGGAATGAATTCCTGGAGGTCTTTTGCTTCACAATCTTTGAGCATGTGTTCTGAAGCAGACGGAATGAAGGGAAGTACTTCTTCCTCCAGGCAAATAATCATGCGATGAAGGAAAGTGCGGACTCCACTCCTGAGAATATCCTTTTGTAAGGGACAACTGAGAGCTGGCAAGAATGTCTGTAAACAGTCCAGGTAAACTTCGGAACAGCCACATTGCTTCACAGTCTGCTTGTTGCTGAAAGCTTTGCTGGTTCGACAAGCAAATCCAACAGCATGGTTGAGACAGTCTGCTAGAGATGCTAAAGTCCGGAGCAGAGCCGCTTACCTATTCTCCAGATTTGTTAAATCTCTCAATAAACAAATGAATACTTTCATTGAGGATATTCTGAATAGAATACAAGATTTATTAGAGCTTTCTCCACCTGAGAATGGTTATCAGTCTTTGTTGAGCAGCGACGATCAATTATTTATCTATGAGACAGGTGGAGTGCTAATTGTTAATAGTGAGTATCCAGCAGAGTGGAAGCAGGCATTAATGAGGAATCTATTGACTCCACTCATGGAGAAGTTTAAAATTCTGTTAGAAAAATTGATGCTGGCACAGGATGAAGAAAGACAAGTATCTCTAGCAGACTGNTGATTGATACAATCTCTCAAATGTTAGCCCACCTAAATATTTTGCTAAAATCCTGCTGACAATATATGCAGTAAAGAGAAAAAAAAAATCTATTTACTATGAATAGGCTATACTACACAAACTGTAAATCACCAATTTATATTAGAAAACAATCTTAGAATTGTGTTTATACAATATCTCTAATATAAGCTTTTGCATGGAAATTTTCTGTAGAGCAATTTCTCTAAGTGCTTCTAATTAAAAATCACTGTAACTTTCATACTGTTATTCTTTATCAATAAAGAAGTATGTGTAGAGAGAGAAACAACAGCATGGGTGGTTGGGACACAATGCAACAACTAATTAGCAGCCTCAGCAGCTTCTCTTTAAGATTCCATAACAGATCCCCTGATGTCATTGGTATATATACTTAAGCGAATCTCCTTAAATACATTATCAACTTTAACCAGAGAAACCAGAGAAGTTACGGACTTAGAAAGATGTCAAGTCAGAAATGCAGAATGTTATGAGATCGATTCCCTTCTTCAGCTAAATCTCCTAATTTAATGAATTCAGAAAAGAAATGTTTACACAATTCTCCGGACAATCCAGTTTTGGAAACATGACACACATGCCCAGTTCTAGAAAAATCTAAGTAAATGATTCTGTATATATTGAGAAAATCACCTCGCCAATTTAAATTCCAATCTTGACCAATCACACTCACCTAGCAAATCCAACAGCATGGTTGAGACAGTCTGCTAGAGATGCTTGTCTTTCTTCGTCCTGTGCCAGCATCAATTTTTCTAACAGAATTTTAAACTTCTCCATGAGTGGAGTCAACAGATTCCTCATTAATGCCTGCTTCCGCTCTGCAGGATACTCACTATTAACAATTAGCACTCCAGCTGTCTCATAGATAAATAATTGATCGTCGCTGCTCAACAAAGACTGGTAACCATTTTCCTAAAATGAAATTTAGTCTTATTTAAGTTTTAATTTGTTCAGTTCCTCCCATTTAGAAGTAAAAGAGGGACAGGAGATGTAATCTATCACATCAAATCATTAATAAAAAGAAGATTGAGTACTTGTAAATAAACTGAATTAGAGGTCAAAAGATGAGGGGTCTATTGAGATGACTTCATAAATGGTCATATAATGTAATAATCAAGTTTTCTAACTTGTTTTACTTCTATAAAATTTATCTGTTATTAGGAGGCTAAAAGTCAGTTATATAAAGTGCTTGAAGGTTAAGACAAAGGCCACACAGATTAATATTTTAAAGTGTTTAAGATTTAAATAACAACAAACGCCACATAATAAACACATACATGAGTTACTTTAGCACGTTTGAAAATAAGACTGCAAATGAAAAGATCTTATTCAAATGTAAGCAAACATCCATTGACCCATTTTATTACTAAGTTTTGTTATTTTTCACATTTACGCAATCTGAGAGGCTAGGGGGAAGGGGAAAATATCAGAGGCCCTTCTACGTCTAACACCAAAACTCCCTGTTAAGAAATTATTTACAAGCCTAGTATTAAAACAGATAAATTGTGTGGCGGCCTTATTTTATTTATATATATATATATATATATATATAAAATAGGCAAAAAGGAAAACCACAATTACATAATATATACATATATATATATATACACAAAAGTATATGTATATTATATATATGTGTGTGTGTATGTGTGTGTATATATAAGAATCTTCTATCTTTTAAAAGAGAACGTCCTTATTTAGAAGTAACTGAAACACTTATTAAATAACGCTAGGACCAATCACAGCTCTAGGAGTTGAGATCACAAAGTTAAAGTTGCTAGATAAATACATGGTATTTATACCCCTACTAAGCAGTCAACATTCAGTAAAAGCACTGTGAATCAAGTCTTTTTACACACTAAAAAAAGGTTACAGCTATAATACAAGTTCTTGTTTCTATGTGCAATAAGAAAAACAAAAAATTTCCAATATCCATAAATATGGCATGGCTAAATATGGCTCTATGAAAGTCTTTTAATATAGATTTCTTTAGTATGTAGGCAAATTTATATAATTCACTAGTAACATTTCATGCAATGAAACTGAATAACCCATATACTCTAAATACTGATACTTATTTTAAAAAACAAAATATTTTATGCTTAACATTTTGCAAGTGTGGCTCCATTAATAACTCTCACCAAAATGAAAAAAAAAGTCAATATCAGTATTTGCTGGCATTGCCAGTATTTTACACAAAAACAGATATCAGTCAAAATGTGCTTACAAGGTATCTTTTAAAGATTATTTAACACAGATGTATAGAATGGACTTTTGGACTTTGAGGGAGAGGGAGAGGGTGGGAAGATTTGGGAGAATGGCACTGAAACATGTATACTATCATGTAAGAAACAAATCGTCAGTCTATATTCAATACAGGATACAGGATGCTTGGGACTGGTGCATGGGAATGATCCAGAGAGTTGATATGGGATGGGAGGTGGGGGGGGCGGGTAGTTCAAGATTTGGGAACTCATGTACACCTGAGATAGAAAAATAAAAAAATTAAAATAAAAAAATTAAAAAGAAATAAAGATTATTTAAATCTTTCTAATGAAATAAATAACCAAGATATTCAGATCAAGCAGTGTTTAAATTCTTTTTACCTCAAGCCAGAAGTTTAAAAATAAAATTTCAGTCTACTAGTAGAAGTCACTGAGGATGGCTCATGTGATCACAGTACTAAACAAAGAATAATTTTGAAACTGAGTATTTCTTCTCCAAAAAACACTTTACTGGCATTTAACAGTACAGAGAGCAGACCATATCTCATACTGCTAAATCTATCAGTCAAATTTTGATTCCTTTCTATTTCTTTTTTTCCCCCTCTATTTCTAATACTGTTCATTTGCTATCTTAACAGAATTTTAGTAAATAGATCTAAGCCCTACATGCCCCCCACCCCAATTTTCATTTAGAAATAAAGATACTTACAGGCGGAGAAAGCTCTAATAAATCTTGTATTCTATTCAGAATATCCTCAATGAAAGGATTCATTTGTTTACTGAATAAAGGCAAAAAGGAAAACCACAATTACATAAATAATAGTGCCTGGAGAAGTACTGAAATATCAAATTCCTCTTTAAGGCAGAACTAAAAGAAACATTCAGTTCTAAGGTAGTCACAGTCACCATTCAGACTAGCTATGATTTTTTTAAATTACAATATTATAACCTAAGAAAAAGTAGTTTTCATACCTAAAAAAAGGTACTAGTAAAAAAACAATATGCCAGATTAAGTTAAAAACATATTTCCAAGGAATATCACCTTTAGAATTTCAAAGAAACCATACAGTTTTATCTACAGCAATAAAATTGTGAAATAACTAATGCCATTAGTAATGACAAGTGTTACATATAAAAATATTCAAACAAATCATTTTAATAATGAACAAAGTACCTGGCTAAAGAGAGAG
Source organism: Neotragus moschatus (assembly GCA_006410615.1). NCBI lineage: Eukaryota > Metazoa > Chordata > Mammalia > Artiodactyla > Bovidae > Neotragus > Neotragus moschatus. Next base: position 2,116,379 of record SJYA01000910.1, read on the forward strand.
AAAAGAAATCTGAGCACAATACAAAAAGGAACATTTTTTTAAAAAGCCTAAGAACAGAAAGAACTAAATCTACCATAGGCTCTTAGATAATAAGATACATTTTACTTAACAATCTTAAAAATAAGAATTAAACATAACAGCCAAAATGTTTTACTTACTTGAGAGATTTAACAAATCTGGAGAATAGGTAAGCAGTTCTGCTCCGGACTTTAGCAGTAGAGTGCCGCAGACCCCTGTGATCTAAGAAAGCCATCTAAAGAAACAGAGACACTTTTACTATTTCTGTACTTATTTAACGTCTTTTATTGCTTTTATTGCTAATGTCATGACATGTTTTTGTTCACACTGAATTTTACTTTTTCACTCTGGAAGAGAGGAACCAGGTACATATAAGTAAGCCTACACTATACATAAATAGGTCCTTGAATATTTGTTTTAAATAACTGACTAGACACAAACTCCATTTTAAAGAAATGGAGTAGTTTTAGCATGTTCAGGAGTTTTTGAGAGCTCTGGAAAAAAGTGATAAAAGAAAGAATACTATCTGTTCATTAGCTGAAACACATGTAAAATAACAAAAGCTGAGAGTAAAGTGTATACTTACTAGTACACATGGAATGTGCTGAGGTTCAACTGTGAAAAACTTTTCATATCTAACAACAGTTTCGAAGAACTCCAATGTCACAGATGTGTGCTGATAGGAACTAACTCCTGATGTTACCAGCTAGAGCAGGAAAAAGTTAAGAAATCTATCTTCATTTACTGCAACATCAAAATGTCCCTGTAATAATGTATATTAAACTCTAACAATTAAGAAACTCACATTAGCTTATATGAAAACAGAAAATTAGGTTCAAAATAAGTTGTCTTTAGTATACTTACAGTTCGCATCATATCTTGCAAAGCACTAGCTTTTGAAACATCACCTGAGAAGTGAGCACCATGAGATACTGGAAGAGCTTCTGCCAACATATACAGCAATCTTATTGCCACTTCAACTTCCATAAACCGTGTAGTCTGCCAATTCCTACCAAGGTATAACACATCACTGAGATCTGAATACAAACTTTCTATACAGCTAGTGATGCACCGGATAAAAAGACACCAACAAAATCCTCTTTAATTACTAAAAAGTCACAGCAATTGTTAATTCTGCCAGGGAACATAGTTCACATCACAGAAGTATAAATAACCAATGTAATCCATTTTATTGTTTATGTTCCAAAGAGCAGCATTTCCCCTCAAGGATCAAGATAAATCAAGGAGTCAAGTGCATTGTTTCAGAGACACACGTAAGATCTTAGTATGTAACATAAACAAGTAAGTCATGTGAATCACTTATGGTAGGCCACCATCAGGGAGAAGAGGAAAGAGGTGACTTGTTAGAAACAGATGAACAAACTTACTGCAGTGTAGAACTGAACACTCTGCGAACAGAAGCCAGCAGTAACTCTGGTGAAACTTGAGCAAGCCTGTCCAACAATAACTTCAGTTGTTTTCTATATTCTACAAACATGGCCTCATCTTCACCCTATAGTATTTTTAAAATCCCATTAAGAAACTTAGAAGACCTTAAGACACATAAAATGGTGAATCCTCATTAGTTCTTTATATTTACAAATTTAATACTTTTATTTTTTCATAAATATTTATGTAGGAAAACGCAGTAGTCTTTCCCCTCCTGCTCACAAATAATTATTTCCCAGCCCTAGACCATGAAAGCCTAGAGCCAGAAACAGCATAGGGAGGAGGTTAAACACAAGAGTCATTATAACAGAAGAGAGTGACTGAGGGATGATTAGGCAAACACCAGATAATGGAAGGCTTTGGAAAACAAAAGCAAAAGTTTAAGCCACAATGGGTTCACATAGGGCTTTATAAGAACCTTAGCACCTTATGTATACTCTCTGTATCTTACTGTCCACTGTATGAACTGTAATAATATCACGATGAAAGATACTATATGTAATGAACCTGGCACTTTGCAAGTGCATGGTGTGTTGGTGATCATCACCAGTATCCTCGTGTAATCCAAAGTTTCTGAATGTCTAAAGTGGGTAACAGAACACATTAGCACACAGCTAGACAGTACATGCTATTACTGAGTTGCCAGAAAGCACTCATGACACTTGTGGACTGATGGAAAGCTGACTCATGACAACCCTGGAGAGGACTTTAACCAGAACAAGTCCAGAGACAGTGAAGTGCCTCATTCCCACTCTCCCATAGACAAATTACAATCTGAGGTCCACTAATTGGGCCTCAATTCCTCTCTTATTAAATATAAAGTGAAATATGATCACGAACAATACTGTCAATGTTTTTACAAAGTTCAGTGCTACAAAGTATCCTTAAAAAGGTCATTTTAAAGAATTAGCGGACAAAATACAAAAACATGAAGAATTATGAAGTTTCCATTAATCTAAGAAGTCGTCAATAAACAAGACTAATTTTTAAAACACTTCTTGATTTAAAGGACTCTAAGACACTCAAAACTTGAAATAGTAATCTGATGTGGGTACATAATAAAATTAAAACTGTTTTCTCCTCAATCCAAAATTCTTACCTCATTTTCAAAGTTATATTCTTCATCATAGGTTAATTTTTTCATAACGGCCAACATGATTGCCTAAAATTAAGAATAAAGTATCTTTTGTCAGTCTCCTCTAATTTCATGTAATTTGAAATTAGGCTGTATTTCAAGGCAAACTGCAGATACAGAGTCTACTATTGGTTTAAAAGAAGCAAAAAGAAGTCAGTTACCTCTACATTAGCTTTTTGTTGATCTGAAAGCACTGTAAGCTGTTGAAAAGAAAGCAATCACTTATTAGGTTTCCTAAAGTAATATTTCCTTATCAAAATATTTTTCTCATCAGTTAGTATATTTTCAAACATGCACACAGCTTTTCTGGAAGGCAGTTTGATAGTACCTTTCTATATGTGAAATGTACCTAATCTAAATCTATCAATTTCACTTCTAGTAAGTAACTTGGCATATAGGCAAAAACATGTAGATAAACTTGATTTTTAAAGATACCTATAAATGTACTCAGCCAAGAAGCAGATTACAGAACAGCAAAGTAGGATCTCACCTTGTTTTTAATTAAGTTAGGCCATAAAAGCCTAGAAATCCACTATGAGATACAGTGGGATTAACAATAGTGATTTTAACTTTCTTCATACCTTTTCACATTGCCTAAAATTTCTTAAAGTATGCATGCAGAAACATGTTATAACAGAAGCTAAACTCAGTTTGGAAAAATATTATCTTAAGCTTGACTCAATCCAACTAAATCAATGTAAATAAAGCAGGCATAGCTCTTATCTAATGTCATAATGAAAAGTTATTAATTCTTTAAAAGGCTACATGTATAATATATGAGATTCATACCTTCTACCTTTTAAGTTCTATTATTGGCAACAACTCTCGAGGGGGAAATTTTTAATTATAAAAAAACTTCATAAGAAATTTTGCGTATGTAATTAAAATAATATCTTTAACAAAATTTCTACTGTATTTACAAACAAACACAGGGGACTTCTCTGGCAGTCCAGTTAAGACTCTATACTCCCAAGGCAGGGGTACAGGTTCAGTCCCCCAGTCAGGGAACTAAGATGCCACATGATATAAGGCCAAAAAAAAATAAACACAGACTAAAAATAAAAGAAAAAACCTAAACCTATAACTAATTCTGAAGCTTTTTAGTCTAGTGAATTTTAGAACCTGGCCATTTATGTTTTCCAGGTAAGAAGTATAAAGGAAAGAAAAAAGATGAAAATATATTCATAATTAACAGTAAATATCACAGTAGATAATTGAGTATCTTATTTTCATTTTCCTGTATTTTCCAATTCTCTATGGCTTTTCTACATTATCTACAACAAAGACTAACATAAGGACTTACCTGTTTCAAAATATGAAGATAATCGTAACAAAATCCAATAATGTTAGAAGAGATGTCATCATCCTCATGAATTAGGAGCTGCAACATCAGCGCCACCTTTGTTTCAATTGCTTGCAGTGCCTCCTGAGCATTCTTGATATCCCCATTTTTAATTAATTTAGTCCAGCTAACTATCAATGACTGCCCCATTCCATTGACCAATTTAGAAAATCTGGCCAGAAAGTCAACATCTTCTTCCTACAAACAATACACATCTCAATTTAAAACCAACTACCTCAGAGGAAAAACTCTAAATTTTAGAATGGATCAAGTGCCAATTATAGGAGTCAATTTTAAACTAACATTAGACATTAACAATACTACCATTTTGACTGGGAAGTTTTAAGAGTCTGAATTCTTCTACTGTTATTATCCACTAACTCTCAAAATAACTATCTTTAATGATTACAGTCATGTAGACTGTTAAATTATAAAAGTTTAAAAAAAGAGATCTGTGGTTTCAAAATCTTCTCTGTAAATTGATGAATTTACTAAATACCCTCTAATAAAGTTAATGCTGCCATATTATGCTTTGTGCAACAATTTACAACAGTCCTTTCTGACACTATTTGAACCTCAATTACATCACAAAGGGATAAAACTGCTATTAAAATAACTGCTTAATCAGCATTAGGGTTAGAACTAAAAATCGTTAATTTTCATTAATATCCTTATGATGTTCTCCTATAGAAAGATTTTTTAGCTTCACCATTTTAAGTTTTTTAATAAAACAATTATTAGCAGTGTAACTGACTACACTTTGTCAGTTAGGAAAATACCAGAAGTGTACTCCCGATATATCAACAATACAAAGACTTCTTAGTAATTCTTTATCACTGTCACAGGTAAAATTAAAAGTAAAAACCTTCAAATTCAGTTTCTAAATTATTAATTTACCACACTCACTTGAGCCCTAATTCTGCTGAGGCTAAACTCTAATAGCTCAAATGAATATGATAAAAATATAACATTTATAATTGAGTCTAATTTAGGTCAAAATGCACTGCCATGCTTCTTAAAGTGTGGTCCATGAAGAGCAGTATCACAGCATCACCTGAGAGGCTATTAGAAAGCACAAAAGTAAGTACTATCCTAGATCTTCAAGTTTAAGTCTGATATAATCCACGGTCAAGGAAAATGTTACACATGACATTACGGCTTTTTGGACAGTGTTTCACTATTATAAGCTCAAGGAAGTTTCTAACACTTAAAAACAAAAATAAAGAAAAAGGAAAGTATATTTAAATTACTGCCTATCCTAGTTTGTTCTAACAATTTTCAAAACCTTATATATAAATTTACTGACCTGGTCAATGCTGAAAAACCCAGCAGACTGTAACACTTGACACAAAGATTCTACCAGTTTCATTTTATCAACAGGATCCATTCCTTTATTTACAATTTCAAATAAACAATCACAGGCTTCTTCCCGTAGAACTTCTATTGACATATGACCTAGCAGCATATTTATAAACCTGGCAATGGAGAAACAAAAATTCTTACAATATTTTCAAATTCATGAGCTTTATACACTGTCTTCTGCAGGTTTATATTCTTAAAATATAGATTTACTTACCTATCATTGGCTATAAGGGATAAGTCTATCCAAGAGACATAAGCCCCAACTACTTCAAGGCACTGGCATGTCACTTCTGAATTGGTATACTGATAATTTTGTAGGATTTGGTACCATGATTCCACCAAGTTTGGAATGCACTGTTCCCTCATGGTATCCTTTATAAGAGTATTTCTACGAGCCTCCTAAAAAAAAAAAATACCATATATACAATCAGATTACCTCCCAAGATAACGTTTGCTATCTCTATAATAGTTGCACACAGTATTTCCTCAACACTGCATTTCCCAACTTGTTAACACATTCCCTGCCAGTATTTTCTATTTATCTGCTCTAAAATCATAATCTGTGATTGTAATTCTTTCTTCCATTTTACTTAGACATAATTTATTAAACACAAACTATTAAAAAAACACTACTTAGAAATTTTAACCATGTGATAAAAGTTATTTCTCAGTATCATACAAACATACTTAAAACTATTTGAGAACAGCAATAATGTAAATAATACTCTTTGTAAATGTCATATTTAACACACAATAACCTTAAATTGTCAGACACATCTGAATTAAGCTGTTTCCATTGTGTTCTTTAAGAAAAAGGAGAAAGTTATATTGGGTAATAAAGAAATAGAGAAAGACTAAGGTCATGGCCTATGTGACTGAGAATACAGAAGAACCCAGCACTGGTACATAGCAAGGCTTTTTCCTCAGTCAGCAACTAGAAAGTAATAGTAAGTATAGGCCACATTTCTCTAAAAATTCATAGGAAAAAAATCAATTTATTTCACTAGAGAAGTTCCTGTCTGGTTAAAAAAAAAAAGCTAGATGCTCTAATTTCACCCTATACCTGGGGAAAAAAAACCAATTTAAGTTCCTTTGTAAAACGAAATTCAAAATGTTGAGCAAATTTGTAAGTATTCCTAATAAAGTTTTATCAAGAACAAAAAAATTCCTTCTTGATTCTTTCATTATGTACCCATTATCTCTTGTAATATCTAAATTAAAAACTTATTAATAAGATGTTACTTGCCTCTGAGGTGTGAACCACATCACGATCCACCAACTCTGAATCAATAGCCATGAGAATTCGGAGGTACAGATCTACTCCCCTTGGATTTAGGTCCACTACTGAGAGAATGTCAAAAAAAAACTTGGGCCATTTAGTGAGATATTCTGTAACGAAAAGCAAGGCGAAGACTTGGGCAGCTTTATTTCGTATGAAGGTCTTCTCTGGTTGGGGATTCAGCATCTGACAAACAGAGATACAGTTCATAAAATTAAATGCAAATGAAAAAGATTCAAACATTGTTCTCCTATTTATCATTAACAGGCAAAATCCCACTAAACTGCACCGTGGTCTACAACAGCTGTGCAGAAAATATGCTTGAGAATTACGAAAGTATTAAAGTTTCATGGGCAGAGTTTTAGTAGTTCCTATAACCTTTTCTAAGAAGAAAGCAAATTCAATGGTTTTTCTTCTAGCTGCTTGCTCTATAAGATAAATATTCTAGCTATACAACTGTTTTAATATGTTAAGATTAGCTAAAATTAATGAAAAATAAAATACTGTGAATAAAGCACTCTATTGGCTCCTTTAAAAGGGCTCTTTGTGAAGAATCTGTTCCAGGAGGGCTTACCTTAAGTGTGAAAATAATTTTAAGTTACTGCTAAGTTTTTATCACTCATAATCTTCAAAGCCAGCACTTTCTAAAAGAGCTACATGATCAAATGGAGGATGAGTGACATTTTTGAGGTGAAGTTGCAAACTTTTCCAAAAATAAAAACTGAGACACCTGGCAATATGAAGTATTAAATGTAAAAGCTACTATTTTACCTGAGCTTGAAGCCAAGATACGAGCGTCTCCCTAATTAGTTGTTGTTGAACAGTAGTTAGTTCTGAATATCTGTTCAAAACACAGAAGAAAAACAATAATGTAATATTTAGTATATGTGGTTTTAAAAAAGTAATGGCCTCTTATATTTGAAACAGAGAATTTGTATAGCAATTACCTAAAATTCCCTATGATAAACTGGTAATAATTCTCATTGCCACTTTAAAGACAGGGGTGGGAGTGGCTGGAGGGATATCAATATTGATCTTAGTTTTATCTGTGGTCCAATTTATGCTAAAACAAAATGGCAGCTACATAATTTTTCAAATGAAAATAATGCATCTCAGGTCTGTGATTTACAGAATAAATCAGGAGGCAAACTAAGGATCCCTGGGGCAGCAATTCACTATTTCTGCTTAAATTAGGCAGGGGTTTTTAGAAAGCCAATGGCAACCCACTGCAGTGTTCTTGCCTGGGAAATCCCGTGGACAGAGGAGCCTGGCAGGCTACAGTCCATGCTATCACAAAGAGCTGGACATGACTGAGCGACTAAACAACTAGGCAGGGGTTCTAAATCCAACTGCCCATACTGCCACTCAACTTTAAGAGAGTGGTCATGTAGTGATACAGGTGTGGTATTGCCATTATCTTTTCATTCTTTTCCAGAATTGGAATTTAACTTTTTCCTGTGTACTGACTGGATTCTTTTATGTAGCCAATGAATTCGGTATTTTTAAAACACCTTGGGATAAATCAAAACATATCTCAAAGCTGGATATGACACATAATGTCAATTTACAGCCTATGTTATGATGTCCCCAAAGAAGGAAAAACTAATTTCAAAAATAGCCTCTCCCCACAAATCTCAGTGAGAAAAGCCATACTTGTATTTAACTTGATGTTCCAGTACTTGAAAGCAGAAAAACTTAATATGATCATCACTGAAAAAGAAAAAAAAAGAAAAATTAGATAAGGAGAATATGAATTGGGGAAAACAAATCAAAGGTAAATAGCAATGAATAACTCAGGTCAAAGTTTCTCAAACTAGACCTTTAGCTTACTGCTCTCAAGTGTTACATTCACATCCATTTGTAAGCTAAGAGAACTTTATATAATAGTCAAGATTCACTTTAAGTACATACAGTGCTTTGCAAATAGAGAGCATTCCCCCTAATTCAAGATGTTAGGATTCCCAAAGCAATTCTACATTTTATAACAGAAAGGACAGATGTAAAATGACAAACGGCAGAACAGCCAGAGACTGAGTCAGTTCAGAGATGGCCATCAGTCATACTTAAACGTATAAGTTCTACTGCAGCAAAACCCAAAGCAAGAGAAGTCTCCTAGATTGGCAGTCCAGCCCCGAAATTCATGTAGAAAACCAGGTTACAAATATATCACCTTAGGGATTCCCTGGTGGTCCAGTGGATAGGAGTCTATACTTCCACTGTATGGGGTATGGGTTTAGTCTCTGGTTGGGAAATTAAGATCCTGCATACTGCATGGCAAGGCCATTAAAAAAAACAAACACGAAAGAAAGTAAAAACAAATATATGACCTTAAAAAAGGTGGGGGCAGTAAAAATCAATATCTATCCACTGTCCACTTCTAACTGTCTCCCTAGGAGTGACAACAGAAATGCAGTGAGCTAGCTACAAGCTCTGACCAAGTCCTTTTAATGAATAACAATTTTCTTTTTAGACAGTTGGTTTGAGTCAGGCACAGTCAAGGAACAATTTTTCATATACAAAGCTAACTATAGTCAATGTAAGAATGGAGGTATTGTCTTTATTCTGACTACATCCCTTAACCCCTCCACCAAAAAAAATTCACACTTAAGAAAATAAAACCTAATTTTTAAAAGTTTTTTAGCATTTAATTAGCATCTTTTCTAAGACCTTAGGGTTTCTATTCTTATCATGGATTGCACTGAAGCTTTAATTATATGACTGAAATTTTTCACTCAAAATATAAACTACAGGGAGCCCTTAATTAAAAGCTAGCCCTCATTTACTCTAAGACATATAGATGTTCTTCAAAAGTAACTTTCACTAAACTGGAACACTTGCTTTCAGCTATAAAATGCAGTGCTGATACTCCCAGCATGCAAGAAACCTAGGTAGGAATTCTCACTGACTCCTATGAATTTATTTATACTCCTACTAGTAGAGTTGTTTACAACTAGTCAGTGTGCTTCTCTCAGTCTCCCTAGGTGCACTGTACTTCTTTTATATTTAAGTAACTTAATTAACTACTATATAAAATAAGTAAAAAGCAGTAAGTATGATGAGTTTCTATTTTTGTGAAAATTAAGTTGAATGCTTTAGAAAGAGTTCACAGAAAGTCACACTGCATGGGAGAAAAAAACCTTGTACACGTGTATTGTGGGCCAGATAACCAGAAGACTTGGAGATGTGGGAATAAATAAATAAAAGGTTTAGAAAGCCACATTCACTGTTATTCAATCCACTACAGGGACCCAAAGCAGAAATTGGAGAGATCAATTACGGGGGCAACCAATATTTTCAACATTAAGAATCACAAAGTGATTGCACATACACAAAGAAAAATTGTTGGTCCAACATCAAAAGATTAGTAACTGTATGTTTATGCACTTAAATTGAAAATTAAGATAGATAATTTCTGATTACCTTCTTTACCAAGTTTTTAGAAAATCAACCATCCCTCCTCATCATAAGAAAATACAGAAATTTCTACTGTACTATATGCCAGCTGGAATCTACTGGCAGAAACTCAGAATAAGGCAAAGAAAGGATAGTTTTAATGAAAAGTGAATTCAGAATTGGCCAAAATTTTTAGTTCACTATTTTTCTCGTTCTACATGGAATAGTTTTTTTAAACTAAGTCATAAAATGTTTTTATGAAAGCCTTTTTCAAACAGATAAAACAATCCTGCCAAGTTCATAAAAATTTAAAGTCTTCTACAAGTTATGCAAATTTTGCTTTAATTACCTGTATGTCCTCTGAGCCAGAGCTTCTGCACACACCTGCCAGGCATCTGGGGAAATCTTTAACTGTTCAAAATAGGCCAAAGCCTGTGTAATTGCAAAGCAGAATATGCATTTGGAACAGTCAATCTCAATTCTCTGCCAAAACTCAACAAAGTTTACTGAGAGTAGCAAATCGACTACAGTGACTTAAAAAAACAGCTAAACATTGAATTCAGGCTTCTGAGTAGGTGCAACTGAATGATTATTCCTAGTAAAAAGGTTATGTAAAAAACAAATTCCATCAGTTGGATACTTCTAACTTGTTTCCTTATGGGAAAGGAGACAACACAAAAATGCCCTGCAGACCTCACTGGGTTTATTAGAAGAATCAAGAGAAAACACTCCAGTGCTCTGTCAAATGCTATACTCCTGAGGTACATGCAATTATAAAATGGGATATAAAGAATACTTTTCCTATTTAATAGCAAACATACTATTATAGAAGTGACTACATATAAAGGATGAAACATATTCTGTATTATCATTTGATCTACCATTTAACAGAAAAAGAGAAGTATTTCCATTTTTCAACTGCATCAGTAAGTTTCCTAAATGGTGAGATTAAAATCAGAGTTCAACTGCTTGATATGAATTTTAGGGAAGTACCAAATAACTGAAAAAGTCAAAGCTTTATGAAATGTGTTACTCATCCCTGTATTCATGAATTCTGGGTCTTGTTACAGGAGCAAGTATCCTCTAGAACAGACGCAGCACCAAGTCTACAGCCTATCTACCACTGATGGGAGAACAGGGGTGACTCATACTCTTCCATTTGTATGCTGCAATGGAGACCAATGACAGATGCCAGTATCACATATGACAACACACAGTAATCTCAGCAACTTGCAAAAAATATCTGAGTCAAGAAAATAACACACACTCTCTAGAAACACTGCTAAATGAGTCTGAAGCAATTAAGCACACACCTTGAAATGAGCTGAGGAATCTAATTTCAATTAGCCAATATATTTTTTTTAAATGTGGTTTGTGCCTCATCAATGTTGTGAAAACAATTTTATCACTCTTGATTAGCAATTTAAAAAATGAAACAGAATAGATATTACAGTGCACTGCACCTAGCAAGAATAGCTATTATTTTATATGACTTGTTTTACTTACGTGTGTACATGTCATATATTCATGTGTATATATACATACATGTACATACACATATACTGGGTCATGATATAAAATTATTTTTTCCTTTGGGTGAGAGGTTAAAAAAATAAGTTAGAGTCCTTGAGCCACAATGAAAGATCTCATACAACTCAACAAAAGATTCTGCTTGCCACAAATTAGACCCGAGGCAGCCAAATAAATGAATAAATATTCTTATTTATTTTATAAATAGACATATATTTTAAAACCTGCAATAATAATGGAAAGCTACTGAAATGGCAACCCAGTCCAGTATCCTTGCCTGGAAAACTCCGTGAACCATAGAGCCTGGCATGTTATAGTCCATGAGGCTGCAAAGAGTTGGACATGACTGAGTGAGTGATGTGTGTATAGTTAGGTGATGGTTTCCTGTGTTACACAATTGTATGCATGAGAAAATGAGTTTTTATATGTTGTCTCAATGGCTGTACCCACTGAGAGAGGACGAGGTAAAAGAAGCAAATAGATGGAGATCACCAAATACTATTATCGTAAGTGTAATAATGGCTGTCTTTAGAATTAAGAATATAGGAGCTCAAGCAGCAGAAAAAAATCTAGTTCAGGTGTCTAACAATACTTATTCCATAAAGCCTCGAGTTTCCTTTAGGAGTATCTCAGGGGCCAGGGCGGGGACAAGTTTGAAGTCAGTCTTGGAGACTGTATCACCATCTAATAGTTCACTTACCAAAACAGGTGATTCAGCTGTTAGAATTGTCACTAAGTTTCAAGCCAAAGACAGATATTCTATTTTTTTAAGTGATAATAACTTGAAAATTTTCAGTTTTAACTATTCTTTGCACTCTGAATCCACGTGATACTAGCATTTAAAACAACAACAACAACAACAACACTGTAGTAACGATGAACAAGTCAGTTTTCATCGCCCAGTTCTTCTATCTCACACCTTTCTAACGCTCTACTGTCTCTAAGTGGCAACAGAGTCAGTTCAGTTACTTAGTGCCCAGGTAGACAACAGAGAACTATAGACAGACAACTGGGAATCAGGGTTGGCAATCATTTATCTTATTACAAAACTGAATTAAGTCCCTACCACACCTCAATGCCAGCATCAGGACTATCAGAACTTACTTTTCCTTACAATTCCTTATTTTTCATTCTAATTATTACTCGGGCTGGCTTAATGGAGTATAAATTAGGCCTGGATCTGGATGTCTAACATATGCCTATGACTGATAGAACCCATTCTTACTGCTGAAAAACCTAACTTCTATAATATTAAAACCACTGTCAATGTACTAGTTTTACTTTCTGAAAAAGATGATCATGGCACATTAAAAAAAAAAAAAGTTCTGATGGTGGAATTTAATTATAAAACAAAGGATTTCAAAAAAGGAACATAAAAAATAACAGAGAAGCTTATGTAATAACTAAACAAATAGTCAAAAGCTATGTAACACCAAGCTAAATGAAAGGTACAGATTTATTATGCTTCAACTAAGTTCATGACTAAGGGTTTGAAGGTAGGTAGCTAAAGCTCCTATGAAAAGAAATATTTGTCCATATACACAAGACACAGATTTTTAATGACTTTTCATGTCCTAACTGGTTTGACAGGTATCTTGTAATTAGCTATTTAAATCTTAATTCTTGTCATTTACCTCTATCTGGAAGGCTGGTTACTTCTAGCAGAGACAAGTACACGGTACTATCCTGGAAATCCCTGCAGATTTTTTTTTACTATTTAAAAAAATTTCTGTAAAATTGTTGACTTTTATATTTTGTAAAATTTTTTATATTTTATATTTTGTAAATTGTTAACTTCATTTAGCTCATTTATAAAAAAAAAATCCTTTGCTACGAGAGCAGAAAGAAAATGACTCTTCGTCCATTTACCTTATACTTCAAACCACCCACACATCTTTAAAAAACTTAATTACAGGCTTGTTCTTTGGATTCTTCTTTTATCATTCAGCCATGATTACAAGTGTATGCTACAATATGTTTAATTGTTTATACTTACCCAAATATCCCAGTACCTCATAATGGATTCTTTGTCATGTAGTCATTTTATGTAACCTGAGACATGGTATATAATATCTGCTTATTTACATGTCTGCCTGATCGNCACCCACACATCTTTAAAAAACTTAATTACAGGCTTGTTCTTTGGATTCTTCTTTTATCATTCAGCCATGATTACAAGTGTATGCTACAATATGTTTAATTGTTTATACTTACCCAAATATCCCAGTACCTCATAATGGATTCTTTGTCATGTAGTCATTTTATGTAACCTGAGACATGGTATATAATATCTGCTTATTTACATGTCTGCCTGATCGAAGTAACAAGAATGTTAACTATCACTAACATGAGAGTTAAACAATGTTTAGACTAAACTAAACCAAGCAATGGAAAAGCATCATATGTATGCCTGATACTTTAGCAAAGTCCCTTGAACAATACTTTGCATTATAACTTTCAAATAATTATAATGATGTGACATAAAGACTTGCCTTAAATTACAAGAGATTTTAATACTGTTAAGCCAACTACAGAGAAAATAAATCACAATCATTCACTGTTTCTGTATTCAGAATATAGTGAAATACCTCAGATTTGTTTCTCTGTTCATTTCCATCCAAATTAAACCTTCATCAGATGTGTATTTTTGATTCAAGCCCTCTAATGAAAATGTTTATGTAACATGATTAAGTGGACATGACTTACCCTTTGTCTGAAGTCTGAATCAGCATTTGGATTTAGACCTAAGAGAGCCTGTTCATCCATTCCTGCTGCTATACTTGGAGTTTTCTGATTACAATAGGCGTGCCCTCTAATCCAATAGAAGAATCCACAAACATCTGTACACACACACAAAGTTGAAAGAAAAAAACACTTGATAAGCAAAATAGATGCTTATCCTGAATACCATTACAAGCAGATAACATTATACAAAGACATTTAAAGAGTTCAAAGAACTTCCTTTGAGACAATCCAAATTACAAGTATAGGAGCCTGTCTCAGAAGAGTGGGTCCGCTAAACAGTCCACTAATGTGTAATTTCTAAGGTATGCCATTAAGGTTTTCAAACTTCTTTTCTTCAAGATCATCAATAAAGTATAGAAAGTAATTATTTTTACTTGAAATAGAAGCATCTAATTTATGTTGTTACTATCTCCAATAAAGTGCAACTGTGCAACCACATTATGTTCAAAAAGAAATACAAATTCAGATTATGTTGCTGTTAACACTGACTGCTCTTATTTAAGAACTTTTTTTAGTCTCTGGAAAGCACTGCACTTTTCCCACAATTTAGAGTCTAACATTTTCAAGTAAGAACGTGATCAGCCCCAAAGGCAACTTGGTTTCTGATAAAATGTGTATTTATTTGCAGAAATAAAGAATAAGCTCTACCTGAGGTAAGGAGGCCTGGTCTTACTACTCTTAAAAGGCAAGAACCTGGGGGTGGTGGGTGCAGGGGGTGATGAGGAAGGGGCCACAGCCTTTCTTGGGAATGGTGAGGCCAGGATTGGATCCAGGTTAGAAAATTCTTACTACAACATGCTTTTCTGTCTCCCCCTGGTTCTGCCCAAATCAATAAGTCAGGATGTGTTCTGAGAGCCTTGGAGAAAGCTCAGCTGCTTCTCTTATAGTTAAGGTCATACTTGCAGATTATATCAAGGTAGAGTAACTTCCTACTGCCCCCAGGATTAAGATCCACTTTTCAATGACTATAACCACTCTGTACTCTAACCGCACAAGACAAGTGGTAGTCTACCTTTCTTCTTTGCACACATTGCTCCTTACTTGGTTAACCCCTGCTTGTCCTTCAGAACAAAGCTTAGAGGTCACTTCTTTCAAGAACACTTCTTTGACCCCTACTGTTCAGCTCTCCCAAACTGGATGAGACACCCCTCCAAGCGCTGATAGGTTGTCACTGTCTGCTTTCTACTTTTCTCTCATTAACCTTAAACAGAAGGAGTGACTGAATATTTGTCACTATGTTC
The DNA here is from genome assembly GCA_006410615.1 of Neotragus moschatus. Lineage (NCBI taxonomy): Eukaryota > Metazoa > Chordata > Mammalia > Artiodactyla > Bovidae > Neotragus > Neotragus moschatus. The sequence goes on from SJYA01000910.1 coordinate 2,131,873, forward strand.
CTAGGACATAATATAACGTAGATTTTGGATTTGCAAAGATTTGGATTGGCACTCTAATCTTATTTTCAAACGGGGGCCACGTGTACAACTACAAAAACTGAAAGGGCCCTTTCTGTGAAATAGTAAAAAAAGAGTACCTGCCTCATAAAGCAGTAAAGACTTCAATGAGACAAGGTATGTAAAGCATGACTGGCACATAGTGGGCCCTCAATTCATAATTCATCGTATCACACTAGAAAACTGGCATTTTGCACAGATGGAAAAACAAAGGCATTGTTAAAAATTTGATGACAATTCCCTTGAAAAATGCACACACAGAAAAGAAAAGACGATTTGAACTTTCTATGAGTCCCAGATCGAGAAATTCTGTAAAAGATTTCTTGAATATGGCATGGCTTTAGGGAAAATTTCATAAACTTGGTCACTTTGATTTTATCAAGGGAAACAGCAAGCGGTACTAAGGAAAAAACATTGCAAATAAAATCTAAGGAAACGAACTTGTTACAGTTGTCAGTAGAGAAACAATCTCCCACAGAGAAGGCACTTGGATAATAATAAGCAATGGTAAATCACCTACATGTATGCAAAAAACCTGAAAAGTTATAACCTGTGCAAAAACGTGACAATTTTCCTAGCAAAAGGCTGTGCATGAACACATATCTAACATGGTATAGCAGTGGAGGCTTAAACATTTGTTACAAAACGATAAACCCTTCAATTACGTATCTAGCAAATGTTCTGGGGGAAGGCAAGCAAAATACTTAAAATATTAAGCCCTAACTTTACTATGGATAGCTATTAAATCAAGAATCAAACAATCTGGAAAAATTCCACTACACCTACTGAACACTGTTCTTCAGTTCCAAGGCTGAATCTTTCCAGCCTTATACCACCACGCTGACAAGTCGCTTTAATCAAACGTAACTTCCTCCAGTAACACTAATTAGCACTTTCAAAAAGTAATTTTTTTCTCCCCTGGTTACAAGGAAACACCATGTTTCTCTACTCTTGCAGAATTGTGAGGAAGGGAAGAGCAAAAATGGCGTGTCCGTGCTGGCAAATTACTACGGAGAAATAATACTTTTTTTTCTTTTTTGTCCTGGGACAGGATGGGGGTGGGGATCAAGTTTGAGGTCTCTCCAGTTGAAACTGCTGAGATACGCTACAACTATTACAAATGGGCTTAGCTACTTTTACTGTGTGGGGGCCACAGGCGATGGGGGCCCTCCTCCGCCGGCCTTGCCCCTTTCCTTCCCCCGGATCCCTTCCCTAAAAGAAGCCTCGTGGCAATTGGAGTGATGAAACACCGGGCAATGAGCGGCCGCGCACAGGGGACGCACTCCGCCGCAGCTCATACTACCCCCACCTAGGCAGCCCAGCCTCGGGGCGCACCGCCATGGAGACCCCCTGGCCCGCACCCTCTCCAGCATGGGGGCTCCCAGGGCCACTCTTCCCGGCCAACTTCCCCGCAGCCTCGCGTGGACCGAACTGGGTCCGAGTCCCGCCCCAAGCCCCGAGTCACCTTCCCTATCACTCCATCCCGCCTGCCCGCCTGCACTCCCGAGGGCGGGTCAGTGGAGCCGCGCCGCAAGCAAGGAGCGAGAAGAGCAGCCCTCGTCCTCGTCACCGTCGTCCTCCGCCACGGCCGCGGCGCTAACGATGGAGACGGAGCTGGCCGGGGCCGCACGCCTCTCGCTGCTCTGTGTATCCTGGCGCCTTTTCTTGCGTGGCGCCGGGCAGGCAAGCTAGCAAGCTGGCGGGCGGGGTTGGCGCCCCAGAAAGGATAAGAGCGTGAGGGCCGGCTAACGCCGCCACGGCCGTCGCCGCTGAGTCAGCGCGAAGCGCGCTCCCCGCGTTGGTGCCGCGCGGACCAAAGCCAGCAGCCTCATGGAGACGGCTGAAGACGGCCCGAGGGCCCGGACCGGGAGCCTACGACTCCCAGCATGCAATGTGCAGGCGACGCTTCCGGGCGACGGTACGCACACGCGCACCGGGCGCTCGCCGGGAGGCGTGGGTGCCGGGGCCTCTGGTGCATGCCGGGATGGGGGTCCGGCCGAAATCTTTCCCGACCGTGAAGTCTGGTGCGGCTTCTGCACCCGGGCGAAGATCCGTAACCATCCTCCCCACCCCCTCAAACCGGGCCTGGTTTGCTTAGCGTGTTCCTTAAAGACTTAGGGAGGTAGTTGGTAGGTTAGAGAACGGAGTCCTGGAGAGCCGCTTGTAGTGGTCCAAACCACGTGTGAGTCAGTTGTTTAATTTCTGTTTTATGATCCCACACGTTCCCCAGCGTGAGCATCCCCCGACGAACGCTGAAAATTTTTTGTCAGTTTAAACGTACCAGTATTTTTATCATTCGTGAAAAGATACTGTTTACTTCGTGTGATACTGTTACTTGGTTTATTCATTAACCGATTAGTTTAAAATACTGAATAGAGATAGCACAGGCTCAAGCTGCGTAGATTTGGATCCCAGCACGCCCCACACCGGTTACCCCGCTCACTGATTGTTAACTTCAGTTTCAGGCACGTTACATAATCTTATCAGTACGATTTGACTTTTCTTGCTCAGCAGTGTTCCAACTCTTTTCACCCCCATGGACTGTAGCCCAGCAGGCTTCTCTGTCCGTGGGATTTTCCAGACAAGAATACTGGAGTAGGTTTCCATTCCATATTCCAGGGGATCTTCCCCGCCAAGGGACAGAATCCGCCTCTCCTGCATTAGCAGGTGGATTCTTTACCACTCAGCCACCTGGGATGCCCCTGTTTATTCATCAGTAAAACGGTGTATACTAATAGTACCTACCTCAAAGGCTTGTTGTGAAAATTGAGTTAATACTTATGTTTGACATACAATAAGTGCTCTGTTTAGGTTTCATTTCGAATTGTTAAGTATGTACTTAGTATAGAGTAAGTTACCCTCAGTGGGACTACAGTGAAAAACAACCTGGGAGAAGGGAAGGGACAGAAAAGGAGAATAAAATCAATGTAACCATATAACAGCTACATTTATTTTGTGACCTGCCCCGTGCAAAACACTGCACCAGGCATTTCATATATAAAGTATCTTGAGTCACTTTTGCATCACGTTTATAATTTACTTGTTCAAAATGTCAGGCTAGGATTCCTGTTCTATTTAAAACTCAGCAGTGGCCACAGGACTGGAACAGGTCAGTTTTCATTTCAATCCCAAAGAAAGGCAATGCCAAAGAATGCTCAAACTACTGCACAATTAACACTAATCTCACACACTAATAAAGTAATGCTCAAAATTATCCAAGCCAGGCTTCAAAAGCACGTGAACCATGAACTTTCAGATGTTCAAGCTGAATTTAGAAAAAGCAGAGGAACCAGAGATCAAATTGCCAACATCTGCTGGATCATGGAAAAAGGAAGAGAGTTCCAGAAAAACATCTATTTCTGGTTTATTGACTATGCCAAAGCCTTTGTGTGAATCACAACAAACTCTGGAAATTTCTTAAAGAGATGGAAATACCAGAACACCTGACTTACCTCTTGAGAAACCTGTATACAGGTCAGGAAGCAACAGTTAGAACTGGACATGGAACAACAGGCTGATTCCAAATAGGAAAAGGAGTACATCAAGGCTGTATGTTGTCACCCGCTTATTTAACTTATATGCAGAATACATCATGAGAAATGCTGGGCTGAATGAAGCACAAGCTGGAATCAAGACTGCCAGGAGAAATATCAATATCCTCAGATGCAGGATAACACCACTCTTATGGCAGAAAGTGAAGAACTAAAGAGCCTCTTGAGGAAAGTGAAAGAGGAAAGTGAAAAAGTTGGCTTAAAGCTCAACATTCAGAAAACNTTTTTTGTCAGTTTAAACGTACCAGTATTTTTATCATTCGTGAAAAGATACTGTTTACTTCGTGTGATACTGTTACTTGGTTTATTCATTAACCGATTAGTTTAAAATACTGAATAGAGATAGCACAGGCTCAAGCTGCGTAGATTTGGATCCCAGCACGCCCCACACCGGTTACCCCGCTCACTGATTGTTAACTTCAGTTTCAGGCACGTTACATAATCTTATCAGTACGATTTGACTTTTCTTGCTCAGCAGTGTTCCAACTCTTTTCACCCCCATGGACTGTAGCCCAGCAGGCTTCTCTGTCCGTGGGATTTTCCAGACAAGAATACTGGAGTAGGTTTCCATTCCATATTCCAGGGGATCTTCCCCGCCAAGGGACAGAATCCGCCTCTCCTGCATTAGCAGGTGGATTCTTTACCACTCAGCCACCTGGGATGCCCCTGTTTATTCATCAGTAAAACGGTGTATACTAATAGTACCTACCTCAAAGGCTTGTTGTGAAAATTGAGTTAATACTTATGTTTGACATACAATAAGTGCTCTGTTTAGGTTTCATTTCGAATTGTTAAGTATGTACTTAGTATAGAGTAAGTTACCCTCAGTGGGACTACAGTGAAAAACAACCTGGGAGAAGGGAAGGGACAGAAAAGGAGAATAAAATCAATGTAACCATATAACAGCTACATTTATTTTGTGACCTGCCCCGTGCAAAACACTGCACCAGGCATTTCATATATAAAGTATCTTGAGTCACTTTTGCATCACGTTTATAATTTACTTGTTCAAAATGTCAGGCTAGGATTCCTGTTCTATTTAAAACTCAGCAGTGGCCACAGGACTGGAACAGGTCAGTTTTCATTTCAATCCCAAAGAAAGGCAATGCCAAAGAATGCTCAAACTACTGCACAATTAACACTAATCTCACACACTAATAAAGTAATGCTCAAAATTATCCAAGCCAGGCTTCAAAAGCACGTGAACCATGNGGTTGACCAGTTTTCCCAGCACCACTTGTTAAAGAGATTGCCTTTTCTCCATTGTATATTCTTGCCTCCGTTGTCAAATATATACAATGTCTTTTGTACCATTCTGATTCGTTCATTTTCACTGCTGTGTAACATGAGAGAGTGAGTGCTCAGTTGCTAAGTCTTGTTTGATTCTTTGCAAACCCATGAACTGTAGCCCTCTAGGCTCCTCTGTCCATGGGATTTTCCAGGCATGAATACTGGAGTGGGTTGCCATTTCCTTTTCCAGGAGATTTTCCTGATCTAGGGATGGAACCAGGGGTCTCTTGTGTCATCTGCATTGGCAAGCAGATTCTTTACCACTAGTGCTACCTGGGAAGCCCCTGTGTGTATATATATCCCAGTATATTTATGTAGTTTCCTCTTGATGGATATTGAGAATACTTCTGATAGGAACATTCACAGTCAATATTGCTGTGAATATATTTACACATACATGTCTTCTCATACATACATATGAGGGTTTCTCTGTATGCCTTAGGAAAGAAATTGCTGAGTCATAGGATAAATGTTAAGCAATTTAATATCACCATCATTATTATGCCTTGCCTTGCCTTTTCTATTTTATTTCTTTATGTCTCAGTGTTTCATCCTGGGTGAAAACTTTCATATCTGCCTTCAACATTCAGAAAACTAAGATCATGGCATCTGGTCCCATCACTTCATGGGAAATAGATGGGGAAACAGTGGAAACAGTGTCAGACTTTATTTTGGGGGGCTCCAGAATCACTGCAGATGGTGACTGCAGCCATGAAATTAAAAGACGCTTACTCCTTGGAAGGAAAGTTATGACCAACCTAGATAGCATATTGAAAAGCAGAGACATTACTTTGCCGACTAAGGTCCGTCTAGTCAAGGCTATGGTTTTTCCAGTGGTCATATATGGATGTGAGAGTTGGACTGTGAAGAAAGCTGAGCACCGAAGAATTGATGCTTTTGAACTGTGGTGTTGGAGAAGACTCTTGAGAGTTGCCTTGGACTGCAAGGAGATCCAACCAGTCCATTCTGAAGGAGATCGGCCCTGGGATTTCTTTGGAAGGAATGATGCTAAAGCTGAAACTCCAGTACTTTGGCTNTGGCATCTGGTCCCATCACTTCATGGGAAATAGATGGGGAAACAGTGGAAACAGTGTCAGACTTTATTTTGGGGGGCTCCAGAATCACTGCAGATGGTGACTGCAGCCATGAAATTAAAAGACGCTTACTCCTTGGAAGGAAAGTTATGACCAACCTAGATAGCATATTGAAAAGCAGAGACATTACTTTGCCGACTAAGGTCCGTCTAGTCAAGGCTATGGTTTTTCCAGTGGTCATATATGGATGTGAGAGTTGGACTGTGAAGAAAGCTGAGCACCGAAGAATTGATGCTTTTGAACTGTGGTGTTGGAGAAGACTCTTGAGAGTTGCCTTGGACTGCAAGGAGATCCAACCAGTCCATTCTGAAGGAGATCGGCCCTGGGATTTCTTTGGAAGGAATGATGCTAAAGCTGAAACTCCAGTACTTTGGCTACCTCATGTGAAGAGTTGACTCATTGGAACAGACTCTAATGCTGGGAGGGATTGGAGGCAGGAGGAGAAGGGGATGACAGAGGATGAGATGGCTGGATGGCATCACTGACTCGATGGACATGAGTCTGAGTGAACTCCGGGAGTTGGTGATGGACAGGGAGGCCTGGCTTGCTGTGATTCATGGGGTCGCAAAGAGTCGGACATGACTGAGAGACTGAACTGAACTGAATTAATTATTTCTCATTTTAGATTCAGTGAGTCATTTATAACCTATATTGGAATTTTTATTATTTTTAGTTTCTAGTTAGGAATTCCAATTGGTTCTTTCCTAATCTGCTTATTCTTGATTCCTATCTGACTGCTTTGGTCTCACAATTTTTGTTCTTATGTTACAAAACTTCTTTATTTCTTTGAAACATATCTGTTTTAAAGTCATTTTTGGCATTTTCTATTTGAATTTTCTTCCCTTAGCCTTGTTATTTATCATATACTGGTAATATTAGTTTTGAAGCTCATGTTGAGTGACAATTTCTTTTCACATTGTCTGTGCTCTTTCCTTCCTGTCTGTTTTATAGAGATATCTACACTGACTCTGGTCTTGAGCCAGTCTCCCTAGTGGTGTCTTTCTGCTGTTGTCCCATGGTGATGCAGAGAAAGTTCAGATCTAATAATGAACTTTTGGGAAGCCTGGCTGAGGTCTGACCCAAATGGTCCCACCCACCCTCTGCTTCCTTTAGTCCCTCCACCCCCACCAAAGTGTAAATTATATATTGCTTCATATAAACTGATGTTCTGGGAATTTGCATAGCATTCCTAACTTCTTTTTAATGCTCTAATGCCTTATTCCCCTGTTTAATAGAATTAGTCTGGTTCAGGTATTTCCCCACATCCTACAAGAATTTAAAAACAAACAAAAAACTCAGCCGTTCTTTTTATACACACACACACACACACACACACACACACAAACTTTTATGTGCTGAACATTTGCCACCTCCATTTGTAGACTGCTCAATGTAATGGTATTTGGAAAGGGGGGTTCTTTGAGAGATGACTATGTTCCGATGAAGTCATGAGCTTAGGGACCTTTTGATGGGATGAGTGCCTTTATAAGAAGAGGATGAGGCTTGAGTGATTTCTTTCTCCAAGAGTATGCACTGAAAAAAGGCCATGTGAAATGCAGCAAGAAGGCGCCACATGCCAATCAGAAAGAGGGTTCTCTTCAGTAACTGAATCTACGGACATCTTGATCTTAGATTCCTCAGACTCCAGAACTGTGAGAAATAAAGTCCTGTTGTCGAAACTGCCACTCTACAGGATTTTGCAATAGGAGCTTGAAGTAAGACATGTGCTGTAAATCATTCCGGAATCTGGTGGATCTGGTTGGCTGTAGCCCCTACTTATCTCTGTTTCTGTTCCATTTTCAACTCTGGTGCATATTTATATACTTCCAACTCTTGTTCATATTTTAAATGACTGTTATTCTAATACTTTTTAAATTTATGAAAAAGTATACTATGAATGCACAGTATTCACAGTATACTGTGAACGCGTCAAACAGAAAGTTGAAGCATTAATCCAAGGTGCCATTTTGACTGGAAGCCTTGAGGCTATTTCTCTAGGATGTTCTGTTAAATAAAAATGTAAGCTCAAATGGTACAACAGAGATAGAGGTACTGGATTAATTAGCAGAATGTTTAGGACAGAGACAATTATGTGCATTGAATTATCTGCAGCCCTCACCACAATGTATTGCATGTAATAGATACTCATTAACCACTGAACCTCTGGCATTTGCAGATTTAACATTTGTGGTTTTGAATTTTCCCAAGTAACCTCCAGAGGGCCCTGGAATTTTACATGTGCATCTCAGCATGATGGGTGGCCCTTAGCTCTTTATCAAGTGATCATTATTGCATGTCATCAAGTGCTCACAGCTGAATTTTTTAAAATGTGTGTAAAATACTGGTGAAATAAGATAACTGACAATAAAAGTTTAAAAATAGCAAAATTGATTACTTGTATGGGGAAAGAAAACAGGTTATTTTTTCAATAGAATATAGTTCTGGAGCAAACCAAAATCCTTGCCAAAATATTTTGAAGTCATGAATTCAAGGTTATGTAGAGAAGCCTGGAAGAATTCATGAATGCCAAATGTCTGTGGTAAATATTTGTCCATTGAAATAATTTGGATTGATCTTTGAAGTTGCATATGTGAGAAACAATAGAAATACCCCACCGTCTTGAATTCCCCCCATACTGTCATAGTCAAACTATCAGTCGTACTGATACGTCATCCTGTGAAATTGATTACTTTGTGCTAAGTATTGACCCCTCTCTAAAGACCTCTCTTAACATTAATATCCATGATTGTGAAGGGAGCAAGTACATTGTCACCAATACTTTAGGCTAAAGTTTTTCAGATCCACAGACCCAATACCTCTTGAATATTTATCATATGCCAGACCCTTCTAGGTACTGCAAATGCACAAGGATGAAACGTAGGTACTTGTTCTTGGGAACTCCTGATCCAGTGGAAAAATGGATGAAATGAAATATTAAAATATGAAATAATAGATGACATTAAAATGTATGAATAAAGCTATCCTCTGATAGTTTAGAGGAGGGAACAATGAATAATTCCAGGAGAAATAAGGACAACTTTTAGAGAGGAAGCAAAATTTGTGTGTTATGAAAGACTAGGGGTATTTGCTTACTAGGAAGAGCTGGAAATGATTCATCCTAAGATTGAGAACCTTAAGCCCATATCTGGAGGGTGAAAATATGAGGGTAAAAAAGGGCTCTTGGGGAAGGAATAGGAATGTCACAAAGTTCATTCCTCAAATTTGTCATCTGTTCCAGCTAGTTAAGAATCCTAAGAAAAACGCTTTGTTCCATAACACTAGGTGCTATTCATAACCTGTGTAAGACTTCAGTGATTTTATTTTATGCATGTATGAAAGTGAAATTTGCTCAGTCATGTTTGACTCTTTATGACCCCATGGACTATGCAGTCCATGGAGTTCTCCAGGCCAGAATACTGGAGTGAGTGTTCATTCCCTTCTCCAGGAATGTTGCCAATCCAGGGATCGAACTCAAGTCTCCTGCATTGCAGGCAGATTCTTTACCACCTGTATGTGTATGCTGCTTCTGCTGCTAAGTCACTTCAGTTGTGTCCGACTCTGTGCGACCCCATAGACAGCAGCCCACCAGGCTCCCCCATCCCTGGGATTCTCCAGGCAAGAATACTGGAGTGGGTTGCCATTGCCTTCTCCGACNGCATTGCAGGCAGATTCTTTACCACCTGTATGTGTATGCTGCTTCTGCTGCTAAGTCACTTCAGTTGTGTCCGACTCTGTGCGACCCCATAGACAGCAGCCCACCAGGCTCCCCCATCCCTGGGATTCTCCAGGCAAGAATACTGGAGTGGGTTGCTATTGCCTTCTCCAATGCATGAAAGTGAAAAGTGAAAGTGAAGTCACTCAGTTGTGTCCAACTCTTAGCGGCCCCATGGACCACAGCCCACCAGGCTCCTCTGTCCATGGGATTTTCCAGGCAAGAGTACTGGACTGAGTTGCCATTGCCTTCTCCCTGTATGTATATACATATATACATATACGCATGTGTATATGTGTGTGTATGTGAAAAACCTGGTTTAAAATTCAACATTCAAAAAACCAAGATCATCATATCTTGTCCCTTCACTTCATGGTGAATAGAAGGGGAAAAAGTGGAAACAGTGACAGATTTTATTTTCTTGGGCTCCAAAATCACTGTGGATGGTGACTGTAGCCATGAAATTAAAAGATGCTTGGCTTTTTGAAAGGAAAGCTATGACAAACCTGGGCAGCATATTGAAAAGCAGAGACATCACTTTGCCAACAAAGGTTTGTATAGTGAAAGCTATGGTTTTTCCAGTAGTCATGTATGGCTGTGAGTGTTGGACAATAAATAAGGCTGAAGAAGACTCTTGAGAGTCCCTTGGACTGAAAAGAGATCAAACCAGCCAGTCCTAAAGGAAATCAACCCTGAGTACTTTGGAAGGACTGTAGATGAAGCTCCAGTACTTTGGCTACCTGATTCAAAGAGGTGATTCGCTGGAAAAGACCCTGATGCTAGGAAAGATTGAGGGCAGGAGGAGAAAGGGACAAAAGAGGATGAGATGGTAGGATACAATACCATCACCATCTCAATGGATGTGAGTTTGAAGAAACTCTGGGAGATATCGAAGGACAGGGAAACCTATTACGCTGTAGTCCATGGAGTCACAAAGAGTTAGACACGAGTTAGTGACTAAACAACAACATATATCTTTAGTGCGAGCTTGGGGTAGAGTGGACATAAAGTTCACCTAGAAGTCTGAAGACAGCTTCTAGACCAGTTCCATCATTAGTTAATCATGTAATTCTGTGCAAACCATTATATCCTTTGGAGCTTCAGTTTTCCCAACATGACAGTGTAACAAATATAGTTGCCCTGTCACTTACAGTGAAGTCTTGGGATAGAAAGCTAAATAGCATATATAAAAATACATTGAAAATTGCAAAGTACTACACAAATATAAATTTAGGTATGAAGTATCATTTAGCAAGTTAAGGGGTCAGATTAATGCACCAGGGGTGACATGTCAGCCAAGAATGAGTTTAAGGCACATCAGCTAGTCAAATGGTACGGAAGATTTTTTTTTGCCCTGCAGATACTTTCTGAATTGTGTTTAAGCTGTTGCCAGGATGAGTGTTCTTGTACTCTGTACTTAGTTATCCCAGCCACAGTCCTATTCTTTTTTAAGCATTTTTATTTGTTGTTGGAGTATAATTACAAAGTTGTATTAGTTTCTGCTGTACAACAAAGTGAATTGGCTATATATATATATGTATATATATACACATATATATCCCCTCCCTCTTGAACTTCTTTCTCACCCTCAATCTCATCTAGGTCATCACAGAACATTGAGCTGAGCTCCCTGTGCTATGCAGCAGCTTCCCACTAACTATTAATACCTATTTGACACATGATAGAGTATATATGTCAGTGCTACTCTCCCAGTTAATCCCACGCTTGCCTTTACACCCTGGCCCTGTGTCCACATATCCATTTTCTATTTCTGCCCTGAAAAGAGGTTCATCAGTACCATCTTTCTAGTTTCCAAATATATATGTTTTTTAAATTAATTTATTTATTTTAATTGAAAGCTAATTATTTTTCAATATTGTGGTGGTTTTTGCCATACACGGACATGAATCAGCCACAGGTGTACATGTGTCCCCCATCCCAAACCCCATCTCCCACCTTCCTCCACATCCCATCCCTCTGGGTTGTCCTAGTGCACTGGCTTTGAGTGCCCTGTTTCATGCATTGAACTTGGACTGGTGATCTGTTTCACATATGAAAATATACATGTTTCAATGCTGTTCTCTCAAATCATCCCACCCTTGCCTACTCCCACAGAGTCCAAAAGTCTGTTTTTGTATCTGTGTTTTTTTGCTGTCTCACATATAGGGTTGTTGTTACCATCTTTATAAATTCCATATTTATGCATTAATGACATGAGTTTGAGTGAACTCCGGGAGTTGGTGGCAGAGAGGGAGGCCTGGCACGCTGTGATTCATGGGGTCACAAAGAGTCAGACATGACCGAGTGACTGAACTGAACTGAACTGATACTGTGTTGGTGCTTTTCCTTCTGGCTTACTTCACTCTGTATAATAGGCTCCAGTTTCATCCAACTGATTAGACTTGACTCAAATGCATTCTTTTTAATACTCTAGTAATATTCCACTGTGTATATGTACCACAGTTTTCTTATTCATTCATCTACCGATGGACATCTAGGTTGCTTCCATGTCCTAGCTATTGTAAACAGTGCTGCAATGAACGTTGGGGTACACATGTCTCTTTCATTTCTGGTTTCCTCAGTGTGTATGCCCAGAGTGGGACTGCTGGGTCATATGGCAGTTCTATTTCCAGCTTTTTAAGGAATCTCCACACAGTTCTCCATAATGGCTGTACAGTTTGCATTCCCACCAACAGTGTGGGAGAGTTGCCTTTTCTCCATACCCTCTCCAGCATTTATTGTTTGTAGACTTTTGATAGCAGCCATTCTGATCCACATGAGATGGTACCTCATTGTGGTTTTGATTTGCATTTCTCTGATAATGAGTGATGTTGAATATTTTTTCATGTGTTCTTAGCCATCTATATGTCTTCTTTGGAGCAATGTCTATTTAGTTCTTTGGCCCATTTTTTTGATTGGGTCATTTATTTTTCTGGTATTAAGCTATGAATGGTTTGGATATGTTTGAGATTAATTCTTTGTCAGTTGCTTCATTTGCTATTATTTTCTCCCACTCAAAAGGCTGTCTTTTCACCTTGCTTGTAGTTTCCTTCATTGGGTAAAAGCTGTTAAGTTTAATTAAGTCTCATTTGCTTATTTTTGCTTTTATTTCCATTACTTTGGGAGGTGAGTCATAGAGGATCTTGCTGTGGTTTATGTCAGAGAATGTTCTACCTATGTTTGCCTCTAGGAGTTTTATAGTTTCTAGTCTTACATTTAGATTTTTAATCCATTTTGAGTTTATTTTTGTGTATGGTGTTAGAAAGTGGTCTAGTTTCACTTTTACAAGTGATTGACCAGCTTTCCCATCACCATTTGTTAAAGAAATTATCTTTTCTCCATTGTATATTTTTGCCTCCTTTGTCAAAGATAAGGTTTCCATAGGTGCATGGATTTATCTCTGGGGTTTCTGTTTTGTTCCATTGATCTATATTTCTGTCTTTGTGCCAATACCATACTGTCTTGATGACTATAGCTTTGTAGTATAGTCTGAAGTCAGGCAGATTGATTCCTCCAGTTCCATTCTTCTTTCTCAAGATTGCTTTGGCTAGTCAAGGTTTCTTTCTGTTTCCAAACAAATTGTGAAATTATTTGTTATAGTTCTGTGAAAAATACCATTGATAGCTTGATAGGGATTGCATTGAATCTATAGATTGCTTTGGGTAGTATACTCATTTTCACTATATTGATTTTTCTGATCAATGAACATGGTATATTTCTCCATCTATTTGTGTCATCTTTGATTTCTTTCATCAGTGTTTTATAGTTTCTATATATAGGTCTTTTGTTTCTTTAGGTTGATTTATTCCTAAGTATTTTGTTCTTTTCATTGCAATGGTGAATGGGATTGTTTCCTTAATTTCTCTTTCTGTTTTCTCGTTGTTAGTGTATAGGAATATAAGGGATTTATGGTTATTAATTTTATATCCTGCAACTTTACTATGTTTGTTGATTAGCTCTAGTAATTTTCTGGTGGTGTCTTTAAGGGTTTTCTATGTAGACGATCATGTCATCTGAAAACAGTGAGAGTTTTACTTCTTTTCCTATTTGGATTCCTTTATTTCTTTTTATTCTCTGACTGCTATGGCTAAAACTTCCAAAACTATGTTGAATAGTAGTGGTGAGAGTGGGCACACTTGTCTTGTTCCTGACTTTAGGGGGAATGCTTTCAGTTTTTCACTGTTGTGGGTAATGTTTGCTGTGGGTTTATCATATATGGTTTCTATTATGTTGAGGTATGTTCCTTCTATGCCTGCTTTCTGGAGGGTTTTTATCATAAATAGGTGTTGAATTTTGTTAAATGCTTTCTTGAGCAGTTATTTCTTTAGCATGTACTTGTTAATTCAGCAAAAACTGGAACCCACAACTTCCATTACACCATTGTCTTTTGTATTTTGAGGAAAACAGCATTTCTCCTTTTTTTTTTTTTACATAAGAAATTAGCAAAAGACTAATAAGCTAAAGCAATAACCTTGAATTTTGTGAAAGTTAAGGGAAATTAAATGCTGAGAATTATAAATCTGTAACTGAAATTAGTCCCAGGGCACCCCTTCTGCTCTCAGATTGTGGGCACACCAGTAAAATATCAGAAGACATGTAACACCATGAAAATGAGTTCTTTGGGTATTGTAGCATCTTGAAGTAGATGAGCTTTAACCTTGGCCTCATGCTTCCTGTGGGGCCTGTTGCTGATGCTTCATAGGTGCGGGAATTATCAAGCAGCACCCAGAATTTTTCATCTGAGCAAAATTAAAAGTGAAACCCTCAAAGTCCTATTGATTCNGTAACACCATGAAAATGAGTTCTTTGGGTATTGTAGCATCTTGAAGTAGATGAGCTTTAACCTTGGCCTCATGCTTCCTGTGGGGCCTGTTGCTGATGCTTCATAGGTGCGGGAATTATCAAGCAGCACCCAGAATTTTTCATCTGAGCAAAATTAAAAGTGAAACCCTCAAAGTCCTATTGATTCCAAACATGTTCTTTATGCATTAAATAGAAACTCATGGACTAAGAAGTGTGGCTGAGCATTTTAGCCACATATAAGTAAGAATTATTTGTATGAGAGTCAATTGCTCACATCTAGCAATGTATGTACATGAGTAGGTAATGACAGAGCATCCTGTTGAAGCTCTCTGAGATAGCTGAGAATCACTTTTCATTCAGGACGCTTAAATTTGGCTCAGTGTTAGTCAACCATTAGCTCTTGGCTTTCCTTGTATAAAATATATGTGAAAACATTTAGTGAATATTTTTACCATTGGAAACACTGAGTAAGGACTTTAGCAGTGTTGTAATTGATATTTTTCCAGTCTTGTAGTCTTTTTACTTGTTCACACTTATCTGGTCTGTGTCTTTTATGTTCTTAGGACTCTTTATCCTATATTTCTATCTTAAGTTTGGCTTTGAACTTTATGTGAGCTTGAGCTCATATATCCAATGATCCTGTTGGAGGAAGTGAAAGTTGTAGACACTCAGTTTTGTCTGACTCTTAGCAACCCCATGGACTGTAGCCTGCCAGGCTGCTCTGTCCATGGAATCCTCCAGGCAATACTGGAATACTGGAGTGGGTAGCCTTTTGCTTCTCCAGGGGATCTTCCTGACCAAGGGGTTGAACCCTGGTCTCTTGCATTGCAGGCAGATTCTTTACTATCTGAGCCACCCAGTTACTTAGAAATCTCACAGTGACCTTCTATTCAACATGCTTAAAGTTGAAAGTCCTGCTCTTACAAACCGAACCTGTTCTTCTTCTTGTATTTCAGCTGTTGCCCAGACTACACTGCTTCCTCCTTTCAACACTCATCTTCAGTTTTCAAGTCCTCATTTTATTGCTTGAAGTGAGCTCAGATGGATTCACTTCTCTTTATCCCTGTAATAAGGCTTGAGTGTACACAAGCTCTTGTTTTGAGTACAGTTGTGCTCTAATTCTGCTTCAGTAGAGTGTCACTGACCCAGATGCATTCTTTTTTATTTTTACTCATTAAAATTTTTTTTGATGTGGATAATTTAAAAATATTTATTAATTTTTTTTTTTACAATATTGTTTGTTTTATGTTTCGGTATTTTTGGTGAAGAGACGTGGGTTCTTAGCTCCCTGATCAGGGATCAAATTCATACCCACTGCTTTGGAGGGTGAAGTCTTAACCACTGGACTACAAGGGAAGTCCTTGTCTTTACTTAGTTTTTAAATTTATTTTTAAATTTTCAGATGCATTTTCATGGTGTAGCCAGAACCAGAACCCTCTCTCCAACTTGCACATTTAACTATGTTGCTCCCCGACTCCAGAATCTCCCCGTGGTTTCCTAAACATCTATTAATACAACTTGAAGTTTAACTTCTTAGCAGGGCTCATAAGATCCTCTGGGACTTGGCTGATGCCCGCCTTATTAGCTTCCCCTCTCAGTTAGAGGGCACCATGGATTTACTTGTAACTCTCCACACTTGTAGTGCTGCTCACATTGCATGTCCTGATTTCAGGTGACCCCTTGGCTGCAACCGCCTGCTCACCTCTCCACATCCCGTTAGCCCGTGGTCATCTTCCAAGACTCAACTGTGACATCTTTTCTCCAGAAAGCATACTCTAAAATCCAATGTGAAGTAATCCTCTTTTATGCTCCATCACATCCTGTGCAAACCTCTGTATATTGAAATTTTATTGACAGTTTTGTGTCTCTATTTCACTAGGCTATAAAGTTTTTTGAGAAAAAGACTATTTTGTATTCATCTTAGTATCCTCAACATGAAGCCCAGTGCCTTCCATTTGGTAAATGATTTAAAATGCTCATTAAATTGTCTTTGAGTTAAACTGATACACTTAACAGTTTTATGTAAGATTTCCTTTGGCTGAAAGTTTTAGGTAATTGGCCAGGTTATGGAAAAAACTGTGGAAGAATTCTTAATTTAGATACTCTCTGTGTCACTTATAGGTTGGAAGCAGGTTTTAGGAGAGAATAGTGTGTTAAGATCCCAAGGGATATATATGCCAGTGGTTCAGCTTAGTTTTTAGGATACTGGCTAGAAGTTTCTGGGAACTGCTAGCATTGCCAGATTTATAGGATTGTTGTTATCATGTAGTAACATGTACTATGAATGCATTTTGATAATTAGAAATAAAGACACCTTTATGTGTAAATTATCAGTAGTAATTAATGCTCATCAGATTAAGAAATTCACAGCCTATGAGGCCCTTCCAATTCTAGAATTCACCCCTATAAACAAATCAGAATAAAAATTGTTTTAACTTTCCCATACCTGACAAATTAGACTGTCACTTGGTCGTGTTGGTTGTCTGTAACTGCAAAAACTGAACCCATCACCTGACCATCTGAATCACTTTTGAAAAAAGCCCAAGCACTTTGTATTAACATGCTCTCTTGGTCATTTTAGTCAATTTCCCCAGAGTCTAAGAGTCCAAAGAAGGAGATGAAAAAGTCTTATTTCTCTGAAGAAACACAAGGTTAACATGAAATGCACAATACTTCAATTGTCTCTGCTCTCTGATAAATAGATCATCCTGAATGGATCCACTGGCTGTGAAGAGGTGTATGCAAATTACAAATCTTTTTCTTTTTTTAAATGCAATTTAATACTCTCCACGGATCCATTTTTCTGAAATGGGGTAATATGCTTCTTTTTAGGCAAATGTGTTTGCTCTTCTGCTTTTTCATTCATTTGGTGGGTTTTGGCACCAAAATTCTGAGCAGCTGGACCTCTAATTTAAGGAACCTATAATGCACACATTCCTGGAAATGAGGGAACATTTTGTGTTTAGAAAGACGTGGATTTGACACTCAAGAGTTTCTGGTTTGTTTAGAGAGACTGACATACCTCTCCTGACATAAGGACACCAAGAAGGAACAAATCATAAAGTTTAGGGATAAAAAGGATTTTATATCTTAAGGATACCTGCAATATATATATATATATATATCTTATCCCCCTTTTAATTCACTCATTCACGAAATACTAGATGAATACCTGCTATTTGCCAGGCACACTACTAGATGACTCATCAACTTAAAGTCTAGTGGAAGGGGCAGTGGAAACATAATTTATATATGGGGTCATAAATTTTGCAAAAAAAGTCTAGGGGACTAGGGAAGAACTCCTGAGAGACCTGACCCAATCAGGATAGGAGGCTAGTGTTCCCTAAGAAGTACCCTTTAGGCTGAGAACTGAGGGCNAGATACATTTTTCAAGCATGAGAACCAACTATCCTGAACAGTGATTTCCAAAGGTTCTGGGAATACTGCCTGATTGATACATGTGACATGGCCAATAACTATTTGTTAAATGTTCAACATAATCTGTCTCTTCGTTTCTCAATTTATTATTTGCAGTATACACTGGAGTATTTAGTAGTACATTTTTATTCAGCAACCTCTACTTTACCTCTCTGTTTCTTCATCTGTAAAATGGAGATGATAGCATCATCCTTATAGAGCTGTTGGAAGGATTAACTTCATTAATAAATGAAACACACTTAAAATAATACTTGGGGATTTCCCTGGAGGTCCAGTGGCTAAGACCCCATGCTCCCAACACAGGTGGCCCGAGTTCAAACCCTGGTCACGGAATGACATCCCGCATACCACAACTAAGACCTGGTGTAGCCAAATACATAAGTCAATAAATAAATGTGTTTAAAAAATAAATAAAATAGTACTTGGCACATGGTAGGAGCTATATACATGTTTCATTATTATTGATAACCTTTATCCACATACATTAAGTCAATTTAGGTTCATGAATCTGTAAGACTGATATCTCTTTGGGAGATTAGTAAATTTGGGGGAAAAAAAAAGAAGAACTGGTTTTTGAGCATTGGTTATGTATTAGGTGTTTTAAAATCTCACTTGTTCTTTTTGAAAACTTGCCCACTGGGTTTGCCGACTTTAATTTGTTGAGGAACAGAATTCCTGAGCTCCACCCCTAAACCTGTTCCTCTCAACTTTTCCAATTTTAGGAAGTAATATCATCTTCTATTATCTTTAGTTCTTTCTTTCATTCCCATATCCTACATATTAGTCTATCCTCTTGATTTGTGTAGAAGAGGAAAAGGTTTTCCTCAACCCTTCTAAGGATCCTGATTAGGTCTGAAAATTAAACTGAAAAAAAAAAAAAACAAACAGGAGAAAACTGTACAAACTTGTTTAACATAAATTTTATATGATAAGGGAGACTTTAGAAGGAAATGAAATTCCAAAGAAGAAACAGTTACACCTCTATGTGGGGGCTTCCCTGGTGGTCCAGTGGTTAGAACTTTGCCTTCCAATACAGGGGGTGCAGGTTCAGTCTCTGGTTGGAGAACTAAGATCCCACATGCCTCATGGCCACAAAACCAAAACAAATAATATTGTAACAAATTCAATAAAGACTTTAAAAAATGGTCCCACATCAATTAAAGGAAAATCTTAAAAACAAAGCAAGGTGTTTAACATTAAGTTTGATGAAGAATGGAGAATCATAGAAAAATGTGATAGTTCAAAAAAGTTGAAAAAGCTAAGGGTCATAAACTGGGGACATTTTAGCAAGGCCTGCTTGTTTGGATTCATCTTAGCATCCCTGTCTTGGAGATAAGGTTGTTCCTTTCTTCTGGGTATAGAGAGACCAACTCGCTCATGAGGGCCTTATGACTCAATTCAGGGAGGAGGGCTGGGGATCAGAAAGACTTTTCTGCATCTGCATTTTCTTGAATGCCTTCAGCTCAGAACATTCAGTATGCTAAGGTACCAACCGTATTTTGGAGTAGTATGTTCTGAACCCTGTCACTTGTCTGCTAAAATGTATTTAACTATGAACTACCTGGAACACTTTCCCTCACATCTTCAGAGGGTTGATTCCTTGGGATGCCTTCTGGGGCCACCCAGTCTAAAGTGTCAGTCCCCAGTACAACTACCACATCACTGTTTCAAAGCACTTACCACTATTTGCACTATGAGTTTAACGTGTTTGGTGATTTATTCTTACCTGTGTCCCATAGTGGGCTCAGTGGTAAAGAATCCACCTGCCAAGCAGGAGACACAGGTTTGATCCCTGGGTTGGAAAGATATCCTGGAGAAGGAAATGGCAACCCGTATTCTTGCCTGGGAAATCTCACAGACAGAGGAGCCTGGAGGGCTACAGTCCATGAGATCACAAAGGAGTTGGACATGACTTGGCAACTAAACAACAACAATAACATATGCCCCACAGTAAATGTAAGCTCCATGAGAGCAGGACCTTGCCTCTCTCGTTCATCCCTGTATCACTGTGCGTTATATTCTCTGACACATAGCAGATAGTCAATAACTATTTGTAAACTGGAAGAATGAATAAGTGAATAAATGGATGCTCAGGTACATCATACAGTTCACTTCTTAGAAAGGGAGATCATATTTCCTTATTTCCAAATAGTGAGAGACTTGGGAGATTGGCAACTCATCACACTGGCCAGAGTTACATAGACAGAGGCAGAGTTGGACTAAATTCTCATGAGTCTCCTGTTCCTCAAGTTCAGCTTTCTTCATGTATTTTGTGTGTTTGCATAAGATGATCCCTGTGTTGTTTATCATGCATGTTGAGAGGTAGTAAAGACTTATAGAAGGTAAGACCATGTTATGGATACTTCTTTTCATCTTGAACTTTTTTTCCCTCCTGTATTTTGACTCACTTGTTACATTTCAAAGATCTCACTGTGGGAGGTGGAAAAAACTGGTAAACTCTTATCAGTCTTTTGGCTGCTTCTTAAGAGTTTGTTTGCATAGAATATTTTGGATATTGCATTCAAGTCTTGAGAAACTCTAAGAGGACCAGCAGTTTGTCAGCCTGATTCAGTGCTCTGACCCTAGTGACTGGTCAGAATCATTCAGCTTGAGCTGCTGAACGATATGATTTCTACTAAGAAATCACCTCAAAGCCTGAGTACTTTGACACAGCACAGAGTCTAGTCTTAGCTACCCGTCCATGGTGGATTAGCAAAGACTGTTCATTTTACTCACAAGGTGTGTGATACTTAGTTACCCATTTCAGCATCAGAGGTTCCCTTTTACCACATGCTTGCTTGATCACCAGGGCAGTGGGGATTAGCTCTGGAAATTATGCACTGGGTTTTCATTTTCTACCCAGGGGCATGTCCCTACTTTTCACATTTCATTAACCAGAGTCGGGAACATGGCCATGCTTAACATAAAAGGGGGTAGGAAAATATGATCCTACCATGTATGTGTTCCACGTGTCTGGAAGAGAGGACTGGAATATTTGTGAACAGCTCTAATGCCTGCCTCAAATTGCTGACATTTTATTGAGTGCTTACTATATGCTACCCATCTGCTGTTCTGAGTGCTTAATGTGAAACTTCTTTAGCCTTTCAACAAGCCCCAGATGATACTGTTACCTCAGTTTTACAGATAAGAAACCTTAAATAGAAGGATTGAAAGCAGTCTGCCCACGGTCATCCACCAAGTGACAGAACCAGAATTTGAACCCAAGTCATCTGGCTCCAGAGTCAGGGCTCTTAATCTCTAGGCTACAGCTACCTTAGTACCTAGTGGATCATTTTTTTAAAAGTTTGCATTGACTGGATCTCCAGAAGACTCTAAACTCCTTTGAAAATAGAAACTCTAATCTTATTTTTTGTATGTTTCAACTTTGTGCTTTGTATCAGGAACTCAAAATATCTATGAGGAGTTGAACTGAATAAATTAGAAACTTGATAATCAACTGCTGAAAGCTTAGGGTTCCTTTTTTCTCTGAAATTAAAAGCTGGTAAAAGAAATCTAAAAAAAAAAAAAAAAGAAATCTGAGTGAAGACTATGAAATCAAGACTAAGGGGTAAGGTAAATATAGGATTATTCACAAAATATTGGAAAATAAGAAGGGTTTTCCCCTCTCTCTGCATTTTGAAAGTAGTACTTTAAGAGAAACTGGTACCAGTTGCAAATATAAATATGGTCAAAAATGATGCAGACTTATTAATAAATGATATATTATTCTTAGTGTAGTGAAAGTGTTAATCACTCAGTTGTGTCTGACTCTTTTCCGACCCCATGGACTGTAGCCCACCAGGATCCCCAGTATTTCCCAGGCAAGAATACTGGAGTGGGTTGCCATTCCCTTATCTAGGGGGATCTTCCCAACCTAGGTATTGAACCCAGGTCTCCTGCATTGCAGGCCAATTCTTTACTGTCTGAGCCACCAGGGAAGCCCATTTTATTCTTAGAGATTTAGTCAAAAAAATTAGGGATATTTTCAAGTAAAGCCTATTCATTTAATAACAAGAAAGAGCATTCACCTCTCTCCCCAAATGCCTTTTGCTGCCATCATCAGAGACAAATGCCAGACTGAGTGGACCATGAATCTGGCTCAGCACTGCACTACTGAAGTTCTATGAACAATCAAATATCAAGAGTTATAACACACACCTATTGGGTATGTACTGTGTGCCAGCCACTTTAAGTGGATTATCTCATTTCATTGTATTGATTCTTTCAAGAAGGTGATGTTCTCTTTCTTGCATAGATGAGAATCGTGAGGCAGAGAAAGGATAAATACTTGTGCAAGTTGCATAATCTGAAAACATTGTGAGCTGGAACGTAAGTTTAACCTTTGGACATCATAGCCAGCATTCTTTTAACCACTATGCATATAGTAACAACTGGCCTCCTGCAAATTTATGGTATTAATATTTCTTGAGAAGCTTTTAGGTTTTGCAATAGGACAACAGAGTTACCTCAGTATGCACATTGCATGGTTTCTGAGTATCGGGTATCAGGAAGGAGGGGAGTGGATAAACAAAACACCTTTTCATTCTCCCATATCACCTCTCTGTATGCAGGATTGTTGTCCTTCACAACTGAGGCTGGTATCATTGCTGATGATGAGGTTTAAGGACAGGTTTGGCTGCAAAGACCCAGATGGAACATAGTATCTTTTTCACAGGGCCAGGATTTGCAAGATTTTTTTTTTTTCTTTTTTCTTTTAGTATTCCTCAGGTGTGGCTCTCGGTCCTGAGGCAATGATTTTTCAAGCGAACATTAAAATAATCTAGGGACTCTCCAATATTATGAGAGGCCAGTGCCCCATTCTCCTAAAGGGTAATTCCTTTTGAAATCTATGAGTGGATCATTCACACCAGCAATATTCATACTTTACAAAAATAGTTCACCTACTCAGATTTCCTCAGGAACTGGTATGCTAAAGCCCAAGGAGAGTACAATGAGAACAGCTCACCTACTCAGACTTCCTCAGGGATCAGTGTGCTAAAGCCCAAGTAGAGTACAATGGGAAAAAACCACCTAGTGGAGGCTGCACAATCACCATAGTAGACGGCTTTGCCAAATGCTAAATGTTAGAACTGGACATGGAACAGCAGACTGGTTCCAAATCAGGAAAGGAGTACGTCAAGGCTGTATATTGTCACTGTGCTTATTTAACTTATATGCAGAGTACATCAGGAGAAACGCTGGGCTGGAGGAAGCACAAGCTGGAATCAAGACTTCCGGGAGAAATGTCAATAACCTCAGATATGCAGATGACACCACCCTTATGGCAAAAAGTGAAGAAGAACTAAAGAGCCTCTTGAGGAAAGTGAAAGAGGAGAGTGACAAGTTGGCTTAAAACTCAACATTCAGAAAATGAAGATCATGGCATCTGGTCCCATCACTTCATGGCAAATAGATGGGGAAACAGTGGAAACAGTGTCAGACTTTATTTTTGGGGAGTCCAAAATCACTGCAGATGGAGACAGTAGCTATGAAATTAAAAGATGCTTGCCCCTTGGAAGAAAAGCTATGACCAACCTAGACAGCATATTAAAAAGCAGAGACATTACTTTGGCAACAAAAGTCTGTCTAATCAAAGCTATGGTTTTCTGGTAGTCACGTATGGATGTGAGAGTTGGACTATAAAGAAAGCTGAATGCAGAAGAATTGATGATTTTGAACTGTGGTGTTGGAGAAGACTCTTGAGAGTCCCTTGGACTGCAAGGAGATACAACCAGTCCATCCTAAAGAAAATCAGTCCTGAATATTCATTGGAAGGACTGATGTTGAAGCTGAAACTCCAATACTTTGGCCACCTGATGCAAAGAACTGACTCACTAGAAAAGACTCTGAAGCTGGGAAAGATTGAAGGCAGGAGGAGAAGGGGACAACAGAGGATGAGATGGTTGGATGGCATCACCAACTTTATGGACACGAGTCTGAGTAAACTCTGGGAGCTGGTGATGGACAGGGAAGTCTGTAGTGCTGCAGTCCATGGGGTCGCAGAGTCAGACGTGACTGAGCGACTGAACTGAAATGTAAAAATAGCTTCCACCTGGGAGTAAGCTTAACTACAGTGTGACATAGGTGATAGCTAACGTGGTTTAATTTGAGGGAGGTTCATTGATGGCCTCTCCATATATTGATTGGCCATTTCATCAGGATATTAAATATTTTGGGCTTGTCAGTGGTCCTCCAGATTTGCTCTGAAATAATCTTGGAACAGGTGATTCATTACATTGAAGTTAAATTTTTTTTTTACCCGCTTTCCTCCCTTTTTGGGAGATTGTAGAGTTAGAAAGTGCTCTGCAGTGAAGTTAGGTCCTGAAATGACAATGGAAGCGGAAAAACGTCTCACAGTTTACATGTATCAGAGCCTTACTTCAACTACCTACTGTCCCATTAAGTAAAAGTGAAAAAAAGTAAAAGTGTTAGTTGCTCAATCGTTTGCGACTCTTTGTGACCACATGGACTGTAGCCCACCAAACTCCTCTGTCCATGGAATCTTCCAGGCAAGAATGGAAAGACATTCCCTTCTCCAGGGGATCCTCCCCACCTGGGGATCAAACCCACGTCTCCTGCATTGCAGGTGGACTTTTTACCATCTGAACCACCTGGGAAGCTTATTAAGTAAAATAGTCTCTAAACAGATGTTTGCTTTCAGTTTTTCCCTTTTCTTCCGGTTTATGTCTTTCTTCTTTCTACACTGAATAGTTCTACTGAATGTATGTTAGATTTTATAGAGAGCATTTTACCAGTGTTTCGAATTACTAGTATTCATTTATACTACAGATGTATAAATGAATAAAAAATGGAACCTGCTTTTGAATAACTCATAATTTAGAGAGGAAGGTAAGCCAGATGGAAAAGAAGAAAAATGATAAGCAGATGATTATAATGGAATATGAAAGCAGATTAAATAGAATATTTTGGGATAAGAGAAAGAGACATATTCTTTCGGGTGGATGAATGGGTAATGGTTCACCAAGGAAGTAACTTTTGAGTTTCATCTTGAAGGAAGATTAGAAGATTCTAGGCAGAAAAAAAAAAGCGGTGGGGGGGGGGACAGAGTATTCTTAAAAGGAGGGAATAACATGTGCTTCATCAGCTTTCTACAATATGTGTGTGTGCTAAGTTGATTCGGTTGTGTCCGACTCTTTGTGACCCTCTGGACTGTAGACCTCCGGGCTCCTCTATCCATGGGATTCTCCGGGCAAGAATACTGGAGAGGGTTGCCATGTCTTTCTCCAAGCTATCTTCCTAACCCAGAGGTCGAACCTGCGTCTCTTGTCTCCTGCACTGGCAGGTGAGCTCTTTACTACTAGCACCACCTGGGAAGCCCTTTCTTCAGTGTGTTTTACCCAAATCAGTGGAACCTAGTAGAGCTTATTTTAGCGAAGGTGACATAGCTGTTCCGTTTCTACTTGTCTTTTCACTTTGTTCAAACTAGGATCCAATCAAGAACCACACATTGCATTTGGTTGTCATCTCTCTCATATTTACTTTTTCATATGGAAAATCTCAAGCATAAAGAAACTAGAATAAAGGACTGCATTTAATATTTCTTACAGGTTAGCTAGTACCAATACTTTTTACAAAATTCTTTGGGATATAGATACAGAATTCTTTATGAGGAATGTTCTTAACAAAATGCATAGGTAAATTACATATTTACATATATTCTCCTCCCACGAAACAGGACTCAGTAGAAACCCTTTGCCTGCATCTTTGCAGGGAAGCTCTTGTGGTTCTTTCCGATCATGCAGATACATTTCCTGAAGTACAGTCACTAACAAAGTTTTAATATTATAATGTTATAATTTCATATTTTAATATATATATATTCAAGCTGAAAGAGACCTTAGTTTATTCCACATTTCTCATTTTAACCTGAGGAAATCACAGCCAAAAAAGACGTAACTTGACCAAAGCCACATAATAACAATAATGGAGACCACATTAGAAATCAGACTTCTTAACTGCTAGTTCTAAACTGCTAGTGTCACTGAAACATGTATACTATCATGTAAGAAACGAATCGCCAGTCTATGTTCGATACAGGATATAGGATGCTTGGGACTGGTGCACGGGGATGATCCAGAGAGTTGACATGGGGTGGGAGGTGGAGGGGGTGGGTTTCAAGATTGGGAACTCATGTACACCTGAGATGGGAAGAAAAAAAAATTTTTTTTAATTTAAAATAAATAAATAAATAAATATTTGGAGATTTTAAAAGTAAAAAAAAATAAAATAAACTGCTAGTTTCCCCAGCATTCCAAATTTCCATCAAGGTGACCTAGTTTGATCATGATGTACTTAATAATTAGGGCAACAAAACAATGAATTGGTTCATAAGACTTTAATGAGAATAATTCATACCAGTTAACCTGATTGCTGCCTGCTTGATGGCTTTTCTTTAAGACATTTTAGTACCTTCCACTTAGAAATCTGATTTCCAAGTGATTTTAATCCTGACCTTTGTACATGAGTTTATGTTCATTTTAAAGGCTTTCTTAGTCTGAGGTTTTCTTTCAC
Organism: Neotragus moschatus; assembly: GCA_006410615.1. Taxonomy (NCBI): domain Eukaryota; kingdom Metazoa; phylum Chordata; class Mammalia; order Artiodactyla; family Bovidae; genus Neotragus; species Neotragus moschatus. Next base: position 2,158,350 of record SJYA01000910.1, read on the forward strand.
GTGTCAGTCCCTCTTTGATGTCAGGCCTTTGATAGAAATTCTGTAGGTGGGCAATTCATGAAAATGGGTGAGAAATGAGAGTTACCTATCTCTCCTAAAGTAAAGGAAATAAAAGTAAAAAATAAACAAATGGGATCTAATTAAACTTTAAAGCTTTTGCACAGTAGAGGAAACCTCAACAAAACAAAAAGACAACTTCCTGAATGGGAGAAAATATTTGCAAGCAATATGACTAATAAAGGATTAATATCCCATACACATAAGCTTCAGTTTAAAAAGAAAGAAAAAAGAAATGAGACCCAGATGGGTCCATTTAGTAACTAGAAAATTGGGAGTTTTTGAGGTTTCTGTGACATTTGTTACCACAGTAATAAGGTCTGTATAGCAGACTTTGTCCTTAAACACTGTCTCACAATAAGATTACAAAATACAGAAACACAAAAATCTACCTCATCATGCCACTGCACCATCTCATAATAGAAGCAATTTTATTTTTAGATCCATAGTATGTTAGGTTTTTTTGGGGGCATATATGTTTTATACTTTGCATGTCATTTGCATAAGTTAAGAGCACAGGATTCATTTTGAATCTTTGGTCTGCCACTTACTAGCAAAGGAAACTTGGGCAGGCTACTTAATTCTCTTAGCCTCAGGTTCTTCAAATTCCCTTGTAAAATGGGAATAGTTTTACCTACACTAGGAGTTCTATGAGGATTCAGTGAGGTAATACCTATAAAGAACATGTAATAAGTATTCAATAAATGTTAAATTTTGTTACATTTTGTAAGATACTGTTTGAACATTTAATCTCTTCTTCCCATCTTCACTATGGAGCAAATCTGGCCTCAAGGATCAGAATCTTATGAGTTCTTTGAAAAGGAAGGACAGGAAGGTGGGCTGACTCCTCAGGGCTTAATAGCCTGGGAAAGGGCAAGGATCTGCAGTGCCCAAAGGGGGTATAACCAGTGGTATAGGCAGCCAATGGCCTTATGCTTGGGTTGCTGTTGTTCAGTTGCTAAGTCGTGTTGATTCTTTGTGACCCCATGGACTGCAACACGCCAGGCCTCCCTGTCCATTACTATCTCCTGGAGTTTGCCCAAGTTCATGTCTGTTGACTCAGTGATCTCAACCATCTCATCCTCTGGCCCCCTCTTCTCCTGCTTTCAATCTAACCCAGCTTTAGGGTCTTTTCCAATGGATCGACTCTTTACATCAGACGGCCAAAGTACTGGAGCTTCAGCTTCAGCATCAGTCCTTCCAATGAGTATTCAGGGTTGATTTCCTTTAGGATGGACTGGTTGGATCTCCTTGCAGTCCTAGGAACTCTCAAGAGTCTTCTCCAGCACCACAGTTCGAAAGCATCAATTCTTCGGCACTCAGCTTTCTTTATGGTCCAACTCTCACATCTGTACATGACTACTGGAAAAACCATAGCTTTGACTATCATGGACCTTTGCTGACAAACTGATGTATTTGCCTTTTGATGCTTGGGTATGGCTGTCCAACTGTGTAGGGGGTCCCCAAGACTATCTTCATGCTTGATGGATCATAGAAGGACTCACAGGACTCAGACATGGTTTATTACAGTGAGAGAATACAGACTACATTTAGCAAAGGGAGGTGTGTGGGATGGAATCCAGGAGATACCCGGTGCAAGCTTCCAGGTGTCCTTGTCCAGTGGAGTAGCATGTGTGTGTGTGTGCTAAGTTACTTAAGTAGTGTCCGAATCTTTGTGACCTCATGGACTGTAGCCTGCCAGGCTCCTCCATCTTCCAAGATGCAAGGTATGAACAGCTCAGACCTGGAGAGTTAACCCTTTCCTGCACACCTAGCTACTTTTTTAATTTCACAGATTGAGAGATGGTATTCCTGGTTGGTGAGCCAGCATGGGTTTTTTTCCCCATCAATAAGCAGTGAAACCTAGCAGGACTCTGTGGGGCTCCTGGCCACGGAAGCCTTTCAGACAGTTGCTAATCAGGGAAGGGAGGGGAAGCAGAGACAAGGGAGGAGCAGCCAAGAAACAATATGGCAACCCTGGGGCAGGGTCTGTGTTCCTCTCCAAGGGATGCCTGCGTGTGTGTGTGCTGTGTCACTTCAGTTGCGTTTGACCCTTTGCGACACTATGGACTGTAGCCCGCCAGGCTCCTCTGTCCATGGGGTCCTCCAGGCAAGAATACTGGAGTGGGCTGCCACTTCCTCCTCCAGGGGATCTTCTCAACCCAGGGATCGAACCCATGTCTCCTGTGGCTCGTGCACTACAGGCAGGTTCTTTACCACTCAGCCACCTGGGAAGCTCCCCCTTTAGAGGATATACAGAACAATTTCTTTGAGCACTTTACAGAACTAAAACTCTCCATAAATAGAAGGTGTTAGCGTTCTTCATTCCAGAGAGGACCACCTGAGGTCAGATTAAAGGAGTATAGGCCCTACACACCCTGATCCTCATAAACACCCTGACCCTTGAACCAATGCTATAAAACCCCTCAGGAAATCTTCCTGGGTTGGGACACACAGTTTTTCAGGGCCACAGCCTGCTTTTCCTGGGACAGCAATAAAGCTATTCTTTTCTACTTCACCCAAAACTCAATTTGGCACTAGTTTACAGAGGCTGTTTTCAGCATCAGCAATATAGGTTTTTTGTTGTTGTTTTTAAGATTTTCCACAAGACTCAATTTTTTTGAGGGGGGACATGTGGCTTGCAGGATCTTAGTTCTCTGACCAGAACCTGTGTATCCTGCGGTGGAAGTGTGGAGTCCTAACCACTGGACTGCCAAGGAATTGTCCCCAAGACCTAGCTTTTAATAGGAGGATAGCAACGGGGCTCTTGGACGTGGTTGGAGCATGGGGTTCCATATCAGTAGTGACGGGGGTCAGCACCTTTTTCAGAGACAAAGAAAGGTCATATATCAAGAAGCACTACAACTGATAAATTGTCTTCAGTTCATTCCAGTTGCTCAGTTGTGTCTGACTCTGCAACCCCATGGGCTGCAGCATGCCAAGCTTCCTTGTCCATCACCAACTCCTGGAGCCTGCTCAAACTCATGTCCATCAAGTCAGTGAAGCCATCCAACCATTTCATCCTTTGTTGTCCCCTTCTGCTTTCAATCTTTCCCAGCATCAGGGTCTTTTCTAATAAGTCAGTTTTTCGCATCAGGTGGCCCAACTATTGGAGTTTCAGCTTCAACATCAATCCTTCCAATGAATATTCAGGTCTGATTTCCTTTAGGAATGACTGGTTGGATCTCTTTGCAGTCCAAGGGACTCTCAAGAGTCTTCTCCAACACCACAGTTCAAAAGCATCAATTCTTTGGCACTCAGTTTCTTTANTGAGAGAATACAGACTACATTTAGCAAAGGGAGGTGTGTGGGATGGAATCCAGGAGATACCCGGTGCAAGCTTCCAGGTGTCCTTGTCCAGTGGAGTAGCATGTGTGTGTGTGTGCTAAGTTACTTAAGTAGTGTCCGAATCTTTGTGACCTCATGGACTGTAGCCTGCCAGGCTCCTCCATCTTCCAAGATGCAAGGTATGAACAGCTCAGACCTGGAGAGTTAACCCTTTCCTGCACACCTAGCTACTTTTTTAATTTCACAGATTGAGAGATGGTATTCCTGGTTGGTGAGCCAGCATGGGTTTTTTTCCCCATCAATAAGCAGTGAAACCTAGCAGGACTCTGTGGGGCTCCTGGCCACGGAAGCCTTTCAGACAGTTGCTAATCAGGGAAGGGAGGGGAAGCAGAGACAAGGGAGGAGCAGCCAAGAAACAATATGGCAACCCTGGGGCAGGGTCTGTGTTCCTCTCCAAGGGATGCCTGCGTGTGTGTGTGCTGTGTCACTTCAGTTGCGTTTGACCCTTTGCGACACTATGGACTGTAGCCCGCCAGGCTCCTCTGTCCATGGGGTCCTCCAGGCAAGAATACTGGAGTGGGCTGCCACTTCCTCCTCCAGGGGATCTTCTCAACCCAGGGATCGAACCCATGTCTCCTGTGGCTCGTGCACTACAGGCAGGTTCTTTACCACTCAGCCACCTGGGAAGCTCCCCCTTTAGAGGATATACAGAACAATTTCTTTGAGCACTTTACAGAACTAAAACTCTCCATAAATAGAAGGTGTTAGCGTTCTTCATTCCAGAGAGGACCACCTGAGGTCAGATTAAAGGAGTATAGGCCCTACACACCCTGATCCTCATAAACACCCTGACCCTTGAACCAATGCTATAAAACCCCTCAGGAAATCTTCCTGGGTTGGGACACACAGTTTTTCAGGGCCACAGCCTGCTTTTCCTGGGACAGCAATAAAGCTATTCTTTTCTACTTCACCCAAAACTCAATTTGGCACTAGTTTACAGAGGCTGTTTTCAGCATCAGCAATATAGGTTTTTTGTTGTTGTTTTTAAGATTTTCCACAAGACTCAATTTTTTTGAGGGGGGACATGTGGCTTGCAGGATCTTAGTTCTCTGACCAGAACCTGTGTATCCTGCGGTGGAAGTGTGGAGTCCTAACCACTGGACTGCCAAGGAATTGTCCCCAAGACCTAGCTTTTAATAGGAGGATAGCAACGGGGCTCTTGGACGTGGTTGGAGCATGGGGTTCCATATCAGTAGTGACGGGGGTCAGCACCTTTTTCAGAGACAAAGAAAGGTCATATATCAAGAAGCACTACAACTGATAAATTGTCTTCAGTTCATTCCAGTTGCTCAGTTGTGTCTGACTCTGCAACCCCATGGGCTGCAGCATGCCAAGCTTCCTTGTCCATCACCAACTCCTGGAGCCTGCTCAAACTCATGTCCATCAAGTCAGTGAAGCCATCCAACCATTTCATCCTTTGTTGTCCCCTTCTGCTTTCAATCTTTCCCAGCATCAGGGTCTTTTCTAATAAGTCAGTTTTTCGCATCAGGTGGCCCAACTATTGGAGTTTCAGCTTCAACATCAATCCTTCCAATGAATATTCAGGTCTGATTTCCTTTAGGAATGACTGGTTGGATCTCTTTGCAGTCCAAGGGACTCTCAAGAGTCTTCTCCAACACCACAGTTCAAAAGCATCAATTCTTTGGCACTCAGTTTCTTTATAATCCAACTCTTACATCCATATATGACTACCGGAAAAAACATAGCTTTAACTAGATGGGCCTATATATAAATAGTGTGGTTTAATTATTAAGAGTTTTTATGTCAACAAGTCATAGGGGAAAAAAATCTGTCATGTGTCTCAATTTGGAGTTCTATGGTTATTTTCATGTAGATATTCTACAGGTATGATCACCTGTGCTTAGAAGTAAAAGCAGTTCTTTCAGCTTTGAAAATTGGTCCTAAAAACATAAATTCAATGCTGTATGAAACAATGGATTATCTTATTTCCAACCTAATTAGCTAAGAGTTTACAAAATAGAACATGTCATAATATTTAAAGCTTATTTGGGACATAAAGTTAGAATATTTTAAATAAAGGTAATTCTATAGGACCATTTGGAGAAGGCAATGGCACTCCACTCCAGTACTCTTGCCTTGAAAATCCTATGGATGGAGGTGCCTGGTACGCTGCAGTCCATGGGGTCACTCAGAGTCGGACATGACTGAGCAACTTCACTTTCACTTTTCATTTCCATGCATTGGAGGAGGAAATGGCAACCCACTCCAGTGTTCTTGCCTAGAGAATCCCAGGGATGGGAAGCCTGGTGGGCTGCCGTCTATGGGGTCACACAGAGTTGGGCACAACTGAGGTGACTTAGCAGTAGCAGTAAGACCATTACAATTTCCTTCCTGCCTCCTCCCTCCCCTCCTCCTCCTCTTACCCCCACCCCCCACCCCCATCTCATTCCTCTCTCTCCTTTGGGCTAAAACTTTGACTTTTGAATTTCTTAAAGATGCCTCTGATGTCCCAGTGCAAAGGCAAAACATCTTTTTTTTCAGATAACACCATATCTAAAGTAAATTGCTAACAAGGGACTGAGTTCAGCTCTGTCCTCTTTAAGAGCTTTCTTTTCTTTCTTCAGGTGCTGATTTGGACTAAGTGTCTTTGCCCTGTTCACTGATGCCAGTGGAGAGGCTTTCTAGTCAAAGAACTAGGCCAACACCCCACGGATAAGTAAATTCGCCTTGTTTGGCTCCTGGTTGGTCCTCTCATGCTTCACAAGCATGCTGTGGGTCTTGAAAAAAAAGATCTTGATTATTTTTTTTTAATTTTTAAAAGTGAAAGTAAAAAGAGAGACCATCTTCCTTTCTTTAACACTTTGCCCTGTTAATTCAAGTCCAAGTGAATTAATTGTGTAAGTCAGAGTCTTGCTCTGTCTATACATTTGTATTCATAGGATCTGCAACTGAGATTATGATTGTTCGATGAACCAATAAGAGAGCAGAGGGAAGGTGAGAAGTGACCGGTCATTTTGGCCCTACCGCTATTCACGGTTCATGTTTATCACATCTGTCATCATCTCCCCCCACCTTTTCCAACACAGATGTATCCCTTTAGCTGTGTGGCTGTTATCAGGAATCATTTAACACTTCTGTTCTTGTGATGGGGTGTCATGGTGTGCATACAAATGGCTTTTTTAAAAGTGAGGCTACTGTAAACAAATTGTTTTTATTAATCATATTAGATGCTGTCCTTACTGTTCCACCCCTGCAACCTGAACTCTTTGGTGACAGATTTTTCAGGGAAGAATGCACATATCTGTGTTTTATGACTATGAGATGCCAGACTACCAGCTGAAATATTTTTTTAAAAAAAGATCAGCAAACAAGATGATTGTTATAATTAAAAGAAAATAAATTATATACATATAATTCCATCATCCAGAGATAACCATAGTTAGCCATACACTCAAGAAAATCTGGAGTGCAATATTAGAAACTGATCAATGAATTAACACACATGGAACCATATTCCACATGAAAAGTGAAAGGGTTAGTTGCTCAGTCATGTGTGACTCTTTGTGACGCCATGGACTCCTCCTGCCAAGCTCCTTTGTCCATGGGATTCTCTAAGCAAGAATAGTGGAGTGGATAGCCATTCCCGTCTCCACAGGATCTTCCTGACCCAGGGATCGAACCCTGGGTCGCCTGCATTGCAGGCAGATTCTTTACAGTCTGAGCCACCAGGGAAGCCCATATGCTCCCCATACTGTTCTATAATCTGTTATTTTTAGTTTCCAGCATATCATGGACATTTTTTCATGCCAATGAATACAGAAAGAATTTAAATGACTTCTTTGTATAAAATGTCACCTTAGTGTATTTAAGCAAGATACCATGCTCTAGAATGACAGAGCTAAGCAAATTCGATGATTGCAGCAACTAAAAGAGAGATCTGACTCTACTTACTTCCAAATGAAGGAATCAGCATAATTTGCCTGAAACTCTGACACAATAATGAATCCAGCTGCTTGATTACTTTTTGGATTCCTGCCTTATTTTTAAAAGAAATTCTTCTCTGAGAGAATCCCCACCTCTGACCACTAATAGGGCTGTGCACTTAAACCTTACTTGATTTTTGTAAAACTGGCTTTCGAGACAGAGTAACTTGATTTGTAATTCTAGTTCCACCATTTATTTACTAGTTTTGTGAACTTAACTCTGAATCTTGGATTTTTCCATTGCAAAATGGCGTTAATAATGACTATCTTATAGATTCGCTGCAAGTATTATTATATAAAATGTGTGCTGTTTTTCATGAACTGTAATTATTCAAATAATTATAAATACTTTTTCTCTCCCCCAAACTGCTAATAAGCAACTTGACTCAGAAATGTTTACATGTTTATTTGCATTCAGTCTCCACTTAAGGCATGATTTTCATCAGAGTAACACTAAATACACTGGAATCATAGACTGAAGTCTTAAGGAACACTCCCAAAAAGATTACAGAAGTATTAGAGAGTTAACTGTAAAAGAGAAAACCATAAAGGAAATATAAATTGTAGGTGAATATTTATCTGATTTTAAGGTATAGAAGGCATTTCGTAAACAAAGGAAGAAATGAGGATAAAAGTTGACAGATTTACCACTTAGAAGCGCTATGTTTCTGTATGTTTTTAAAAAACACAGAAAAGTTCTCCACAAATAACAGCACTGTAAAATATGTCAAAGACAATGAAAGACATAGATAGGTTGCCCGCATTCTACTTAAATATTACACTTCATGTAAGGCTGTAATTATACAATCAATGTGTCTGTCAGGTTATATCCTGGTAAAAAGGAAAGCAGATCTTTATTCAATCAAGTTAAGAGTTTCTGAATTCTGGGGGAGTCGGTAAAGATCTGATATTTAAACATTTTCAGTTTTCAAAAGTAGAATCTACTAAACTGTTATGTTACATACCGATTATTACTTAAGAAGAAAGCGAAAAAGCTTCCTTTCATATCCAGAAAAACAAAACATTAAAGCAACACTAATAATAGTCCAAAGAAATAATAAAAATAAAATTCCCCTCATCAGTTTCATTTTGTCCTTAACTGTTAATTCTTATTCTGATAAATGTTGGGTTAGGAGTCTTATGAAGTCACCTGCTTCTTGATATAATAGAATCCTGGAAATCCTGACTAAGCCCACTGGTGCAGTCTTGAGGGTTGACTATGTAATATCAGGTCAGCATTGAAGTATTAATACTTTGAAGAATTATATGTCAATTATACCTCAATAAAAAATGTTTAAAAATAGTTTGAAGAGCCTGGCTCAATTATTTTTCCAGGAGGCTCTGAAACTGGCCTTCTTTGTTGAAGACACAAACTCTGATCTTTAGCTTATAGTAGAACTCTCAAGCAAGCATCTCAATAAAACAAAAACTTTCTGTAGAAGATGGAGACGTTAAATGACTGTGACTAGTTTATCACTCAGACCTCTCAAACAGGAAAGTCTGATGAGGCAACTGACAAGAAAATTCATCTCACACACTAGTACAGTAATGCTCAAAATTCTCCAAGCCACACTTCAACAATATGTCAATTGTGAACTTCCAGATGTTCAAGCTGGTTTTAGAAATGGCAGAGGGACCAGAGATCAAATTGCCAACAACAGCTGGATCATCGAAAAAGCAAGAGAGTTCCAGAAAAATATCTATTTCTGCTTCTTTGACTATGCCAAAGCCTTTGACTGTGTGGATCACAATAAACTGTGGAAAATTCTGAAAGAGATGGAAATACCAGGCCACCTGACCTGCCTCTTGAGAAATCTGTATGCAGGTCAGGAAGCCTCAGTTAGAACTAGACATGGAACAACAGACTGGTTCCAAATAGGAAAAGGAGGACGGCAAGGCTGTATATTGTCACCCTGCTTATTTAACTTCTATGCAGAGTACATCATGAGAAACATTGGGCTGGAAGAAGCACAAGCTGGAATCAAGATTGCCAGGAAAAATAACAATAACCTCAGACATGCAGATGACACCACCCTTATGGCAGAAAGTAAAGAAGAACTAAAGAGCTTCTTGAGGAACGTGAAAGAGGAGAGTGAAAAAATTGGCTTAAAGCTCAACATTCAGAAAACTAAGATCATGGCATTTGGTCCCATCACTTCATGGCAAATAGATGGGGAAAAGTGGAAACAGTGACAGACTTTATTTTGGGGGCTCCAAAATCACTGCAGATGGTTATTGTAGCCATGAAATTAAAAGACACTTACTCCTTGAAAGGAAAGTTATGACCAACCTAGACAGCATATTAAACAGCAGAGACATTACTTTGCCAACAAAAGTCCGTCTAGTCAAGGCTATGGTTTTTCTGTGGTCAGGTATGGATGTGAGAATTGGACTGTAAAGAAAGCTGAGCACCGAAGAATTGATGCTTTTGAACTGTGGTGTTGGAAAAGACTCTTGAGAGACCCTTGGACTGCAAGGAGATCCAACCAGTCCATCCTAAAGGAAATCAGTCCTGAATATTCATTGGAAGGACTGATGTTGAAGCTGAAACTTCAATACTTTGACTACCTCATGTGAAGAACTGACTCACTGGAAAATACCGATGCTGGGAAAGATTGAAAGTGGGAGGAGAAAGGGACGACACAGGATGAGATGGCTGGATGGCATCACTGACTCGATGGACATTAGTTTGAATGAACTCCAGGAGTTGGTGATGGACAGGAAGCCGGGCATGCTGCAGTCCACAGGGTGGAAGAGAGTTGGACACGACTGAGCAACTGAACTGAACTGAACTGATGACAGGCAAAACAAAGATAATAAAGTCGTGCCAAAAAATTAGACAAAATGTATCTAAGGGTAGTGATGAAGCTTGTTTTCAAAGACATCATAAAAGTTACATCTCATTTGTAAAAATGAATGGATGAACATGATTTTTATATAATGCTTACATAGAGCTAATAACATTGAGATATTATACTAATAAGGCTTCCCTGATGGCTCAGTGGGTAAAAATCCACTTGCAATGCAGGAGACACAGGAGACTCAGGTTCAATCCCTGGGTCAGGAAGATCTCGAGGAGGAAATGGCAACCCAGTCCACTATTCTCACCTGGGAAATTCCAGGGACAGAGGAGCCTGGCGGCCTACAGTCCATGAGGTCACAAAGAGTCAGACATGACTAAGCACACAGCACACATATTATACGAATATAATATAAAGAACTGTTGTTGTTCAGTTGCTAAGTCATGTCTGACTGTTTGTGACCCCATGGACTGCAGCACGCCAGGCTTCCCTGTCCTCCATTACCTCCCAGAGTTTGCTCAAGTTCATGTCTACTGAATCAGTGATGCTATCTAACCATCCTCTGCCACCTCTTCTCCTCCTGCCCTCAGTCTTTCCCAGCATCAGGGTCTTTTCCAGTGAGTCAGCTCTTCACATCAGGTGGCCAAAGTGTTGCAGCTTCAGCTTCAGCATCAGTCCTTCCAATGAATATGCACAGCTCATTTAAAATATTAGATGCTAAATGTACATTTTGGGGCAGAAACATTTTACTTACATAAGTGGTTACTTATTTCTGCAAGCCATGAGAACAGAGTTCTTTTGAGAATTACTAATGTAGGGGCTTCCCTGGTGGTCCAGTGGTTAAGAATCTGCCTTGCAATGCACGGAACAAGGGTTTGATCCCTGGTTGGGGAAGATCCCACATGCCTTGAGCTACTAAGCCCATAAGTCACAACTCCTCAGCCTGAGAGCTGAAACTACTGAAGCCCAAACTCCCCAACAAAGAGGGGCCACTACAGTGAGAAGCCCACTAGTCACAACTAGAGAAAGCCTGGCCACAGCAAGGAAGATCCAGCCAAGGCAAAAATAATACATTTAAAAGTTAAAAACAAAAAGTATTACTAATTAGCACTTTCATGGTGGTCCAATGGCTAAGACTGTGCACTCCCATATCAGGCAGCTCATATTTGATCCCTGGTCACGGAGCCTGGTGGGCTGCTGTCTGTGGGGTCGCACAGAGTCGGACATGACTGAAGTGACTTAGCAGCAGCAGCAGCAGCAGCAGATATAGAAAGAGCTTATAGTTTCAGATCAGTAAAGTTAGAAAACAAATTCACACTGGTGCAGATATCCAGTAGCTGTTCTTTGTATCAGATGGCAATGATCAATTCTATTCCACTGGACACAATCCGTATCATTATGAACAAAAATCATTTGAATTATTATCAGTTTTCTACAACTTAGGTTTTAAAATAGCTTAAAGACGATAAAAGATGAACACCTAGATAATCTTTTTTGTCTATTTCAAAGCATTTCACAATTTATCTTGACTAAAGCAAGGGAAAAATATTCAGAATACAGCTACATAAACCAGAAAATTTAGCTATTTATGTGTAACATTCTAATTTTATAAACTTTGCATGTTTCAAAATAAAGGCATTTCTGAAGAATCTTTTGTGCAGAATTCCTTTACTAATTATAAAACTTTGTATTAACTAAAGTACATTCTCCACTAGGCCTTGCTTCATTAGCCTGATTTGAATTACCCTACATGTTTGAAAATAATTTAAGTAGGTCCTGACAGTTTTTCATTCCATCTTCCTATCTTTGGTTACTCTGTATTAGAACTGAAAATTTTAATTATTATCATTAATCTCCTTCTTATATTTGTGAAAAGAAAATGATGGAACTAAACAATCACAGGAAACATTTTTACCCAAATTCTAAGCACCTGTAAAAAGTACAGAGGAATCCCTCCTGATGTTTGAATTAATAGTATTAAGTATGTGTCAGGTGATTCTCCTTTGGAGAAGGAAATGGCAACCCACTCCAGTATTCTTGCCTGGAGAATCCCATGGACAGAGCAGCCTGACAGGCTACAGTCCATAGCATCACAAAGAGTCGGACACGACTGAAGCTTTTAGCACACAGGTACACATAAGTGATTCCCTTTACTCTTAGCTTTTCAATCATGTGCTGCCTATCTGTCATAAAAAGGGAAGTAGATTGTTAAAGAAAAGATCAAAAGTCCTGAATATTTATTGAGATTTTCCCCTTTTCAGTCAAGAATAGAAAACAAGCACTTTGGAGAGAAGAAAAAGCTTTGTAGAAGTAGGAAACTTCCAATAGTTTAAACTTTGATGTTTGTATTCACAGAATCTTTGTAAACTGTTCTCACAAATGGCTATTGTCCTCTGCAGAGAAAATCCTAGTCTAAACCCAATTAATTATACATTTTAAGACCTTTAAAATTCTTTAAAAAGTTAAAAAATGGAAGTGGTAGGGTATATTTTAACAAATAAAGACACTTACTATTTATTTAGCAATCCTATAGTGTAAATAGTTTCTTAGGTTTTGTTGCTGAGAATATTTTTAATAAAGACTAAAACAAATAGAGAAGGAACTGGGAAACCTAACAATAAGAGGAAAGATTTCCCAGGGAAAAAAATAAGAAGAAAGAATGCAGTTTAAAATTGCCATAAGCTTTGGGGGATTTATTATCCCAGAAAAGAGCAGTTTTATTTGTTTTTAATCAGTTCTATTCATTTTGTTTTTCAGATTGATGATTACCCAGAATTTCTAAGTCCACCAGACAGAGAAACCAACCAACACATTCGTATCATTTATTATACAACTGTTTTAAAAAAAGAGTGTGAAAAATCAAAAGGTGTCAGGAAATTCTTATTTCCATTTCATCATGCCAATGCTAACAACAAAAAAGGTATGTAATATATTTCTTTAGGTGACATAAGAAAAGATACATTTCTATAGGAGATAAAAAGACAATGTTCTTTTTTCCTTCCCAGCTTTACTGAAGTATGGTTGACAAATAAAAATCTATGTGTTGATATTTAAGGTGTACAGTGTGATACTTTGATATATGTATATCAAAGTGATCACTGTGAAGTGATCACGACAGTCAGGCTAGTTAAGAGATCCATCACCACACAGTTACTTTTTCGTTTGCTTTTTTTTTTTTGAAAACACTTAGATCTACTCTCTTTGCAGATTTCAAATATACAGCATGTTGTTGTTAACTACAGTCACCATGCTATACATTTCAGTCTCCAGGACTTATTTATCTTATAACTGAAATTCTGTAACCTTTGATGCACACCTTCCTTTTTCCCTTACCTCCACTTCCAAGTCCCACAATGGTAACCACCATTATACTCTCTGTTACTGTGAGTTCCTTTTTTAGATTTCACGCAAGTGAAATTATGCAGTATTTACCTTTCTGTGCCTGGCTTATTCGTACAATGTCTTCTAGGTTCATCCATGTTGTTGCAAATGGCAGAATTTCCTTTGTTTTAGAAGCTGGACAATACTACATTGTGTGTGTATATGTATACATATATACACATACATACATACATACATACACACATACATACACAGGCTTCCCAAGTGGCACAGTGGTAAAGAATCCACCTGCCAATGCAGGAGATGCAAGAAACACAGGTTTGATCCCTGAGTTGGGACGATCACATGGAGTATGAAATGGCAACCTGCCTCTGTATTCTTGCCTGGAAAATTCCATGGTCAGAGGAGCCCGGAGGGCTACCGTCCATGGGGTCACAGAGTCAGACAGGACTGAGCGACTAAGCATGTGCGTACACACACACACACACACACACACACTACATTTTCTTTATCCATTCACATATTGCCAGACACTTAGGGTGTTTACCATTCTTGACTGTGTGTGCTCAGTTGCTAAGTCATGTCCGACTTTTTGTGACCCCATGGACTGTGGTTCGACAGGCTCCTTTGTCCACAGATTCCCCAGGCAAGAATACTGGAGTGGGTTGCTACTTCTTTCTCCAGGGGTACTTACCAACCCAGGGGCTGAACCCACACCTCTTGCATCTCCGGCTTTGGCAGACAGTTTCTTTACCACTGAGCCACCTGGGAAGCCCCGTTGCACAGTTCTTGACTACTGTAAGTAATTCTGCCATGAACAGGGAGTGCAGATATCTCTTTGAGACAGTGATTTTATTTCCTTCAGATATATACCCAGAAGTGGGGTGGCTTTTATTTTTAATTTTTGGGGGAACTTCCACACCATTTTCCAGAATAGCTGTACTAAGTTACATTCCCTCCCAACAGTGCATGAGGGTTCTCTTTTTTTTGCATCCTTGCTAACATGTGTTATCTTTTGACCTTTTGATAAGTCGTCCTAGCAGGTGTGAGGTGACAGCACACTGTAGTTTTGACTTGCTTTTCCCTATGATTAATGATGTTGAGAAGATTCGGTTCTTACACTGAGGATAAGCTGACTATCCATGATCAGCAGCATAGTGCCTGGGCTTAGTTTGCCATGAGTAGAGAGGAAGGAAAGAAAGAAAAGTATGGAAGAAAGAAAGGGAGGAAGGAAAATAAAAGAAGAAAGAAAAAAGAGAGGACAGTGTTTTCACTAAATATTGGTTTAAAAAAAGAATGAGTTAGATTCTGAATTCTCTTTGGTCAGTGTTTGTTTGATTTTAGTAACCTTATCAACAATCAGAGATTTTAATGAAAAAACCTGGTGAAGAAGTGCAGGGGGGTAACCAGAAAGATTGTGAGGGGGTAACCAGAAAGATTGTGAACACCTGGCTTTAGGAAAACTCCTTATAGTCATCTCTCTGAACCCTGGGCCTTTTACCAGCAAGGGAGTCACCAGCCCTGCCCTGATAATCGTGGTTTATTAACAGCATTCACTCTTCATTCAAAAATATTGGCTGGAAATCTGTTCCCAAGAATGATTCACATATCACCTTTAGATCTTGTATTTAGAGAGCTCAGTGTGTGATTTTCCAGTTGTGCCTAAGGAGATCCAGATGATCTAGAGAAAGGGAGGTGGGGAGTCCAGACTCCCGGCACTCATCGGGCTCAACCCCAGAGCAGCCCTGCTTCTAGGTTTCACACTTTGGGCCCTTCCCAAACATTTCTCACGGAGAAGTTTTAAAAATTCAAGGGTGACTGGATAAAAATAGATTATATAGTTCAGCATGACACTGCTTACTTTCTTGGCCTTATTTAGTGCATAAGAAATACACACACACACATATATGTATTTGATATGTGTATATGAAATGTACATATATACAAAGGAGTCCTTTAAAGTATCCATCCCTATAATTGGGAGCTGGTGAAAAGCAGAAAAAAAGGCATAGACTTGGGGCTCATTTAAGCCAGATTTGCATACTGGTTCTCACCTTTCCCAGCTGGGTGACTGTCTGCAAGCCACTCAACTTTTTTGTGAGCCTCAGCGTCCTCATCTCTGTTACTAGCATCAAAAGGTTGTTATGTGAAATCATGTGACCAGGGCTGAGCACACAGCAGGAAAGTAGGCAGCTTTGAAGACTGCATGCTTAGCATGGAGGGAGAAAGAAAGAAAGATCCACGGCGGCTCACTGGACAGGCCCTTCTGGCATCTAGCCAGTGTAGCCAGACCAACCCCTACCAGCCTGTTCACTCTTCACTGGACTCCACTCAAAATCAGGGTCAACCTCTTGGAGTACTGAATAGCTACTAAGTGTGAGAAAAATGTCCAGTGTTTGTACACTGTCCTGGAGAAGGACCTTACCACATCGACACTCCAGAGCATGGCGACTGTTTTTAAAAGCTGCTCTAATTAGCAAACTTGTTAAATCCCTGGTTGCTCTCCAGGTCTCCTGTCACACTAATTAGGATATCTAACTGGTGTTGGTTGCCTTAAATGCATATTTATCCTTGTCCACAAGCATAATTATTCTTGGCTTCTTTCCCCCTAACACGTATAAGAAGATGAAAACATGCATTAAATAAGCCTTTAATAGGTAGAAGTTTTATGAAATTTAAATTCCTAGAAACTTTGCAAATGATGTTAAAAACAGTGAAAAGCCTTTAAAAACGTATCCTTTGTTCACACACATATTCATGGAATGACACCTCTCCCCCTCTCTCCTTCGTTTTCATCTCCAAAGGTATCATCTGACACTTTGGCAAAGGGATTTTCAAAAACACAAAACTACTGCTGTTAAGGAGTCATACATAGCATACATCGGAGGATAAAAAACATCCCCCCTTTCCAGCAAGTCAGCATTGATGTGCTCAGATTCCTCCTGGCCTCCAAGCTGCTTATTCCTGGGTTAGGTATTGCTCTGTGCACAGGACCCCAGGCTCTGTGTCACCTCCTGGACATTCTGTAATATGTAATTCTGAAGCAAGAGATACACTCAAACCTATCTAAGCGTCTATTTGACGGTAGTCATTACTAGAGTCCTTCATGCTAATAACGATGATGCCATGCCTAGAGAAGCCGCTCACATTAATTACTGAGTATTTAAATAAAGATAATTATTAGAACCCCAAATCTCTTGGGTGAAAGCCTAGGGAATATTTGTGTCATGTGGTAAAGGTGCTCACACTCCAATCAAGTAGATCATCTTAACAAAGGAAGCTCAAAATTGCAGATCATTTATAATATAAACACTGAGTTTATCACCATACTTTAAAGCAGGATTTCTAATTAGGCCCAACTTTTCTGGAGCTACAAAGAAGCTTTTCTCTATAGTACACATGTATATCTATATGGGCCACAGTTAGCACTCTGAATTGCACGTTTTATGGCAACCCACTCCAGTATTCCTGCCTGTAGAATCCCATGGATAGAGGAGCCTGCGGACTACAGTTCATAGGGTTGCAGAGAGTCAGACACAACTGAAGCAACTTAGCATGCACGCACACATGGTTAGATGAAGGGCACAATTAGTAAACAAAATGAACAATCTTGGTGACAGCAGCGTGACAGTGGTGAGCTGTACTAACAGTAAGAGCTCTAGAATGAATGGGGTTATTAATGCCCATTAGTTTCAGGTACATTCTAAAATAGCACTATCCAATAGAACTTTCTGCAATGATGGAACTGTTCTATATCTAGTCTAATTATGTCTAAACGGTATCCATCAGCTACCTGTGGCTACTGAGGACCTGAGATGACTAGTGCTACTAACTGAATTTTAGTTAATTTTAATGTTAATAGCCACAGGTAGCTCATGGCTACCAAACTGATCACTGCAGTTCCAGAATTATGGAAAGGACCTTAAAGGTTTTAGTGGCATATTTTGAAACATTGGCAATAAAGTGAAGTAGACTAGTCCCCAAACCAGAACGAGACACAATAATTTAATGAAACAAAAACAGAATCAAAGTTTTTTATATGTGTGTGCATATATATACATGTGTATCTGCATAATTTTTATTTTAAACCTAAAACCTAGATGTTTTTTAAAACTAGTGATGTGTGGTAAAGCCAAAACAACAAGACACTGATGAGTCTCTTAGGTTAAGTGAATAACTTTTTAAAAGAAAAATTTTTGGCTGCTCCATGCAGCATGTAGGATAAAAGTTCCCTGACCAGGAATAGAATCCATGTCCACTGCATTGGGAGCACAGACTCCTAGCCACTGGACTGCCAGAGAAGTCTCTGGATAATTTTTATCAATACATAAGCTTGTCAGTCTTCCCCACAGGAATAGGATTTGACAAATATAATCAAACCTCTTACAGGCAAAACAGCAGGTTTGTTCTTTTTTGGCATGTCACTTCTGAAAGTATTCCTCAGCTGACCATCAGACATACACTGTGCTGAATGGCTGAAGGACTTCTTCCTACCTAAGCTACTGAGGAAGATTGAAGACTGCTGGTGGACGCGAAATAACACAGGGGCAGATCTCTCTATTATCTGTAATCAAGCTCTCTTGTCATTATTGACAGTATAGCCCTGCCAGGTTCCAGTCACTGGCATCCAGGAGACCAGACAGCTCACCAAGTGTTGAAACACAACTCTAGCCATACTTCATTTCTCAGTGAGAACAG
The DNA here is from genome assembly GCA_006410615.1 of Neotragus moschatus. Classification (NCBI taxonomy): domain Eukaryota; kingdom Metazoa; phylum Chordata; class Mammalia; order Artiodactyla; family Bovidae; genus Neotragus; species Neotragus moschatus. Next base: position 2,176,540 of record SJYA01000910.1, read on the forward strand.
ATGATCCTAAGTTCAGCCACTCCATTGTTACAAATTAAAAAGCTAATATAGAGAGGCAGGGGCATTGACACTAAAGTTTTGTCACAACCTCCTAGTGTCTTCATACACAAAAAGAGAAAGTCCAAGTTTGGTTGGTGAACTTGGAGGAAATCAGCTTTAAGAGACGACTTGAGGCTAGCTAGGCACAGGCTGATTGTAGGTAGTATCAGCTTCCTAGTGAAGCAGCCCCGGCACCCTTTCCCCGTCCAGCATGCCAGCAGTGCTGTACTCTGTCTCCATTTCTCCAAGCTGCCTGTTCCTGGCTTAGGTACTGCTCTGTGCATCTGACTCCTGTGGCTCACCTCCTAGACATCCTGTAACATGAGGTCCCGAAGAAGAGATAGGCTAAACTTGTCTGACCCCTAGGCCACACGTGTTCTACTAATATGTTCTACTTAATTCTTACAAAAACCAAAGGTGTTATATGTATCACATTTAGAACTGAGTTTGTGAAATACCTCCTATTTCAAGCACCTGTGATGACTGGAGTCCTAAACACGTATTAGTAAAGGTTATTAGCTTGCAAGTACAAACGATTTTATTCTGCCCTAATGCCAAAGAGAATTTACTGAAAAGATTTTGGAGCCTCTTAGGGAATCCAAAGGGAGAAGAGAAGAGCCAAATAGTGGAAGAAACCCAGGTGCCTGCTCCAGGGACTGAATAGCCTGTGAGGAACCTTCCTCTAGGGTTCAGGCAGCCCAAGCGCCACAACTATTGAGCCCGAGCAGCAACTAGAGAGTCCGTGTGCCACAATGAAAGATCTTGCACGAGACAACTAAGACTCAATGCAGCTAAATAAAAAAAGAGTCACCAAATCAGTATCCATAACTATATCTTCTTTATAAGCTCAATCAAACTATGCAATTAATGACCAATTAACTTTTCTTTTCTCCTTAGTCAAAGAAGAGAATAATGGGCCTGTCTTGTGGAGAGGCAAAAAGGCTAACAGTCTGAATGAATCCATTTTCAGGTGAGATTGTTGGTTTATGTTTTTAACTTGCTGACCAAAATTTATTTTACATTTAAACTGGCTTTTTAAAGTGCTTTTCCTCTACTAAAATCTTCAAATTGAGTTCTGTTTATCTCATATATATAATTTTGAAGGTATTTGGGGAGGCTTTCTTCTAAATTCAAATCCAGTTAGTTTATAAACTATAAATTTTCCCATTTCAATGGAATATACAGTGTCTCAATATAAGTAAATGATTAAAATCAAATTCGAAAACACTTACTGAACTCTGATTCTGTCTAGTAGGAAGTTGGTCCCTGTAATAGATACAACAATGAGTAAGATATAGTTCCTACCCTTGAGAAGCTGATTCTAACCAGGACATATGATATTTGCATAAATGAAGATACTGCAAAGTACGCATGCTAAGTGTCCTCAATGAGTTTGAACAAATTGTCAGAGAGATTTAATGAGGAGAAAGGTTTTATTCAGTTCGGGGGAGGAGTCAAGATATCAGATGACAGTTGTTGAAGGAATCACACATGGTGATTCAGATATTGCAGTTGTGGGAATGGTAGAAGCTACAATAGAAGCAGGAAAAAAATGGAACATGTGTAAATTTAAAAAGGAGTTTCCTAAGCTGCACAACTCAAAGTATAGTTCTATTACATACTTTAAGTATCTAGACACTAGGAGGAGGGGAGCATAGGATTCTAAGAGCTCTGATTCAGGGGATGACAGGCAGGGGGAAAATTAAAGTGTTTTGGGGCCCTGAAAGTTAAGTATGACATAGGGGGAATAGTTAGGTTAGGAAAACGTTGTAAAATGCTGCAAAGAAAAAGTGAACTCCTACTTGGGAAGTAACACAGACCTGTAGAGCACCATGCTGTGTAATAACTCAGGATACTGGGGAGGGTCCTTTTCCTACTGTACTTACTCTCAAACTCACCTTCTCTTGCGGCACAATGATGTACAAAGGTCTTCTAAACCTGAATGTCACTATTATAACTTTTTTTCCTCACCAAAAGAAAAAAATATTGGTTTAGGAAGCCTGGCTTGTGTCAGATAGGCTTAGAGGAGCATGATTTGATCTAAATCCATGTGATAAGAAGCCATGTTTTAAGGGGTTGCAATTCCATTGTTACTCTGAGCACCATAAGTTAATAGATTCTTGGAGGAGGGGTCTCTGCCTTCCTGTCTCAAGGCACTAAGTGATGTTCCTAATATGGCTTGCGTAAATGGAAGTATTGAGGTAGGGGCCGTGCCAGTGGATAGCCCCACATGCTCTCAGATTCAACATTCTTCATTTCACCTTTGGTGTACAGTGCCCTAATTTTTCTAGACCACTCTGTTAGCCTCATTGTCTTCTTCCATTTTAGAAAAATAAAAGAGATTTATAAGTAATATATGCAGTAGTTGTTGTAGGTTATCTTGGAGGTTAGAACTCTGTTAAAAGTGTCTGACGTCCAACATAGGTTAAAAGGGGAATTTAGGCAATATTGGAATTAGAAGGCAATGCATGTTATTCAACATTCATTCAATAGATATATATAGATCCATCTATCTTACCTGTTACATCTGGTATATTCTATTTGTTGGTCTCTGTGATTGATTTCAGATGTACAACAGTGACAAAAATCAGCAAAAGTTAGAAACCACACGACAGGAATGTAGGAATGGTAAGCATGAAGTTGGATTAGGCATACCTGGAACTGGGGACTTGAGTGCCACAGAACTTTGTCTCTGTCTCCTGGGATGTTTGTGGATCAGCTTCATTTTCTTTCACTGAGTAACATGTCCTCTCTAGGACAGCAAAGTCAACAGCTGTCTTAAATTCACTTTTTACTGCTCCCACCACCACATGGTGGCTAACTCACATACTTTCTTGCACCAAATTTAAAAATCCTGGGACCTCCCGGGTGGTCCAGTGGTTAAGAGTCTGCCTGCCAGTGCAGGGGACACAGGTTTGATCTCTGGTCTGGAAACTAAGATCTCACATGCCATGGGGCAACTAGGCCTGTGTGCCAGAACTACTGAAGCCCATGTGCCCTTAAAGCCTGTGCTCTGCAACAACAGAAACCACAACAATGAGAAGCCTGCACGCCTCTATTAGAGAAAACCCACACACAGCAATGAAGAACCTGAGAGCTTCAATGAAGACCCACCACAACCAAAAAAAAAAAAAAAAAATCCTGGGAAGTCTCTGATGCCTAGCTTGAATAAATGATTCACTGATGAAAATATCCACCATAACCAAGAGATTTAAAAACATGGCAGCTTCTGTGCGCTCCATGTGTGGAGGAGAGGAGTGAATATAGGTCGGGGTGGTAGAGTTAGGTCTGCTATCCATAGTTTTCTAAGACTACCATCTTCGTAATTAAACATTTGAGTCAAAAGTGTAAACAAAAGGCAGGCTGTGATAAACACTAATTAGAGGGCTAAAGAATGTTATCGTGTAGAGGGCTTTGAAACACCTCTGTGGTATAAAGTTTTAGGCCTAATTATGAGAAGCTGCAGGTCATAAGAAGGAAGCAGTTACCTTGGGACATCAGACTGTCAAAAATATGATTACTTTTCCAGGTGTAATAGTAAACAACAGACATTTTAACACCTGAGGGATGGAAAACAGACTAGTGATGATCTCTGATAATGAGATTCAGTACTTCGGTTTCTCTATCTTTAGTAGAACTTCATTAGTGGATAGTTCCATGTACTCAGACATTTTACAGGAGAAAACACAAGCAGATGTCTCCTCAAAACGCTCCTTGAGGAAAAGTTTATTGTGACCTACTTAAGAGTCCCCTAAAGCTGGCGGGTAAAAGACTGCCTATTGCTTGCACATATAAAAGGAAAACATAGAGATCAACAGAACATTTTTACAGTGCGGGCACAGAGTTAGATTGATATAAATTCAACTGAGTTGACCCTGAATAGTCCAAAAGGAAAAGAGTGACGATGCTTAGCCTTAAGTCTAGATCTGCTCAGCTTATACCCACTAGGGTGGATTTTGATCTAAGTTTACATCTGTTTATAGCCTCTACTGACATTTAGCTAATGGAAGCTTAAAAGCAGACTTTCTAACCATAGGGCATGGCAAGTAGAAGGATGAACTGAAGAAACCGATCTGTTTAATAAACAGAATTCACCCAGGTTCAATCCCTGGGTTGGGAAGATCCCTTGGAAAAGGAAATCGCAACCCACTCCGGTAGTCTTGCCTGGAGAATCCCATGGACAGAGGAGCTGGGCAGGCTACAGTCCATGGGGTTGCAAGAGTCAGACATGACTGAGTGACTAAACCACCACCACACAACAGAGGTGACCACCTTGGCATCCTTATGATATGAGAATGTGTTGCACTTAATATCATTAGCAAAATAGAAGGGAAAAACACAATCAAGAAGTTGAACCTTATATCTTTCTCTAAGAAGAAACATTTCTTGGCAGAAACTAGAAAAAGGGAGCTGTGTTATTTTTTTCTGCATAGCAGAGAAAAGCATGCAGGCTCAGTAGTGACACTGGATAACATCAAGTCTGGACTCTGTCTTGGACTATTTCACCTTCCCAGGGCTTCACTCCTCATTGTAGGATGGGGCTCACAATGGTGCCTATCCCACAGGGATGATACATAAAGAACTAAATCACGTACGGTTGACCCTTGAACAACACAGGTTTGAACTTTGCAGGTTCGTTTATATGCATATTTCTTTAATAGGTACGTACTACAGTCCTACACAATCCTCAGATATGGAGCCCTGGATACAGAGGGGTGACTCTAAAGTGTCCTGTGTTGATTTTCAACTGTGCAGAGGGTCAGCGCCCCGACCTCATGTTTTTCAAGGGTCAACTGTACATGTAAAGTGCTTGAACTGTGTGTGACACTTAGTAAATCCCTATTAAACTTAGTTCTGTTGTTATTGCTAATTATCTGTATGTCAGACACTAAACGATAATCTATTCGGCATCCTCGGAATCCTTGATCAAGTCTTGGAACAAAATAACTTCCCTCTTTTCTACTCTCACTAATAATATGGTATTTAAAGAATGAAAATGCTATTGTGTGGGCTTCCCGGGTAGCTCAGTGGTAAAGAATCTGTCTGCCAGTGCAGGAGATGAGTTCAATCCCTGGTCTGGGAAGACCCCACATGCTGAGAAGCAACTGAGTCAGTGTGCCACAACTACCAAGCCTGTGCTCTAGAGCCCAGGACTGCAACTACTGTGCCCATTTGCCACAATTACTGAAGCCCGTGCACCTAGAGCTCGTGGTCCAAAATAGGAGAAGCTGCCGCAATGAGAAGCCTGTATACTACAACTGGAATGTAGCCCCTGGTTGCCACAACTAGAGAAAAGCCCATGCAGCAATGAAGACCCAGCACAGCCAAAGTTAAAATAAGTAAATACTTTCTTTAAAAGCTAATAAAAAATGCTGTTGTGCAATAATTTCGCATGTGTGTGTACTAAGATGCTTCAGGCATGTCCAACTCTTTTCAACTCTATGGACTATAGCCTGCCAGGCAACTCTGTCCTTGGGATTCTCCAGGCAAGAATACTGGAGTGGGTTGCCATAAAATGTACTATTCAGAGTGCTAACTGTGTTGAATATTATGTTATGTGACTCTGGGTCACATGACGAGTTTGGTACTGGTGTCTGCCAGCCTCTTGATTACACTTAAATACTGATAATTGCTTTCCAGTTTTGAATTATTTTACATAAAATTGCTTATATCTCACCAATTCTGCTTCATGGGGAATTTTTTAATTCAGGAGAGCTGAAATTCTCCATCTTAAAATCTAGGCCTATATAATTTTTTTATGGAAGAGTCATTGTTCTTTATTGTTCTGCTTGTTTTTTCTATTTTGTACATTAATCTACTTCCTTGAAAAGGTGCTTTGCTCTCCATGAAAACTAAATTCCCCATTTTCATATTTAAGCTTCTTTCTCTCCCTTCTTTAGAGTTTTTAAAATCAAACAATTATTTTTTTTGTATTTGATTTTAAAACTTTTGAAAAAGATGAGAAAGAAGTTAAATAAATTCTACTTACCATTTTTCCACATTTCTTGATAGAATCAATATGCTAGCATATTTGTACTTTGTATTCTTAGTCGACCTTGCATCTAACGGATTTTTCTGAAGCTGTTTAATGTTGCCTGTTGCTTTTTGACTGTGATTTTAATTTGATGGTTTCAGCCTCAAGGAGTGAATGTGGCTATGTTTGATGTGTAGGGGAAAAGGAGAAAAGTCATTTGTGCATAATTTTGATCTTGGAGTTATCTTTTCCAGTTCTCTCATTGCTTACTCCTTTATGGCTGGGCTCTCCCTAGAGATACATAATCAGCTCATTAGAAAAACACTTGACTTTTAGCAACCTAGTACTATAAATATGAAGTCGACTAGCATGGAAATTCAAGGTTCTAGTTAGTAATGAACTACTCTTTAATCAGACTACTAAGAGTGGGTATTACTGAATTTTAAATGAAAAATACAGTTTAGCTTTATGGTTGGCTTGCTTAATTGGTGAAGCTATGATGTCTGTCGCATTTTAATTTATGCTGTCAAAAAGGTAATCCTTGTTAGAAACTCTTTTAACTCTCTAAAATAATAAATTTTTCATACAACTGAGTAAATTACAGTCATTTCAAGTGGACCTTTCTGTAATTACCTGAAATCATTTTGCTCACCTTTAAGATCAGTTCAGTTCAGTTGCTCAGTCGTGTCCAACTCTTTGCAATCCTATGGACTGCAGCATGCCAGGCCTCCCTGTTCCACCACCAACACCCGAAGCTTACTCAAACTCATGTCCATTGAGTCGGTGATGCCATCCAACCATCTCATCCTCTGTTGTCCCCTTCTCCTCCTGCCTTCAATCTTTCCCAGCATCAGGGTCTTTTCCAGTAAGTCAGTTCTTTGCATCAGGTGGCCAAAGTATTGGAGTTTCAGCTTCAGCAGCAGTCCTTCCAATGAATAATCAGGACTCATTTCCTTTAGGATGGACTGGTTGTATTTCCTTGAAGTCCAAGGGACTCTCAAGAGTCTTCTCCAACACCACAGTTCNATATAATTTTTTTATGGAAGAGTCATTGTTCTTTATTGTTCTGCTTGTTTTTTCTATTTTGTACATTAATCTACTTCCTTGAAAAGGTGCTTTGCTCTCCATGAAAACTAAATTCCCCATTTTCATATTTAAGCTTCTTTCTCTCCCTTCTTTAGAGTTTTTAAAATCAAACAATTATTTTTTTTGTATTTGATTTTAAAACTTTTGAAAAAGATGAGAAAGAAGTTAAATAAATTCTACTTACCATTTTTCCACATTTCTTGATAGAATCAATATGCTAGCATATTTGTACTTTGTATTCTTAGTCGACCTTGCATCTAACGGATTTTTCTGAAGCTGTTTAATGTTGCCTGTTGCTTTTTGACTGTGATTTTAATTTGATGGTTTCAGCCTCAAGGAGTGAATGTGGCTATGTTTGATGTGTAGGGGAAAAGGAGAAAAGTCATTTGTGCATAATTTTGATCTTGGAGTTATCTTTTCCAGTTCTCTCATTGCTTACTCCTTTATGGCTGGGCTCTCCCTAGAGATACATAATCAGCTCATTAGAAAAACACTTGACTTTTAGCAACCTAGTACTATAAATATGAAGTCGACTAGCATGGAAATTCAAGGTTCTAGTTAGTAATGAACTACTCTTTAATCAGACTACTAAGAGTGGGTATTACTGAATTTTAAATGAAAAATACAGTTTAGCTTTATGGTTGGCTTGCTTAATTGGTGAAGCTATGATGTCTGTCGCATTTTAATTTATGCTGTCAAAAAGGTAATCCTTGTTAGAAACTCTTTTAACTCTCTAAAATAATAAATTTTTCATACAACTGAGTAAATTACAGTCATTTCAAGTGGACCTTTCTGTAATTACCTGAAATCATTTTGCTCACCTTTAAGATCAGTTCAGTTCAGTTGCTCAGTCGTGTCCAACTCTTTGCAATCCTATGGACTGCAGCATGCCAGGCCTCCCTGTTCCACCACCAACACCCGAAGCTTACTCAAACTCATGTCCATTGAGTCGGTGATGCCATCCAACCATCTCATCCTCTGTTGTCCCCTTCTCCTCCTGCCTTCAATCTTTCCCAGCATCAGGGTCTTTTCCAGTAAGTCAGTTCTTTGCATCAGGTGGCCAAAGTATTGGAGTTTCAGCTTCAGCAGCAGTCCTTCCAATGAATAATCAGGACTCATTTCCTTTAGGATGGACTGGTTGTATTTCCTTGAAGTCCAAGGGACTCTCAAGAGTCTTCTCCAACACCACAGTTCAAAAGCATCAGTTTTTCAGTGCTCAGCTTTCTTTACAGTCCAACTCTCACATCCATACATGACTACTGGAAAAACCATAGCTTTGACTAAACGGACGTTTGCTGGCAAAGTGATGTCTCTAGTTTTTAATATGCTGCTTAGGTTGGTCATAGCTTTTCTTCCAAGGAGCAAGCATCTTTGAATTTCATGGCTGCAGTCACCATCTGCAGTGATTTTGGAGCCCTCAAAAATAAAGTCTGTCACTGTTTCCACTGTTTCCCCATCTATTTGCCATGAAGTGATGGGATTGGATGCCATGATCTTAGTTTAATGTATGTTGTGCATAAAATGAACATTTTAACCTAATTTCATAACATTATCAAACATAATCTGTGCACTGGCTATTTAATTCAATTCCCATAGAGAAAATTTTAGAAAATATCATCTACAAGAATAAAGAAAAGCTATCACTTTTTGAGCACTTGTATGTTCATGCGTGTGTGTGTGCATGCATACATGTACACATATGTAAAGTCAATGGAAGAGGGAGCTGTGAGTTGAAAGTCAGCCTAGTTCGTAGCATTGTACAGATGATGAATGAATTCTACACCTGTTTAAAATTAAGAACAAATAAAAACAATGTGGTTTCCAACTTCCATAGAGGTTCCAGTCTCATAAGGGAGACAAGATAAATTAATATAAAATGATAAACCAGCAATTCAAGACAATATAGGGTAATATTAATAGCTAGCACCTACTGAGTGATTAATAGCTAGCATCTGTTGAGTATTGCATGCATTTTCTTACTTAATCCTCACAGAAACCCAATGAGATGGTTCTATTGGTTCCTATTTTAAAATTAGGAAATTAAGGCTTAGGTCAAAGTCACATAACCACTGAGCGGCAGAGCCTGGATTAGAACTTGGATCTCATACTCTGCAACTTCTTAGCCTCTGCCATTTGCTTCCTTGGGCTTCAGAGAAAAGAAGTGAGTCATGGTGAGCTGGAGAGAACAGGGAAGACAAAAGATGGGACAAAAGATTGATTCTGAAAAAAACTGCTGATGCTATTACAATGATATTGGAAAAATCAGAAGAGTATTAGCAAAACATGAGTCAAAGAAAATACCATTTAAGAAAATCTCTCTTCACATCTCTCCATATGAATAGTTTTTTCTTTGTGGTATCGATACATCAGAAATGCACAATGAAAGAACAATCAAATTTCAAAACTAGAATGAAAAGTCCTTTCACTAGGAGTATTGGGCTCTGTGAAGGACAGGCACAAAGCTTTAGATGTTAAAAAAAAAAAAAAGCCTCTTTAAATGACATAGGGTAGATTCTATTTCTGAAAGCGGGAGTATATACTGAAGAACTGTACCATAACTCCTAGCAGATGAGAGTAAATCGCTCCTTTCTCCTAACAAGTGTTCCCTTTATGTGAAGACCTTTACTTTCAGACTCGAACTGCTGCAATGGGCCACTGGGTTCTCTTTGTTCCTTTCTGTTAAATTCTGAATATTATGTTTAACTCTAAATTCTACCTGACAGGTACCACCAGGAGAGCAGCACAGCATTCAAGGACTCAACTCTCGGCCCTCCTTCAGACCTGAAGAAGCTGTCCCTTCATGGCCAAAGAGCTGGTGGACCCTTACCTAACCCTTCCAGAAGTAGTCAGCTCACATCAGCCAGTAGCAAAGCTAGTGGGCCATTTTGTATAACAGCCACAAAAGAACCCCAGGGGCTTTCAGATCACAAAGACTCTCTAAGTGAAATCCCTTTCAAGTGCAATGGAAACGGAAATGACTTTTACTTAGGAAATTCCACCCTGGCTTCCCCTTTACAGAGCAACCCAAATCTGGAGAAAAAGGAGTCAGAACTTCATTTGTATGTTATTTCCACAACATCATCAATATTTCTGCACTTAAAAAGTTCATGGAACAATTATATTATAGTAAGTGCCCTCCTAGGTTAACTTCGCCTTAAGGATAGGCTTCCCTGTTCTCCCTCCCCATTTTGGAAACTTAACTTTGGGATTTAAGATAGTGAAAGACACAATGCACTGGACAATTAAGGAGATGACTTTATCAGGCTACTACAATAGGGAAAATGCTCATTAATGAAAAGTGTCTTAAAGAAAAGGAGATGGGCCTGAGGTTTCATGAGCCAGGTAACAAATAGCGGAGTTGGCCGTAAGTCTCGTGGGAATCAGTGAGGAAGGTTGGAGACAGGTCTTATTTTGGAATATTTGTGAGCAGTGTGGTTTTTTCACAGTTAGCTGGGGTGATTTCTCAGGCTTCCCAGATGGCAGTAGTGGTAACAAACCTGCCTGCAAGTGCAGGAGATTAAGACACACAGGTTCGATCCCTGGTCAGGAAGATCCCCTGGAGGAGGGCATGGCACCCCACTCCAGTATTCTTGCCTGGAGACTCCCATGGACAGAGGAGCCTAGTGAGCTATGGTCCATAGCGCTGCAAAGAGTTGGACATAATTGAAGTGACTTAGCACACACACAAGGGGTGATTTCTTAACCATTCAGCTTTCAGTGAGGACAAAGCTCAACACTGTCAATATGTTTCATTATTTCTTAGCTGTGCTACTGAAAATAGGCTAGTGGGAGTCATTGTCATAAGATCAGATAATTTTACAGAGATCACCTGGCTTATATCCTTTATTTTATAAATGAGGAGATTGAAGCAAAAAAAAATTCTAAGTAACTTACTCAACATTGTGTAGTAAGTTTAGAGGCAGAGTCCGAACTCTCATTTAGTAATTTTATAATGCCAGGATCAGTTTTATGACTCTTTTTAGTTTCCTTCAGTGATATATAATTTTTATTACTGATCTTCGAATATAATAATGTTGAAATACAAGTCACTCAGTTGTGTCCAACTCTTTGCAACCCCATGGACTATACAGTCCATGAAATTCTCCAGGCCAAAATACTGGAGTGGGTAGCTTTTCCCTTCTCCAGGGGATCTTCCCAATGGTCTTCCCAACTCAGGAATTGAACTCAGGTCTACATTGTGGATGGATTCTTTACCAGCTGAGCCACAAGGGAAGCCCAACAATACTGGAGTAGGTAGTCTATCCCTTCTCCAGCAGATCTTCCCAACCCAGGGATTGAACCCAGGTCTCCCGCATTGTAGGTGGGTTCTTCACCAGGTGAGCCATAAGGGAAGCCCTTCTGAGTGAAAAGAGTCTTTCATAATAATGTTAAGAGGTATGAAAGACTCTTACCACTCAGAAGAAGCTAGGAAGGAGGGGTTTTATAAGTGGCCCCAAATTGGAAGACTGAAAGGCAACTCTAGTTTTTTTCTCATAGCACAGTTCAGAATATTTAATGTTTAAATTAAATGTTAAATGTTTAAAATTCATCTGTAAAATCTTAAACAGCTTTCTCCAAATTAAGAATGTATGTGAATCATAAATAGAGGGAAAATCTTGATCTCTTAAAAGAAGGCCTTATATATTCTAATAGAAAACCCAAAACAATTGACTTTTTAAAATCTGCCTAAATATTTCAAAATAACTGTTTATGCTTCCAGAATTAATTAACTCCTAGTTTTAAGTACTACTTTAAAATTCTTCAGTAGAGGCATGCTTGGGGTAAGTCAGATGGGCCAACTCATAGCCCTTCTGATGATGAAAGCAACAACAAATAACTACCATGTAGTGTTATTATCAGTGTTATTAACTATGCTGATGCTTTCTGTATATTAACTCATTTAATCTGTACAATAGTCCTATGAGGTAAGACCGTTATTCTCACCTTATAGATAAGGAAACTGAGGTATAGGGAAGTTAAATATATTCAAGGTTATACAACTAACACAGAACTGGGATTTGAATCCAGATAGACTGATTTTTTTTCTATGCCCTGAAATAATGTGGATGGAGGGGGTTATCCTTATAAGTTGGCAGACATTATTATTAAACAATGTTCTATCCCTTGAAGGAAGGAAAACAAGTAAGCAAATATTTCATATACAAATGATGAATCAATCAGGTTACCATTTATTCTAGTGAAAAAGGTATTAACTCAATATAAACATTTTAAAAAGTGTGACTTTTTTTTGTGACATTGTTGGATTCTCTAATTAGGGTGGTTACCCTTGGTTAGTCTTGGCTATCTTCATAGATTTTAGGAAATGGAAAAAAAATAATTTCCTAAATCAGTCAGACTTACCTTGGGTAATTGATCTGTTGCATCTGAAATGCTCCTGGGAAAAGACATCTTAACTCTGTATACTTTCAGGTAAAATTAACCTAAACCATCCAGTTAGAAATTAGCACTCATTCTGATTTTAAGGGTTTCCAAAGAGTTGTCTCTGTAAGACATTTTATCTGTAAATTTTACCATAAGTAATTATGATCTCTGTTGTTTAGCATCTCAAACTCTACGAAGACAAAATATGGCAATTCTTTGCCCTTATGTTGTGAAGATAACTGCTAGAAAGCTAAATAACTAAGGAATATTCTCAAATTAAAATTCTAGATTTAAGGCAAGGATAAATTTGGAGAGGAAAAAAGGGCAGCTTTTTTTAAAAAAGAAAAAACATAGAATGATAACAAAAATAGTAAGACAAAGCACATAATTCCCCCCTACACACGTACCTACCACCGTACTCTGTTTATAATGAGTAAGACAGGAGTTGCTTGGAACTGTAAATCAAAAACATTTCAGAAATCCCTTCTGACCTGTTAAGCCTCAAAATAAACAAAAAATTATTTAGAGAACTTGCCGAATATTACATGCCAGTTTGTTTTAAGACCCAGAATGAATAGGAAATGGCAACACTAATGGTTTAAGGAAAAAATAACCCCATTAAAGGGGGAACAAGTAACAAAATTATTGTATATCTTGGCAATGTAATACTGTAATTATTAAAAAGACTGAAGTAAATCTATGTATATAGATATGAAGAACTGTCCACTATGTATTAAGTGAAAAAAAGACCCCAGGTTAACATGTGATATGATGTGGCTAGTATTAAATAAATATTATAAATACATATAATCTAATGTGTAAATATTATAAATGTATGTTATAATTAATATGTTTTTATCTGCCTGAAAGAATATAAACCAAACCAACAACAGCAAGGTGTTTTGAAAATTGAGATAGAAAGGGTAGTGAGGGATAGGGAACTTTTTATCATTTACACATTTCTGTACTGTTTGATGTTGATACAGTGAGCAAGTGTTATGTTTAAAACTTAAAAAAAAAAAAAAACTACTAAGGAAAAACTCCCTGTGGTATTATCAAATACTGGAATGAGTCACAAATCACGTACTGTAGAAGGGATTAAAGAATAGATATATGATATTGATTAAAAGTAAGGGGAATTGATTTTCATTCAACAAAAATTCTAACTATTCCCACTTTTTTCCTCTTTCAGAAAGCTACTCTTTTACAAGATCCCCTATATTTTAGTGAGCTCAGTCCTGCTACTGGAAGTCAAAAGCCATACAGGTAAGAAGTGATGACAGGTCAGAGTTACATAGGAGGTGGCAGGGGGTGGGGGTTTGTTCTCTTTGCCTCTCCTAACTCTGTGAGTTGCTGACCATCACATTTATATCACTTCATGCCCTGAATTGCAAATACTATAATCTATGGGATATCACTTCTTGTATGTATCACAGGAGCCATAACGTCAGCATATTCAAAACAGGGCTCAGCCTCCTCCTTCTGTGACCTGGCCTTCTGTCTGTGTTTCCTAAACAGGGCATGATGTCAGTATCTCCAGACAGCCTAAGCCAGGGTCCTGGATCCCCAGATGCCCACCCTCTACATCCAGTCATCACCACATGATTTACTGTACCTATTGAATATATCTGGATAACACCCACTTCTTTCCACTGCTATATGCTCAGGTCCAATTATCTCTGTTTTAGGTTCCCACCAGTATTTTCCTTGCTGGTCTCTGCCTTCACTCTTGCACCTCGCTAGACCCTCCCTCAGCATGACAGGGGAGTCTTTCAGAAGCACAAATCCTGATCTTGTCACTTCTCCCTTGAAGCCTTTGAAGAGCTCCCCAGTGCCCTTAGAAGGTCTACACTCTATAACACCTTTTTACATATCTTCCTAATATCTCTTTATTTTTCTCTCCTCAACTGTTGTGTCCCCCACACTCCTACCTTAAATTCATGATCCAAGAGGACTCGTAGCTCTCAAAAAGTTCCCTGCTCATCTGGGTCCTAACATGATGGCTTCCGTTCTAGAACTTACCCGCTTCTCTTCTTCCTCTTCATAGCAATGTCAGCTCAAGTCTTAGCTCATGATCCCTTTTTCTAAAAGTCATTTCTCAAAGTAAGTTAAGAGGGCCCCTCCATAAAATCCTGCGGTCACGCAACTTGTACCACTGTCCGTTCTGTATCATGCATTGCTTGTTTATGTGCTGCCCCATTAGGAAATATGCTCCTTAAGCGGGGACTGTACTTTGGTCATTAGCACACAGTAGACTGCCAGGAAGCTTTATACAATGAATGAATGAATGAAATAAGACAGAGGCTGGACCTTATATGCGAGACAGAGGAACTTGGATTTTATCCAGACTTTATAGTACTACTATGTTCTCATCACAGTCAGCCTTACACTGAAGCAGTTACTTGTGATGTGACTATTACTGCCAATAGATTGTGAGCCCCTGGAAGGCAATGGACTTCTTTTGTGGCTCACGGGTAAAGAATCCACCTGCCATGCAGGAGTCATGGGTTTGATCCCTGGGTTGGAAAGGTCCCTTAGAGAAGAAAATGACCATCACTCCAGTCTTCTTGCCTGGGAAATCACATGGCCAGAGGAGCCTGGCAGGCTACAGTCCATGCGGTCACAAGAGTTGGACGCAACTTAGCAACTAAACCACCACCACCACCCTGGAAGGCAAGAAGGATGTCTTATTAATTTTTGTATTTTTCTTACTTAAAACAGTGCTTTGCACAAAGAAAACTCTCTGTGAATTGATGATTCTAATAACTTTGGTATTAAGTCATAAGTGAGTTTTGAAAGATTTATGATAAGTGACATGTACTGGGGGTGATGTAAATAAACTAAGGGAAAGTTTAATTTTAAAAGATACAATTCATTCCCCATTAAAAGGACCCAAAGTTCCTTGGAAGAATGACTAATTCTAGGCCTGCGGCAGGAAATACACAAATGAATTTGAAACAGCTTGAGGCAGAATGCAAAGAGCAACAGGGCCCAAACTAAAAGACACAGGAGCACCCATGAAGGGGCTCCTAACAGCCAAAGAGATAAGACAACACGAAATCAGAAAAAATAATGAATAAGATGGTTAAAACATAATGAATATATAAAGATTCCAAAGTGTATAATCATGCATCATGGAAAGTCCTCTCTCCTACCCTCCTTCCGTTAAGAAATAAAAATACACTAAACTCCATTAGAAGTAAATAGGGCATTAATTCATCTCTCTGCAAATAAGCAAACAAATGGAAAGAATTAAACATTTATCCTGCCTTTCCTGCATAAACTAGTTAGTTCAGGGCAACCAAGTACCTCAAGTTGATGAGAACAAATTTAATTTTATAGAATTCCAGCTAATAAATGTGGAAGATTTAATAGAAATAGAAAATTACCATTTTTCCAACCTCAAATGAAATAAAAGATTCATGCAATGATCCCAGTGGATGGAACTATTTGATATAAAGGTGAAGTGGAACTTCAGAATCGAGGAATCATGTAAATAGACCATTGATCGGTCTTAGCTCACTTAACTGGGATGCTCTAATGAGGCACTTAAAATTTTTGTGCCTCATTATTTGACATAACATGAAACAAAGAGTACCACCTATGGCACATCTTTGCTCAGACAATTAAACTGCTTTGTTGTGGTTTAGTCCCTCAGTTGTATCTGACTCTTTTGCAGCCTCACAGACCGTAGCCCGCCAGGCTCCTCTGTCCATGGGATTGCCCAGCCAAGAAAAGTAGACTGCTGTTTGCTTCTCCACAATTAAACTGGAATCTGACTTAAAGTGTGGGTGTGCCAGCCTTAAGAAGGAATGAAATTCTGATACATGTGACAATATAGATGAGCCTTGAAGACATAATGCTATGTGAAATAAGTCAGTGGTAAAAGGACAAATATTTTATGAGTCCACTTATATGAGATACCTAAAATAGGCAAATTCATAGAAACAGAAACCAGAATATGGGTTACCAGGAGCTAGGGAGAGAGAGGAATGGAAACTTATTGATTGATGGATGCAGAGTTTCTGTTTGGGATGATGAAAAAGGTATGGAAATAGGTAGTAGTGATGTTGCACAATATTATGGTCGCACTTACTGCTGCTGAATTGTATTAATACACCTGCAAATGGTTAAAATGGCAATTTTTATGTTATGTATATTTCATCTCAGAATTTTTAAAGGTGTGTGTGTGTTTGTGTGTGTTTGTGTGTTTAAGGCAATAGATAAAATGAGACTGGCAAAATGTTGAAAATTACTGAAGCTTACTGATGGGGGGGTTTCTTATGTGATTTTCTCCATTTTTGTGTATGAAAATTGCCATAGTTAGAGTTTTTAAAAGACCTAAGAAACACAGCAAGCAAATATAACCATTATCTTATTTAGATCTTGATTTTAGCAAGCCAAATATAAAAATATATTTTAAGGCAAGAGAGAACATTTGAATATGGACTGGGTATTAGACAATACCATAGAATTACTGATAAGTTTGTTGGTGTGGTGATGATGAGTTTGCAAGGAAATGTTCCATTTATTTTGAGATATGTTCTGAGGTATAGGGGTTAAATAACATAATGTTTGGGATTTCTTTTTTAAAAGATGATTATCTAGATAACTTAGAATTTCTACATGTTTTCATATGTTTACTCTAAAAAATATCCATTTTAATTTTGGTGCTATATTATATAAAGTGATTTTAAAGTTAATTGTATAATAAAACAGGCTCTCACTTTGTGTGACTTGAAATTTATCCATGAAGGCAAGGAGAGATCTGCCTCTATCTGGAATCAGGAAAAGCATATTTCTTGCAAAGTTAATTACTAAAGGCAATAAATATATTTAATGTATAGTAATTTAATGTACCATGGAGGATGCAAATATATGTACAAGACATATAGGAAATGGTCTGTACCTACAAGGCACCTTCAGTTTAAAAAAGAATAAATATTCTTTGGGTTTTCAAGTTAGGATTCTGACACAGTTGTTGAGTTCTGTAATCTGATTATTGTGAATATATACACTGGGCTTCTGAGATAATGTAAGAAAAACCATTCCATCTATAAAGTATGATATAAATGTAAGGTATAATTAATGTTAAATGTTTGTAAAAATGAAAAAAATACAGGAAAAATAGAACTTATCATTAAATCAAGAATTCTCCTGCCACATTGTTGGGTGAGGTTTTGTTTTCTAGCTCATGAAATATAGAATATCTGTTGACTTTAATATAAAATTTCCTCTTATTCCTAAACTGAATAATGGAGTCTTCTGGCACTAGACTTTTTCTTATTTAAATCAGTCAAAGTTTGTCATCTATGTAAAAGCAAATATTCTCTGAATTTTCAGAGAAACTGTGATTATCCATAACTTCTCTGTAGAAATATAGACTACTGAATCTAATTTGAATTTATAAGGTAAGACCTCACTTTACATATGAATTCATTTTCAGTATGAAGAGATTAGTGTGCTTTTTCTTATAAAATTTGTTTTTGCCTTTTTGAAAACAAGTTTGATATTATAATCTATTATCATAGGTGCCAAAAGATTAAAAATAGTTCATTTCTATATGAATCTTAGCAAATTGCTGACTCCCAGTGGGAAAAACTGGAAACTCAATTTCAAAATGATTGTGCTAATATTGTATTTTTTCTGGGCTTTTGCTTTTCTAAGCTCATTTGTTTGCGAAAACTACATTTCTGCTGTTTATTTGAGTCCTCAGCAGAGGGATTTTATGGTTATTTTTTAAATATGAAAAATTTATTGCCATATGAAATATGGCAATAATTTGAAATGGGTATATAGGGAAGCAAGATCTCAAAGCTTATTCCTGTTTAGATAATATTTATTAAATACTTACTGTATGCTAAGCACATGAAACAACTAAAATATCAAAACAGCACAGTGGGATAGGTACTATCATCATCCTCATTTTACAGATGGGAAAACTGAGGTATAGAGACACTAGGAAACTTGCCCTTGGTAGTTTCTCAGAGGAACAGGGGCAGATCTAGGATACTGATCAGTCTATCTGACTGTGCCCCCATACTCAAAATCATGTTCATCTGCCTCTATGACTGTTATTACTAATTCTTATATTTTTAAAAATTCAGATATAGTTGATTTATATTATTATATGTTTTAGGTATACCATATCACGATTCACAATTTTTAATGATTATAGTCCATTTAAAATTGTTATAAAATATTGGCTATATTCCCTGTGCTGTATGATATATCCTTGCAGCTTATTTTATACATACTAGTTTATACTCTTAATGCCCTACCTCTACCTCGCCCCTCTTCTCTTCTCTCTCCTCACTAGTGACCACTGGTTTGTTCTCTGTAACTGTGAGTCTATTTCTTTTTTGTTATATTAATTAGTTTATTTCTTAGATTCCACATATAAGTGATATCATACAGTATCTGCCTTTTTCCTTCTGATGTATTTCAATTAGCATAATACCCTCCAAGTCTATCCGTGTTCTACAAATGGCAGGATTTCATTCTTTTTTATGGCTGAGTAGTATTCCTCTGTGTGTGTGTGTGTGTGTGTGTGTGTGTACACACACACACACACACACACATATGGCTTCCCTGGTGACTCAGTGATAAAGAATCCGCCTGCCAATGCAGGAGATACAGGTTTGATCCCTGGGTCAGGAAGATGCCCTGGAGAAGGAAATTGCAACCCACTCCAGTAGTCTTGCCTGGGAAATCCCATGGCACAGAGGAGCCTGGCAGGTTATAGTCCATAGAGTCACAAGAGTTGGACATGACTTGGCAACTAAAACTATATATATATATATATATATATATATATGTATGTATGTATACACACACATACACGTGTGTGCGCGTGCGCACGCACACACACACACACACACACACACACACACACACACATACCATATCTTCTTTATCCATTCATCTGCCAAGGTTATTTACATCCATTAGCCATTGTAAATAACAGTCCTATGATCATTGAGGGTACATGTATCTTCACATTAGTATTTTCATTTTTTTTCAGATAAGTATCCAGGAGTGGGTACTTGGGTGACATGGTAGTTCTATTTTTAGTTTTTTGAGTAACCTCTATCTTGTTTTCCATAGTGGCTGTACCAATTTACATTCCTGCCAACAGTGTACAAGTGAAAAAAGTGAAAGTGAAAGTTGCTCAGTCGTGTCCAGCTCTTTGTGACCCCATGGACT
Organism: Neotragus moschatus; assembly: GCA_006410615.1. Taxonomy (NCBI): domain Eukaryota; kingdom Metazoa; phylum Chordata; class Mammalia; order Artiodactyla; family Bovidae; genus Neotragus; species Neotragus moschatus. The sequence continues at coordinate 2,196,227 of SJYA01000910.1, forward strand.
ACACAGTCCAGGCCAGAATACTGGAGTGGGTAGCCTTATCCCTTCTCCAGAGAATCTTCCCAACCCAGGGATCAAACCTAGGTCCCCCTCATTGTGGACAGATTCTTTACCAACTGAGCCACAAGGGAAACCCAAGAAGAAACACAAGGAGAAACACAAGGAGAGGGTAGTCTATCTCTTCTCCAGGGGATCTTCCCAACCCAGGAATCGAACTGGGGTCCCTGCCCTGCAGGTGGATTCTTTACCAACTGAGCTATCAGGGAAGCCCTAACAGTGTACAAGGACTCCTTTTTTTCCCACATCCTTGCCAATATTTGTTATTTGTGGCCTTTTTGATGGCTAAGATTGATCTCTTCATGTTCATTTCTACTCTGGTGTCTTCACTAGAAAAGAGGCTATTTTTCAGAAAGTCTTAATTTTTATGTTAATAAGAGAGGTTCACTGATTGGATAGAAGAGAGCATCTTAGATTTGTTTTTTTAAATAAAGTGGGAGGTAGTGGGCAAGAACCAAGATTCTATGTAGTAGTATTGGAATAAATGGCTGATAACAAGATTTCTAGAGTAAGTGGTAAACGTATTTTTACCTTAAGTCAGAAATTCTAAGACATTTCCATTTATCTACACAGAACATGAAACAGCTCTCTTACTGTTACTTTGCACTCTGCTTTTCTGAATCACTGGTTGTGTGAGCTTGGACAGGCTACTTAACCTAATGTCCTGTAAATGCGATAGTAATTCCCAGCTCAGCCCACCTAGTGACACTGAGTGAGCTAGTCCATGAGGAGTACCCAGGCCAAAGCCTGCCATAGAGTCAGTGCTCAGGTAAGTGCAGTTGTTATTGCTGAGCATAGTGGGAGATGGAAACAACATCCAACCTGTTAATGGTTTTGCAAGTTGCTGCAAATCAGCTGAGGGGCCAGGACAAGTAAGTACACAAAGAACTGCAACAGAGTGAAGTATGGAAAAAAGGCTATGGGAGAGGGTCTCCATGATTGGTAGAATTAGGGAAAGCCCTAAGGAGAAGGTGTTAACTCATTTCAGCGAAGCCAGCTTTTCCTGAAGTGTGGAACGGACGTGGGGCAATGATGTGGGGTGACTTCATGTGGTTTTCTGACATGGCATGAAATGACTTTGAATTCCACAGTAAAAAAGTGATTCTCTTTTCCAACTCGTCTGATCTCATCAGGGAGAATCTCTTGACTTGGTGCCAGTACAGGCAGCTCTCTAACACATTCATCTGCCCTTTTGTCAAAGGGAGAGCAGACTTCAGGCTCAAAATATGGAGCATCTACTTAGAATTTTGTTCCTTTCAAGTTGTTTTTACAGTTACCTGCTAATTATAGCAAACAGTACTGGTTTTTCCCTTGTGAAGTAGTAATACATTTTCTTTGTAAAGAAATTTCTCTAGGAAAAAATGAGTTGATTTAAAGGAAAAATCGTATGCAAATAATATTACATATGATTCATGAATTATGGTAAATGATATACAAACTCTGAGATAGAGTATGAAAGAGGTACATAAGATTCGGGATAGGTACAGCTTGAGTAAAGGGGCATGGTAAGAAATGTGGAGAGTAATAAACAGTTCGATTTAGAGGCTTCCCCAGTGGCTCAGCAGTAAAGAAAGAGTCTGCCTGCAGTGCAGGAGATGCGAGTTCATTCCCTGGGTCAAGATCTCCTGGAGGATGAAATGGTGACCCACTCCAGTATTCTCGCCTGGAAAATTCCATGGACAGAGGAGCCTGGAGGGCTACAAGGAGCAGTTTTCATTACAGATAAGTAATTAAGTTAGAAGTACAAAACTATACTAGTATTCCATTAGTCCTCTTCCAGCCATCTTCCCATGCTGCCATGATGGTGGCACCATGAATATCCTGGCTAATGCTTTCAAGAGTATCAACAATGTCTCAAAGAGAGGCAAATGCCAAATTCTTATTAGGCTGTGCTCCAAAGTCATCTTCCATGATGAAGCATGGTTACACTGGCGAATTTGAAATAATCGATGATCACAGGGCTGGGAAGATTGTTGGGAACCTCACAGACAGGCTAAATAGGTGTGGAGTGATCAGCTTCAGATTTGGTATGCAACTCGAAGATGTGGGAAAATGGCAGAATAACCTGCTTCTGCCACATCAGTTTGGTTTCACTGTACCAACAACCTCAGCTGGCATCACGGACCATGAATAAGCAAGATGAAAACACACAGCAGGGGAAAGTCCTTGAATTCTTTTTTTAGGGATGTAATACATACATGCAAATAAAATGCCTCAGGGAACTAAAGAAAAAAATTCCATTAGTAACAAAGTTTTACATACCTGTCAATAATTGTTGACATTTCTCAACTGCTGTTTCTTATCATTTTTTTCCCATGGCAAATTTTCTTTTCTTTCTGTAGATCTGAGGAGAAAATTAAGCACTTTGGTCAGCTTAAGTCTGAACTTTTTCTTAAAGACAACACCTTGAGGAAGATACTTTGTCTAATTACGGAACTTAAAGTAACAGCCCAGAAAAACTTCATTCTGAAAAGACTTTTCTGGAAAGTAGGTGTTTTGTCTTATTTTTAATCTTTAAAACTTGTTTTACCTGTTTATCAAATGCAGCATATTCAGCATAAAGTACAATAGAAATAAATATCTCGTATTCTGATGCTGTTTTTAAAAAAAATGTTGATTAAATTTAATGCAATTGCCTCGATGCTTGAAATGCTGTGGTGTAATCACAGGGAGATAGAAGAGAGGAGAGCAGTAGCAAAAAGATGGTAGCTCACATGGGCTGGGTTGACAGAATGAAAAAAAGAGAGAGGGTCAGGAGAAGCTCCTGGTATGCAAGAAGTATAAGACAGTGAGATAAAGTAGATATCAAGGAGTTTTATGTGCATGTTCCCCTAAAACAAAAGTAGAATTAAATACACTTTTAAGTGTAGGATTGATATATTTAAAAATTTTTTTTATTGTGGTAAAAATCATATAAGACAAAACTATCTTAACCATATTTAACTGTATAGTTCAGTGGCACTAAGTACATTCACCTTGTTAAAGATGACTCCTGGGCTTCCCTGGCGGTTCAGTGGTAACAAATCCACCTGCTAATGCAGGAGACATGGATTTGATCCCTGATCCAGGAAGATTCCACAGGCTGCGGAGCAACTAGGCCTGCAGGCCACAACTACTGAGCCCACACACTCTAGAGCCTGTGCTACACAACAAGAGAACCAATGAGTAGCCTGAGTATCACAACTAGACAGTAGGCCTTGCTTGCCACAACTAGAGAAAAGACTGCACAGCAATGGAGACCCAAATAAATAAATATATAAATACAGACATAAATAAATAAAATATTTTTTTAAAAAGGTGACTTCTGAGCAGTCAAAGTGATCTAGCTTTCCCACTCGGCAAGTTACAGACTTACTCTCGAAGACTGACTTAGTGTCATTCAGTTTTAGGTGAAGGCATTGAGAAGCCCAGGTGAGTGCTGGTACTGTGCTAATGAGGCTGATGCTGGCACCTGGCCTCATACATAGTTGCTGCCATTTTATTGCACAGTTGGGAAGTGCATAGCTTCCCCCACCATACAAGACAGTCTTGGCTACTTCTTAGATTCTGAGTGCTTCATATGTCTGATGACCAACCATCCTGGTTTACCCAGAGTAGGGTAACAAACTGTTCCAGTGTGTCTGGGACTGAGGAAGTTCATGGCACTTGGGGCTTGTAGTGCAAAAGCTAGACCAATTGCAAGCAAATTGGGATGGCTGATCACCCTAACCAGAGGGCAGAGTAGCTATAGAGAATAGTCTGTCAAGTGTCAAGCCCAGCATCGAGGTAGGTAGGGATGATGCTGTAGTGCTGTATCATCTAAAATGCTTGTGCTAGACAGACCCTGTTAGGAATACATCACATTATTAGCTTAGAAGTAGCTCTAATTTTTGGTTCTTGGGTAAGAGGATGGGAAATTATATATATATATTTGTAAATTATAATAAAATTAGTATAATGAATAATTATAGCCATATTCTTATAATACTATAATTATTATAATATAATAAACAACATAATATTATATAATTATAGTAATATATATAGTTGACCCTTGAACATTAGTTTGAACTGCTTGGTCCATTTATATGTTAATTTTTTCAAAAGTAAATACTACAGTACTACATGATCACATTTGGTTGAATCCATGGGTATGGAATCACAGATATGGAGGGTTGACTGTAAGTTATACTCAGATTTTTGATGGTGAAGAGGATGAGCACTTTTAACTCCCCCCAAACCTCCACCCCTTGTTGTTAAAGGATCAACTGTGTATCATTTTCCCTTTTAAAAATCAACTTTATTGGGATATAATTTTCCTCTGTTAGGTAATTTTTATTCTTATATTACAATAAAACTTAAAAATTTTGAAAACACTTTTTCATAGGCTGACTAAACTGAAAGCTTCAGGAGTACAGATATCATGTCCAGTTAGTCTGTTTTGCTTAAGATGTTATTTGCATTACTTCGCATAGTACTTGCCACATGGCTGGATTAAATCATTATACGTTCAATGAATGAATGAAAGAGTTCTCTCTCTTCTTTTTTTTTTGGCTGAACCATGTGGCATGCAGGATCTTAGTTCCCCAACCAGAGTTCAAACCCATGTCCCCTGCATTGGGATCTTAAAGTCTTAACCACTGGACTGCCAAAGAAGTCCCAAAAGAGTTGTCTAGATACGTTCTTTCCCAACCCTTCATTTTTTATTCATGAAGTTTTTTTCCCTTCAGTTTTTAAACATATAAAATTTACCATCTAAAAAGGCTCTTGATGAAAGTAAAACAGGAGAGTGAAAAAGTTGGCTTAAAGCTCAACATTCAGAAAACGAAGATTATGGCATATGGTCCCATCACTCCATGGGAAATAGATGGAGAAACAGTGGAAACAGTGTCAGACTTTATTTGGGGGAGCTCCAAAATCATTGCAGATGGTGACTGCAGCCATGAAATTAAAAGACGCTTACTCCTTGAAAGAAAAGTTATGAACAACCTAGACAGCATATTCAAAAGCAGAGACATTACTTTGCCGACTAAGGTCCGTCTAGTCAAGGCTATGGTTTTTCCAGTAGTCATGTATCGATGCGAGAGTTGGACTGTGAAGAAGGCTGAGCGCCAAAGAATTGATGCTTTTCAACTGTGGTATTGGAGAAGACTCTTGAGAGTCCCTTGGACTGCAAGGAGATCCAACCAGTCCATTCTAAAGGAGATCAACCCTGGGATTTCTTTGGAAGAAATGATGCTAAAGCTGAAACTCCAGTACTTTGGCCACCTCATGCANAAGATTATGGCATATGGTCCCATCACTCCATGGGAAATAGATGGAGAAACAGTGGAAACAGTGTCAGACTTTATTTGGGGGAGCTCCAAAATCATTGCAGATGGTGACTGCAGCCATGAAATTAAAAGACGCTTACTCCTTGAAAGAAAAGTTATGAACAACCTAGACAGCATATTCAAAAGCAGAGACATTACTTTGCCGACTAAGGTCCGTCTAGTCAAGGCTATGGTTTTTCCAGTAGTCATGTATCGATGCGAGAGTTGGACTGTGAAGAAGGCTGAGCGCCAAAGAATTGATGCTTTTCAACTGTGGTATTGGAGAAGACTCTTGAGAGTCCCTTGGACTGCAAGGAGATCCAACCAGTCCATTCTAAAGGAGATCAACCCTGGGATTTCTTTGGAAGAAATGATGCTAAAGCTGAAACTCCAGTACTTTGGCCACCTCATGCAAAGAGTTGACTCATTGGAAAAGACTCTGATGCTGGGAGGGATTGGGGGCAGGAGGAGAAGGGGACGACTGAGGATGAGCTGGCTGGATGGCATCACTGACTCGATGGACGTGAGTCTGAGTGAACTCCGGGAGATGGTGATAGACAGGGAGGCCTGGCGTGCTGTGATTCATGGGGTCACAAAGAGTTGGACACGACTAAGCGACTGAACTGAACTGAACCATTTTTAAGTGTGTAGATCAATATTATGTATCCATGTTGTAAAACCATCACCACCATCCATCTCCAGACCTCTTTTCATCTTACAGAACTGAAACTATACTCAATAAACAATAATTCCTCATTTCCCCTTCCCCAGCCCCTGGCAACCATGATTTTCCTTTGTGCTTCTATGAGTTTGATTATTCTAAACATCTCATGTAAGTGGAATCATACAGCATTTATCATTTTGTGATTGGCTTATATCACTTGGCATGATATCTTCCAGATTCACTGAAGTTAAAGGATATGTCAGGATTTCCTTCCTTTTAAGGTCAAATAATATTCCAGACATATAATACCACATTTTATTTATCCATTCATCCACTGATTAGCACTTGGATTGCTTCCATGTTTTAATTATTGTGAATAATGTTGTTATGAACATGGATGTGTAAATCTCTCTTTAAGACCCTGCTTTCCATTCTTTTTGGAGCCCAATTAGAAGCAGAATTGGTAAATCATATAGTAATTCTATTGTTAAATTTTTTAGGCACTGCCATACTGTTTTGCACAGCAGCTGTACCATTTTACATTCTCACCAACAGTGCATAAAGTCTCCAGTTTTTCCACTCCTTGCCAAGACTTGTTATTTACGATTTTTTGAAGCAGTCATTCTGATGGGTGTTAGGGTGTATCTAGTAGTTTTGATTCACATTTCCCTAATGGTTAGTGACGTTGAGCATTTTTTCCCATGCTTACTGGCAATTTGTGTATCTTCTTCAGAGAAATACTGGGGTCCAATTTACCTATACTTAAATGCACATATATTTTAAGAGTTTAAAGAGTTTTAACATATAGTATAAAAAGTTTTAGCAAATGTATATAACTGTATAAACACCACTCAAAATCCCATGGGCAGAGGAGCCTGTAGGCTGCAGTCCATGGGGTCGCTAAGAGTCAGACACGACTGAGTGACTTTACTTTCACTTTTCACTTTCATGCACTGGAGAAGGAAATGGCAACCTACTCCGGTGTCCTTGCCTGGAGACTGCTAGGGACGGGGGAGCCTGGTGGGCTGCTGTCTATGGGGTCACACACAGTCGGACACGACTGAAGCGACTTAGCAGCAGCAGCAGCAGCAACCAAGATTTAGAACATTTCTATCACATCTTCCCTTGTAGCTCAGTTGGTTAAGAATCTGCCTGCAGTGCAGGAGACCCTGGTTCGATCCCTGGGTCAGGGAAGATCCCCTGGAGAAAGAAATGGCAACCCATTCCAGTATTCTTGCTTGGAAAATCTCATGGACACAGGAGCCTGGTTGGCGGCAGTCCATGGGGTCGCAGAGTCAGGCACGACTAAGCGACTAACACACTTACACCTATCACCTCTTAGGGGTAAATTGTGCCCTCTGGCACTCAGTTTCCTCTGACCCATGTCCTCAGGCAACTATTGCATTTTCTATCATAGATTAATTTTGCTGTTCCTAGAATTTCAGTTACATGGAATTGTACTGGAGTTTGTGTTTGGCTTCTTTTGACATGTTTTTTAGATTCTTCCCTGTTGTTGCTAGTAGGTGGAAGATATTTTAAACGTGAAAATTCCTGAGCCACTGAGCAGGTGTGAGATTACAATAATCACGGATGTTTATTAAGCACATACAATATGTTGAGTACTGTTCAGGCTTTACAAATAATATCTTATTAATCCTAACATCAACGTCATGAGGTGATTCTATTAATCCCATTTTAGAGATGAAGAGCTATAGAACATATAAGTAATTTGCCAAACATCCTGCAGTTACCCAGTGGCAGAACTGTGCTTCCTAGGTGGCTCAGGTGGTAAAGAATCCACTTGCCAATGAAGAAGACATGGGCTTGATCCTTCGGTTGGGACAATCTCCTAGAAGAGGAAATGGCAGCCCACTCCAGTATTCTTACCTGGAGAATCCCATGGACAGAGGAGCCTGGGGGCTACAGTCCATGGGGTTGCAAAGAGCTGGACACAACTGAGCATGCTTGTAGCCTAGCTCCAGAGTCAGCGTGTAAAGCTACTGTACTCTGCTAATTCACCAGGGCACTGGGTAGATCCCAGCACTTCTCAGTGGGCCAGGGTGTCCATTTGCCCCTCTTTTCCTTCCCCTTCTCCACTTGCCATCCCAGCCTCTTCTCATGCCACATTAACTAAATAAGAGCACACATGTACCTGTCTAAACAAGGAGTCTAGGTTGCCACAAGTGAATGAAAAGGTCCTGGGGAGAAAAGGAACAACAGACGAATAGAAAACAGAAGCGATTGCATCCTATTTCTCATCAGTACCAACTTGCCTCACTTCATGGGCCAGTGCGTATTGTCATGCTCAGTTATCTCATGAGACTGGATAGGAACACACACAAAAACTGGTTCCCCCACTCTTAAGTCAGTGTTCATTTTGGCAGGAATGGCAACCTACATTTCCACTGTTTTAACAGAAGTATTAAAATCATTCTGCACCATCTTCATAGGCTGTAGCCCTGCCATTCATTTGTTTTTGAATTAGTAAACATTTCACAATGAGTGCTTTTCTAGACATATTCTCACAAAAGCCATATTACTTTGGAAAGGCCAGATATATAGTGGCCCCCGTTTGACGTTGTTATTCCAAGGTGACTTAATGACTTGCCTAAATTATATACCTACTTCTGGATGACCTTCAATATTAATGGTGAAGTTGTCTCCCAGCATTGCCTGCTTATTTTTAGCTCTGGCTCTGTTCAGCAGGACAGTGGTCTCCTGGTTGTAAGTAAAAGTATGTTTTCAATTTGGGTTATGCTAGCATGAATGAGCGGAGAAGGCAATGGCACCCCACTCCAGTACTCTTGCCTGGAAAATCCCATGGATGGAGGAGCCTGGTGGGCTGCAGTCCATGGGGTCACTAAGTCAGACGTGACTGAGCGACTTCACTTTCACTTTTCACTTTCAGGCATTGGAGAAGGAAATGGCAACCCACTCCAGTATTCTTGCCTGGAGAAGCCCAGGGATGGGAGAGCCTGGTGGGCTGCTGTCTATGGGATTGCAGAGTCGAACACGACTGAAGCAACTTAGCAGCAGCAACAGCAGCGTTAATGAGAGAGATTGTAAATCCCTTTCTCCCTAGTCAAAGAACAAATAATTTCTTATTTTTATTATGGAAGAATTGACAGTTTTGCCAACAGGTAACTCAGGGAGGCCTGGCATGCATCAGCCCAGGGGGTCGCAAAGAGTCAGACAAGACTGAGCGACTGAACTGAACTGAACTGAACTGAATTACCATTTCTTTCCTGCTTGCTTTCACAGACCAGTGACCTTTTCTACTTCCTAGTGAACAAACTTCATGAATACTTGCCAGAGTCTAGGGATAAGAATGCACTTCACAATAGAAGCCAAAGGGCTGATGAGCTGGTGTAAGTACTAACTGGATAATCACAGATATTTTTTCCCTAGGATGTTAAATAAATGGAAGGCACTGGGCAAAATATGTACTGTTTTAATGATAAATACTGCTGCAAATTTTGCTTCACATAGATTTTTAAAAAGAGCATTTATTTTGTTCTAATTGTGTGGTCAAAAACTACACAAGAAACTAGTAATACTGGCTGTCCCCAAAGGGGAAAAAAATCAGTTTATGAAGGAAAGACACCTTTCACTTATCCCCATTTTTACATTTGAAATTTTGAAAAATTACCTACTTGAAACAGTTAAAAGGATTAAATTTTGTTTTAAAATAGTGTGATTATTATTAACACTTTGCAAAAAATAAGTACAAAAATCAATATGATAATGACTTGTAATCTTGACATGCACTTATTAATTTATTCATTCAACAAATATTTTTGAGTGCTTTACCATGTAGCCATCACAGAATGGGCTTACAACCAATGTTTGCAATTTGATATATGGAATTTCCTTCCTATACTTTTAAAAAAATGGGTATCTGAATGTAATTCTATTAAGGATTACTGATTTTGTGAAATTCTGAACTCATAATGAAGTCATGCCATCTCTGTGACATTTTTCCTCTTTGTTTTACAGGGTGTGCATTGAAATTATACAGACTCTGGGACGGATGTTCAGAGAAACAGAAACGGAGTCATTGCGCCTGAACATATTAGTAGCTAAGAAGTAAGGCCTTTTAAAAATTGAGATCTTGTAGCTGCAACCCACTAACTATTCTTTCAAGTATCTTCCAGAACTCATAATTCTTTGACTTCTCTGCTTGATCCCTTTGTAAATATATTAAACTCTTTTGTCTCTCACTTCCTTCTGTGATGAACAGATTAATTGGTGCATACTGAGTTCTCTCTGATTATTGAGGGCACAAAGATTTTGTTATCCTAAGTTTATCTTTTGTCGTCATCTGAAGACCAAGGGGCTTTCCTGGTGGCTTAGTGGCAAGAATCTGCCTGCAATGCAGGAACTGCAGGAGACATAGGTTTGATCACTGGGTTGGGAAGATCCCCTGGAAGAGGGCATAGCAACCCACTCCAGTAGCTTGCCTGCAGACCCCCATGGATAGAGGAGCCTGGCAGGCTATAGTTGATAGGGTCACAAAGAGTTGGACATGACCAAAACGACTTAGCATGCATGCAATCTTGGAGTGAATATTGGAGGGTAAGAGGTGTAATAAAGTTACTCCAAAATATGTGTCCCAAAGAAGAGAGAAATTTACATGTTTCTTACATATTAGTCCAGAGTAAAGAGCCACGCTTTTTACTGTAAGATCAGCCAGAGACCTAGGTTTCCTTCTTTTTGTTGCTCTACTGTCTTCTATCATGCTGTCTTTGTCCTCATGGTTAGCTGGCTGAACTTCTTGCCTTCATCACACCCTGTGGGAATCAGGAAGGGCAAGGAAATTTCTTCTTCTTTTTACTTAGGAATATATTTTTATTTACTTATTTTTTTAAATTGGAGTATAACTGCTTTATAATGTTGTTTAGTTTCTGCTGTACAACAACGTGAATCAGCTATAAGTATACATAATCCCCTCTCTCAAACCTCCCTCTCACCTACTCTCCCTTCCCCCCTCCCCACAGCTGCAAACCCTACTCCTCTAGGTCATCACGGAGCACCCAGCTGAGCTTCCTGTGCTATATAGCAGCTTTCCAAATTTCTTTTTAAAGCAAGGCATGGAAGACTTCTGTTGTTGCTGTTCAGTCAGAGTCGTGTCCCACTCTTTGAGATCCCATGGACTGCATAATAGTTTTGCTTTCCTTCTATTGCTGAGAATTTTAGGCATACGGCATTTCTAGCCGCAAAAAAGGCTGCAAAATGTGTCTGTAGTTGGACTTCTGTGTGTCTAGTTAAACTTTAGATGGCAATGGGACACCTGTTATTCAAAGGAAGAATGGGAGAATGTATAGTGTGGGACAACAGCATTCTTTGCCTCAGAAAGTGTGTGTTTGCATATTAGGTGTTTGACCTTTTTATGAGATTTATAGGCTATGAATTATATCCTTGGGCAATGGTCTGGCTAAAATCTTAATTTCCTCCTACCCTTTCAATCAACTGTTTATCTACATTTCTTGCATCATAAGGTGGAAGAAGGAGGAGCGCCATGGACTCTGAAACATTTGAACCTGAAGGAAGAATAAGAACTTTTAGTACTATTTTGTCCAGGCTATTTATTAGAGACTTTTACAAATTAATTTTACTGATAATGGTCATTAGCATATCTTAAGTGAAGGAAAGCTATGACCAACCTAGATAGCATATTGAAAAGCAGAGACGTTACTTTGCCAACAAAGGTCCGTTTAGTCAAGGCTATGGTTTTTCCAGTGGTCATGTATAGATGTGAGAGTTGGACCATGTGAAGAAAGCTGAGCGCCGAAGAATTGATGCTTTTGAACTGTGATGTTGGAGAAGACTCTTGAGAGTCCCTTGGACTGCAAGGAGATCCAACCAGTCCATTCTAAAGGAGATCAACCCTGGGATTTCTTTGGAAGGAATGATGCTAAAGCTGAAACTCCAGTACTTTGGCCACCTCATGCAAAGAGTTGACTCATTGGAAAAGACTCTGATGCTGGGAGGGATTGGGGGCAGGAGGAGAAGGGGATGACAGAGGAGGCATCACCGATTTGATGGATGTGAGTCTGAGTGAACTCTGGGAGTTGGTGATGGACAGGAAGGCCTGGCGCGCTGCAGTTCATGGGGTCGCAAAGAATCGGACACGACTGAATGACTGAACTGAACTGAACTGAAGCAACTTGCTATGTGTCAAGGACTATAGGCATACTATGCTTTACAGCAGGGTGGTCAAATGTTTCTGCAAAAAGCTACAGTCTCTGTTGGAACTACTTAATTCTGCCATTGTCACAAAAGCAGCCATAGACAGTATGCAAAGGAAGGGGCACAGCGGTATTCCAATAAAGTTTTATTTATAAAAACAGGCTCTGGGCTATTGTGTCTGCAGGCCACAGTTTGTTGACCTAGAGCATACAAGGAAAATATACTGCTGTTTTCTCTGTATACTTGTTTTTCTCTGCATACTTCTTTATGTAGTTGACGATACTGCCATTTTCCCAATATCCAAGATAGAGCTTCAAAATTATGTCGGATATTTATGTCTTCTCCCACACTGAAATGATTGCTAAATCACATTACCCCTTTTGTCCACCTTTTGGTCTCTACTTTTCTTTATCCCAATTGGAGAAAATCATTCTTACCAATCTCTGTTGTAAAGTGTTGCATTTTAATTGCTCTGTCTTAACTTGGTTCTGCCACATCAGCCCTACTGTATCAAGCTTCTTTCCTGATACAACAAGTTCTTCTCATGTCCTTTGGTACATATAGTATATTGCTATAATTGGTTGTAATACTAACTTTTCAGTCAATTTTGATATTCATAGTGGTCAAATCATGTTATCTGTACCATTAACTAGCACAGTAAATGTCTAATACAAGTAATAATCTTCTGTTGCCACCAAACAAATTATTGGGTTGGTCAAAAAGTTCATTTGGCTTTTTCCATAGATCTTACAGGCAGACCCAAATGAACTTTTTGACCAACCCAATACCACAAATTAGTGGCTTCAAACAACATACACTTATTATCTGACAGTTTCTGTGGATCAGGAAATCTGGATACAGCTTAGCTGGCTCCTCTGCTCAGAGTCTCAGAAGGCTATAATCAAGGCGGTTGGCTGGGGCTGCAGTCTCAGGCTTGGGGCCCTCTTCCAAACTCATGTGGGTAGTTGTTAGCAGAATTAATTTCCTTATAGCTGTAAAACTCATGACAGCTTGCTTTTTGGCAATAGAATATCTCTGAGCTCAGAAAAGGCCTAAAATTTCTTTTAAAGGACTCGCCTCATTAGCTTAGGTCCACTCAGGATAATCTCTCTTTGATTAACTCAAAAGTCAGCTCACTGGGGATCTTAATTACATTTGCAAAATTTCTTCACCTTTCTCATCTAATATAACTTAATGACGAGAATGAAAGCCTAATATGTTCCCAGGGCCTGACCATACTTTAGAGAAGGGATCATATAGAGTGTATATACTACAGGATACAAATCTTGGAAGCCACATTAAAATTCGGCTTACCAAAATAACACAGAATGACTTATAAGACCATGAATGTGCCCTTCAAAGTCTGTACCTTAAGATACTGTAATACATTAAAAAAATCTTACATTGGGAATAACAATCTAAACAATAAAAGTATCAAACTCTTGGTACCATTTTTAAGTGTGTGATGTCAACCCTAAGGTGTCTATTATAATAAGTCAGGATGAAATACCATTTTAGAATAAAATTTCTTTTATCTATTATTGACTTAATGGATTTAAATTGAGTTGGCAGAAGGGATAGATTTAAAATTAAATTCCACTTGAGCAAATAAAAAAAATTTATTCATTTCAGCATTTCCCTCTGTATTTTTTTCATAAGTAGAGATTTTATTAGTTCAACCCACTTCATTGTATTCTTGAAATATGCCATAATCCTTCCTTTTTTTAAAAGTATTCTTACGGTTGAAGTCATGTATTCAACTTGCCACAGTGACTCAGAATATGAGAGTTCCTCCTCTTAGCCTAGGATATATGATAAGTTGTTGCTGAAAATAAAGGACTATAATTAAATATTACAGTGAATGGAATGTCAATTCAAACTTAGTATCAGGAAAGCTTCTAAACAGAGTATTTTGTTGATTTTGCAAGTGTCTTCTGAAAATAGACTGGCTGTTTTAAAACATCCTGAATAAAACATTAGCAAATATCCTGTAGGACATATCCTGCTTTTTTGAGCAATGTGGTAACTGACAATGTGCTAACTGCTTTTGCAGATATGAGAACTAGATTTGTTTTTTGAGTTGGTTAAAGGAGGGGAATTGCATTTTTATTAGAATTTTGGTAAACGTATCATAGTAATGATTTAAATGACTGTAAAAAGATTCAGTTCAGTTCAGTTCAGTCGCTCAGTCGTGTCCGACTCTTTGCGACCCCATGAATCACAGCACGCCAGGCCTCCCTGTCCATCACCAACTCCNGTATGCAAAGGAAGGGGCACAGCGGTATTCCAATAAAGTTTTATTTATAAAAACAGGCTCTGGGCTATTGTGTCTGCAGGCCACAGTTTGTTGACCTAGAGCATACAAGGAAAATATACTGCTGTTTTCTCTGTATACTTGTTTTTCTCTGCATACTTCTTTATGTAGTTGACGATACTGCCATTTTCCCAATATCCAAGATAGAGCTTCAAAATTATGTCGGATATTTATGTCTTCTCCCACACTGAAATGATTGCTAAATCACATTACCCCTTTTGTCCACCTTTTGGTCTCTACTTTTCTTTATCCCAATTGGAGAAAATCATTCTTACCAATCTCTGTTGTAAAGTGTTGCATTTTAATTGCTCTGTCTTAACTTGGTTCTGCCACATCAGCCCTACTGTATCAAGCTTCTTTCCTGATACAACAAGTTCTTCTCATGTCCTTTGGTACATATAGTATATTGCTATAATTGGTTGTAATACTAACTTTTCAGTCAATTTTGATATTCATAGTGGTCAAATCATGTTATCTGTACCATTAACTAGCACAGTAAATGTCTAATACAAGTAATAATCTTCTGTTGCCACCAAACAAATTATTGGGTTGGTCAAAAAGTTCATTTGGCTTTTTCCATAGATCTTATCGGCAGACCCAAATGAACTTTTTGACCAACCCAATACCACAAATTAGTGGCTTCAAACAACATACACTTATTATCTGACAGTTTCTGTGGATCAGGAAATCTGGATACAGCTTAGCTGGCTCCTCTGCTCAGAGTCTCAGAAGGCTATAATCAAGGCGGTTGGCTGGGGCTGCAGTCTCAGGCTTGGGGCCCTCTTCCAAACTCATGTGGGTAGTTGTTAGCAGAATTAATTTCCTTATAGCTGTAAAACTCATGACAGCTTGCTTTTTGGCAATAGAATATCTCTGAGCTCAGAAAAGGCCTAAAATTTCTTTTAAAGGACTCGCCTCATTAGCTTAGGTCCACTCAGGATAATCTCTCTTTGATTAACTCAAAAGTCAGCTCACTGGGGATCTTAATTACATTTGCAAAATTTCTTCACCTTTCTCATCTAATATAACTTAATGACGAGAATGAAAGCCTAATATGTTCCCAGGGCCTGACCATACTTTAGAGAAGGGATCATATAGAGTGTATATACTACAGGATACAAATCTTGGAAGCCACATTAAAATTCGGCTTACCAAAATAACACAGAATGACTTATAAGACCATGAATGTGCCCTTCAAAGTCTGTACCTTAAGATACTGTAATACATTAAAAAAATCTTACATTGGGAATAACAATCTAAACAATAAAAGTATCAAACTCTTGGTACCATTTTTAAGTGTGTGATGTCAACCCTAAGGTGTCTATTATAATAAGTCAGGATGAAATACCATTTTAGAATAAAATTTCTTTTATCTATTATTGACTTAATGGATTTAAATTGAGTTGGCAGAAGGGATAGATTTAAAATTAAATTCCACTTGAGCAAATAAAAAAAATTTATTCATTTCAGCATTTCCCTCTGTATTTTTTTCATAAGTAGAGATTTTATTAGTTCAACCCACTTCATTGTATTCTTGAAATATGCCATAATCCTTCCTTTTTTTAAAAGTATTCTTACGGTTGAAGTCATGTATTCAACTTGCCACAGTGACTCAGAATATGAGAGTTCCTCCTCTTAGCCTAGGATATATGATAAGTTGTTGCTGAAAATAAAGGACTATAATTAAATATTACAGTGAATGGAATGTCAATTCAAACTTAGTATCAGGAAAGCTTCTAAACAGAGTATTTTGTTGATTTTGCAAGTGTCTTCTGAAAATAGACTGGCTGTTTTAAAACATCCTGAATAAAACATTAGCAAATATCCTGTAGGACATATCCTGCTTTTTTGAGCAATGTGGTAACTGACAATGTGCTAACTGCTTTTGCAGATATGAGAACTAGATTTGTTTTTTGAGTTGGTTAAAGGAGGGGAATTGCATTTTTATTAGAATTTTGGTAAACGTATCATAGTAATGATTTAAATGACTGTAAAAAGATTCAGTTCAGTTCAGTTCAGTCGCTCAGTCGTGTCCGACTCTTTGCGACCCCATGAATCACAGCACGCCAGGCCTCCCTGTCCATCACCAACTCCCGGAGTTCCACGTCCATCAAGTCAGTGATGCCATCCAGCCACCTCATCCTCTGTTGTCCCCTTCTCCTCCTGCCCCCAATCCTTCCCAGCATCAGAGTCTTTTCCAATGAGTCATCTCTTCGCATGAGGTGACCAAAGTACTGGAGTTTCAGCCTCAAATATTACTAAATAAGATTGTTTATATTATTCTTTATTCCATTATGAAAGGAATGCTTAAGAAGATAGAAGATTTTTATATAGTCCTATATGTACATTCTTTTATTGCTCCTCTCTGTCAAAGCTTCTCTGATAGTGTCTTCAGTTAGGGAATGGATTTTTCTAGTGGTCTGCCTTCAGCTTTTTTTCAACCTTGTAGGGATTGTACTATACGTATGAAAATGGGACTACTGACCCAGCTTCTCAGGATGCATGTTGTGAATTGTGATTTTTGTGTGTGTGAGCCTTTTTATTTTCAAATAGTATGATATATTATTCAAATATGCAGTTACATTTATGTGGGTTATTAGTATATATTAGGGGACTGTACACTGCATTTGAAAGACCTGAAGTTTAATACTACTTTTATTCACTAATAGCTAGTGATCTTTAGTGGAACAATAAACCTCTAAAATGGTTTGTTACAAACAGTTTCTAGAATCAAAAAACTCTACAATATTACTTATATGTAGAATCTAAAAAATAAGACTAGTGAATCTAACAAAAAAGAAGCAGACTCACAGATATAAAGAACAAACTAAGTGCTCTAACCAGTGGGCAGAGGAAAGGGGGGAGGGGCAAAATAGAGGTAGGGAGCTAAGAGGTACAAACTACTATGTATAAAATAAATAAGCTGTAAGGATATACTGTGCAAGACAGGGAATATAGCCAATAGTGTGTAATAAGTATAAATGGAGTATAACCTATAAAATTTTTGAATCACTATATTGTATGCTGCTAAGCTGCTAAGTAGCTTCAGTCATGTCCAACTCTGTGCAACCCGAGAGACAGCAGCCCACCAGGCTCCCCCATCCCTGGGATTCTCTAGGCAAGAACACTGGAGTGGGTTGCCATTTCCTTCTCCAATGCATCAAAGTGAAAAATATGAAGTCGCCTGAAACTAATATTATAAATCAATTATACCTCATTTAAAATAAACAGTCCACAGTGCTTCATACTTTTAAATATAATTATATTCAGTGCCTGCAAACTTGGTGTCACTGTTTTTCTTTTTGAACTTACTCACTAATTGCCTTTATTTTTTTACAGGGGAACACTATTTAACCTTTTGGTAATTTTAATTAGTGAGCCTCAGATTCCAAAATCAGGTCCTGTGTTTGACATCCAGTTGGTGGCTGACTCAACTTTAGTTGAGATGTCTTTTGATGCTGAGGTGAGATGAAAATTTTGGAATACACTAATTACAATATATAGGAGTTCTTCTATGTGGATCATGAGTCCTAGAATATAGAAACATAATTAAATCAAAGTTAATATTTTGTTATTAACTTCAGAACTTGGATAGCTATTTGTCAATATTATATCCATTTTATATGTTTTAAAGTATGCATACTGAGAAAACAGTATTCTGTATATATTAGATAAATCTGTTTATATCTGTCTCTGTAAAATATTTATGTATATAATTTCACAGCAGGGGTCTAATGGGTAAAAAAGCACTGTCTTAGAGATATATCAGGGTTAAGGTTCTTGTCTTAATTTATCATTTCCTTACCTATCTAAGTAGTGCAAACTTAGCATTACTTGTTTGTTTAAAGTTTTACTAAAACATTAGAGGTATCAAAGTACCTATAATATACTTACTCTGAGAGACTAAATCAGGTTATTATTAGTTTATTTTGAGTAGGCCAACACGAATTTCTTTAAAGGGTGGACATGATTTGATAGTTCTTGGACACACAATCAGAGTTATATTTTAGAAAGGTCTTAAATTCACTCATTTATTCAATAAATATTTATTGAGTGTCTGTTATGAGCTGAACAGTGTGCTAGACAGCAGGCTGCAAATAAAAAGCAAAACAGACACAACTTCTGCCCTCATAGGTTGAAGAGACAGGCATTAATTGGTCAAATATAACATCAGATATTACTACAGACTGTTTATAGAGCATCTGCAGTACCAGTGTCAACACTGGAATGAGTGGATTAGGGATAAAAGAGGAGGATGGAAACAAGACTGACAGAGGTGTTAAGAAGCTAGTGCTATAGTCCAGCTGAGGGATGACAGGGGCCAAGAAGCAAGCCTTCCTTGACCCCCAGACAACACTAGGCTTTCTTTTTAGAGCTCTCCTAACTTCCTGTGCCTTTCTTCCACAGCCCTTGTCTCAGTGTATAACTGTGCATTTATTTATGTGATTATTAGATTGTTATCTATTCCCCACTAGATTTGCAATCCCATGGACTGTAGTCTACCAGGGTTCTCTGTCCATGGGGTTTTCCAGGCAAGAATACTGGAGTAGGTTGCCATTTCCTTCTCCAGGGGATCTTCCTGACCCAGGGATCGAACCCAGGTCTCCTGCATTGCAGGCAGACGCTGTACCCTCTGAGCCACCAGGGAAGCCCTTGTATATTCCATCAGGGCAGTAACCACATCTCTGTTACTCTCCATTAGGACAGTATGGGACTCCAATGAGTACTGTGTCTGATGCATGTTTGTTCAATAAATAAATGAAAAAAGGAAGATGGTAATTGTGAAGAGGAAAGATTCCAGAAATTTTTAGGAAACTGAGTCGATAAAAATATAAAGAGTTAATATTAGATGACTTTTAGATTCTGGCCTGGATGACAAATAACAACTATAACAAGAATAGCAGGTTTAAAGGGGAAATAATAAACTTGGTTTTAGATTAGTTTATTTGATTTGCCTTTGATATTTCCATATGAAAACATCCAGTGAGTAGTATAGACAGGTCTGAATTTCCTGTTTTTGGACATGCTGGTCTTTTGCACCTGGACTATGAATGAAACCATGAGCAGATTATATAAATTCTGGTTCCAAGGTCTAATAGAGCAGGTGGTTTCAAACTAGAACTCTTCCTTGCAAAGGATACTGTTAGGGAAAATGTGGGGCCTGTAGCATGCCTACAGACACAGTTCTCACGCACCAAGTGGCCTGTGGGCTAGGAGACAGCTTCACCAACTGTCTGAATTTCTTGAAAACAACAACAAAATGTCCCTAACGCTACATTTACCCCTACCACAGAAGGAGTTATCCTTCAAGTTGGGCATAAGACTTAATTCCCTGGAGAATCTACTTCAGTTCTGAGGAGTATATTTCTACATTCTTGAAAGGAAGCAGGATGGTTGATCTGAATGACACTGCAAATCAGTGTGCATTTTTTTGCATGTCAGTATTCTGTAGGCCATATCTTCTTTTCCTGACCCACTTTCTTAGCTGTTATTATATGTGCAGTCATTTTATGAGAGCCACTTTTTTGAGAATGATTAAATCAAACAGAACAAGAAAATTAACCACACTAATAATTTCTATTAATCATAAATTATTTTTATAAATACCTAAGGAGAACCAGAAGAAATGATTATTTTCTGGCTCTGCCAGTGATACTGCATTGATTACTATTTAAAATTCTAGTTACAGAAGCTTATCCTGGAATATACAGATACAGCAACAGCACTTTTGTATGAGATACTTCTTGTCTTTCAGCAGGTACAATGGTTTTATTATACATACTATATTGTGTCATTATCTTATATGTCATGATCATTATATGATATGTACTGTTGTTGTTGAGTCACTAAGTCACGTCTCTTTTGTGACCCCAAGCATGGTAGCCTTCAAGGCTCCTCTGTCCATGGTATTTCCCAGGCTCGAATACTGGAGTGGGTTGCCATTTTCTTCTCCAGGGGATCTTCATAACTCAGGGATCAAACCCGCGTCTCCTGTATTGGCAGGCTAATTCTTTACCACTGACCTGCCTTTTGAGAAATCCGTATGCAGGTCAGGAAGCAACAGTTAGAACTGGACATGGAACAACAGACTGGTTCCAAATAGGAAAAGGAGTACATCAAGGCTGTATATTGTCACCCTGCTTATTTAACTTCTATGCAGAGTACATCATGAGAAACGCTGGACTGGAAGAAGTTGGAATCAAGATTGCTGGGACAAATATTAATAACCTAAGATATGCAGATGACGCCACCCTTATGACAGAAAGTGAAGAGGAACTAAAAAGCCTCTCGATGAAAGTGAAAGAGGAGAGTGAAAAAGTTGGCTTAGAGCTCAACATTCAGAAAACAAACATCATGGCATCTGAGCCCATCACTTCATGGGAAATAGATGGGGAAACAGTGGAAACAGTGTCAGACTTTATTTGGGGGGCTCCAAAATCACTTCAGATGGTGACTGCAGCCATGAAATTAAAAGATGCTTACTCTTTGGAAGAAAAGTTATGACCAACCTAGATAGCATATTCAAAAGCAGAGACGTTACTTTGCCGACTAAGGTCTGTCTAGTCAAGGCTATGGTTTTTCCAGTAGTCATGTATGGATGTGAGATTTGGACTGTGAAGAAGGCTGAGCACCGAAGAATAGATGCTTTTGAAGTGTGGTGTTGGAGAAGACTCTTGAGAGTCCCTTGGACTGCAAGAAGATCCAACCAGTCCATTCTGAATATCAACCCTGGCATTTCTTTGGAAGGAATAATGCTAAAGCTGAAACTCCAGTACTTTGGCCACCTCATGCAAAGAGTTGACTCATTGGAAAAGACTCTGATGCTGGGAGGGATTGGGGGCAGGAGGAGAAGGGGGCGACTGAGGATGAGATGGCTGGATGGCATCATTGACTCGATGGACGTGGGTCTGAGTGAACTCCTGGAGTTGGTGATGGACAGGGAGGCCTGGCATGCTGCGATTCATGGGGTCGCCAAGAGTAGGACACAACTGAGCAATTGAACTGAACTGAAAGCGGAAGAGGAGGCTGCACAGAAGGAAAAATTATCCCAGGAGAAACTGAAAAAAAAAAAGGCCAAAAGTTTATGGCCTGGGGAATAAATGCCACAAAAAATAAATGCAAATAATAGTGTGTTTTTTTTTTTTTTTTTTAAAGNTTGGGGGGCTCCAAAATCACTTCAGATGGTGACTGCAGCCATGGAATTAAAAGATGCTTACTCTTTGGAAGAAAAGTTATGACCAACCTAGATAGCATATTCAAAAGCAGAGACGTTACTTTGCCGACTAAGGTCTGTCTAGTCAAGGCTATGGTTTTTCCAGTAGTCATGTATGGATGTGAGATTTGGACTGTGAAGAAGGCTGAGCACCGAAGAATAGATGCTTTTGAAGTGTGGTGTTGGAGAAGACTCTTGAGAGTCCCTTGGACTGCAAGAAGATCCAACCAGTCCATTCTGAATATCAACCCTGGCATTTCTTTGGAAGGAATAATGCTAAAGCTGAAACTCCAGTACTTTGGCCACCTCATGCAAAGAGTTGACTCATTGGAAAAGACTCTGATGCTGGGAGGGATTGGGGGCAGGAGGAGAAGGGGGCGACTGAGGATGAGATGGCTGGATGGCATCATTGACTCGATGGACGTGGGTCTGAGTGAACTCCTGGAGTTGGTGATAGACAGGGAGGCCTGGCATGCTGTGATTCATGGGGTTGCAAAGAGTCAGACACGACTGAGCGACTGAACTGACTGAACTGAACTGAGCCACCTGGGAAGCCCTGTTATATGATATATATATTCTATAATTAAAATGTTTGTCTTAGAGATAATCTCCAAAATTGGGTGATTTAAATGATAGGACTACTATTGTTCTTAAGTGTTCATATAGCTTATGTTCCTAAATACTCATCTTAAAGATTTGATTAATCAGGATAAAATGTATTTGAAAATGAGTACCTTTTTAGCTACGTTTGAACTTCATGAATATAACTTGCTTATTTCCTTGCATTTTTTTAGGGAAATCTTGGATTGGAGTCAACAAAGTTTGCTATTAGCTGGATAATGTCGTTTCTACAAAGTTGTCCTCCCATAGTAAGTACCTTCTAGAAGCAGAAACAAAACTGCTGACGAAACAGATGCTCTTGTGCTTAATTAATGACTATTTCTCTATAAGGGGTCAAGTTTATAAAACAGAAGAAAATATACATTTGATCATTTTATTAGGCAAAATAAAATGTTTTTCTATTTGAGGCCTGAATGTTTAAGATATTGAAATAACATCTTAAATGTGATTTTTATTTAGTGAAAAGCCCTAAGATATATGTAGAAAATAGAATTTTAAAATGCTGGCTGTATAATTAAGTGAAATACATGAACATTCATCTTAAACAGGAGTGCGAGTTGGCGAATATGAGAACCCTTTTAGTACTGTGGCCACTCTGTCCTGGCAGCCGCCACCCTGGTCTGGGGTATCACCATCTCTCTCCTTGACATTCTAATTGCATTACGTGGTCTGTCCTATCTTTCCACCAGACTCCAGTCAAAGGAATCTATTCAAAATAAAAAATCTGATTATGTCATCACTTACTTTAAATCATGTGCTCATAATAAATGAAGACATAACAAATGAAGACTAAAAACTTTAATATGGCCTACAAGGCTGTGCATGTTATGACCCTACAGCCTCACCTGGTCCCTCACTCTGCCAGCTATGTGGTTCTCATACCCACTGCCCAGCCTGATACTCTCAACTCCATCACATGGTCTTTACCATTCCCTCTGTCTGTCTGCTTGAAGCGCTTTTTCCTTCTTTTTACACCTAATTAACTCCTCCTCATCCTTCAGGCCTCAGTGCCCCTTCCTTGTGTGGGGTGGAGGTGATGATTCTCCTCTTCTGATTATATCAGATTCTTCCATCATGGGCACACATTGTCAGAGCATGACAACTTTTTCCTTTTCTACATAGGACTTGTTACTGTTGCAGTCTACACTGTTTGTGTTATTATTTGATTCTGTCTTGTGGTAGCCATTAGTGTCCATCTATATTCTGGGTTTCTCTCCTTTCAGGCAAGTAGTAGCAGTACACTACCCTACACACTTGAAATTAGGTGGGTCTCTGTTTTTGCTTTGGCCAGTGGAACATGAGCAGAAGTAACCTATGTCACTTCTTGTCCAAAGGTTTAGGAGCCAGTGTATGCTTTCCTGCCTTCTTTGTGTCCTTCTGATAGGGTGACCAGTAACATTCCATATGGTCCTGGAATGTGGACCAGTGACTACAATAAGCAGAAACCCTTACTGATCCTTAAGGAACATACAGCATGAGCAAATAATAAACCTTCCTTGTGTTAAACAAAGCATTGCTATTTTGCGAGATTTATTACCATCACATAACCTAGTCTATCATGATTGATACAATGTCTTTCTTCCCAAACTCCAGGGGCCATAAGGGTAGGAGCTCTGTGTTTTGTGCCAGGCACATAATAAAAGTTAAGTAAAATATCTGCTGAATTAACTCTAAGAAAGCCTTTATCCATTAATCTCTTCTCATCTCCCCAAACTTACTTTCCCTTTATTCATTCATGTATTCATCCATGTAGTCAACATAGATTTAATTGGAAATCTTTTCAAAAGGTAGTAATGCAAACTAAATTTTTGTTGCTAATGGAGGACTGACATGTAGTATTATGTTCTCTCTCCATACAAGAACATGCTTCTTTTAACCATCAGTGGTTTCCTGCTTTGAGCTATTTTGATGTTGAGTCTGTCTTAGGGAATCCAATTGCCAGATCTCTGTGACATATATATATATAAACCTGACTGCAGTCGGAGGGTACACTTGTCAGTAGTACAGCCAACTGCCTTATACAGAGATTGAGCCAGGAATCTGGGTCCTTTAGCAGAGATAGACTTTAACCAGTCTCAGGCCCACTTCAAAGAGTGTCGTAAAGTTACAGTCACTCCCAGCAACAGTAGCTCATATGTGCACGATGCAAGACCCTTACTTTTTGTGTGGGGTGTTTGCAGACCTCATCATCTAAACTACTGTGTGAAATCTGGGGTCCTAAGAACTCCAAGCGGCAGGAAAGTTTTCTTGTCACCTTCTAGGGTTAGTTCACCAAAGGAACTGAGCTGAGTATGTGGCCAGCCTGTGACCATAAAGCATGTCAGGATGAAAGATGGCAAAAGGACCACTAAAAGTGTTAAAAACTTCAGTATTAACCTACTTCTAAAGAGTCTGGGTAAAAACACCATTTGAGAGAAATTTTCAAGCAGGGAAACTGGTGGAATCACTGAATATACCTGCAGGCCAGTCAGCTCTGGCTGATTCTCTTTCTTGATTACAGCAAGATGCTAAAGAAATTAAAAATTTAATTCTCACTGGGCATTGCTTTGTTTCCCTGCTCCAGACTTTCTGATCTCAATCTGCATTTGCTTGATACAATATTTAGTCAATATGTGTAAATAGATCTGGGTTGGGGAAACTTCAGATCACCTGCCTTACTTAGGAAGGGTCAGTAGCCATGTGAATAGAAAAGGCAAATTTTGTCAGTGCTAATTTAATGAGTATCCAGAATGACCTTCTGGTTAGAGCCTGAAAGGGTAGTAGTATTCCTTTCTGTTTTTTACAGTAGCCTAAATTTATGCTTCCAATGTTTTCCTCCTGCTTTGGAGT
The DNA here is from genome assembly GCA_006410615.1 of Neotragus moschatus. Classification (NCBI taxonomy): domain Eukaryota; kingdom Metazoa; phylum Chordata; class Mammalia; order Artiodactyla; family Bovidae; genus Neotragus; species Neotragus moschatus. The sequence continues at coordinate 2,221,402 of SJYA01000910.1, forward strand.
CAAATTCCTTTGACAGTCAGGTCTGGTTCTGATCCAGTTGATAGGGGGGCAACTGGCAAACCCAGTTGGTCTATGGTCCGGTGCTCTCTTAGTATTAATTCAGTAAGAAATAGCACAGTGCAAGGGCATCAGGGAGTCAGGGAGGCGAGGACTTCAGCCTAGATTTCTAGTTGAGATTCCAGCTAAGCAGGTGCCCTTGCAGGTGGCATGCCGCGTGTGTGTAACTGTGTTTCCCTTGTCTAGATTACTTTTGTGGCCGGTATTGTGAAACAAGTGGTGAAGGGCCTTTCAGCTTCATTTCAGCTGCTAAGTCCTGGCCGAGCGGTTTTGTTGTACCAGCAGTTTTACATCCTCAAGAGCTGCCTGCAGTACAGCAAGACTTTAGCTGAGTATATTAGGAACAACTACAGAGAAGAATTCAGGTAAGAAAAAGTCTGACTCTCATCTGCCACAAAATCCACTCATTTTTTATTTTCATGCACAACTACAACATGGCCCAATATTTAGAAGATTAAGTAGGAAATTCTAATGTTTGCTTTTAGTAATATTTTACTTTGATAAAATAGTTACTTTACTGTGGTAAGGTAGGATTTGGGGTTGGGGGGGTGTTTAAGAACTACTGCCACTTGAAGTACATTCCTACGCCAGAAGAGACCAGTGACTCATCAAAGCTCACTGGGAAGGACTGTTTCTCACTCACTCTTTATCGCAACCAGCATCTATTTTGCAGAACTGGTAATGATTTTAACATGTGAGTAACTGAAAGTAAGAAACTCTACTGAAGGAGACAATAGAATTGGCTGTGAATTAACCCAGCCATTGGGGGAAAAAAACAATTGATAAAGGAGGAATGATGAATGCAGTTACTAGGGTTTTCTTTTTTGTTGTTTCATTTACCCTTCTCTTATATTCAATAACCAAACAGTAAGAAAGAACAGTAGAGAGCGTTGTTTCATCAGCCAGCTTATTCTGCACCTCAGGGGTTCCTACTTCTATTTATAGGCCGGCAAAGCCAAATGCTCTTAGCGGTACAGCTTTGCATTAGCACCTTTAAAGGGAAAAACAAAACAAAACCCAGGTTGTGTCTAACTTAAGATGAAAAGGGTGCAGCAGGCATAGCTTTGTTATTACTTTGGATGGAGACAGACATACAAGGTTGGGAAGGCATGTGTGGCCTAAAGATTTGCTTTAAAAAATTTTACAGGCCAGTGTCAATCCTGTTTTACCTCCATGTGGTTTTATAGCATAGGTTCCATTCTGGTTCCCATAAAAGGGTTTTGGTTGCCCCACTATGAATTGGTGCACATGACCTAATTTTTTCCTCACTTTTTTTGAAGTAAAATTCATATAGCATGAAATTCACCATTTTAAACATTTTAAAGGGTGCAGTTCAGTGGCTTTTTTATTTTTAAAGACTTTATTTTTTGACCCAGGCCTACAGCAGTGAAAGTATTGATTCCTAATCACTGGACTACCAGGGAACTGCCAAGACTTTATTATTTTTTTTACTTTTTTGTTTTGGTTGCACCACGTGGCATGCGGGATTGAACTCAGGCCGCATGCACTGGAAGCACAGAGTCTTAACCACTGGACCACCAGGGAATTCCCTCAGTGGCTTTTAATACATTTCACAATGTTGTGCAACCACCACCCCTATCTAATTGCAGAACATTTTCATCACTCCCAAAGAAGCCTGTTACCCATGAAGCTGTCACACTCCAGCACCCAGCAACCGCTAATCTACTCTGCCTCTGTGGATTTGCCTGTTCTGGACATTTCATACAAATGGAACTGCATGACATATGGCCTTTGTATCTGGTTTCTTTCACTTAGCATGATGTTTCCAAGGTTCATCTATGTTGTAGCATGGGTCACATAAATCAATGTCTTAAAAATAGTTACACACATTTAAAAATCAGAACAATGGCAACAATAGTGTCACATGCCTACATGAAAATAGTTGGCCAGGGCTCAAAAGCAGCTACCCTTTTAGGTAGATAACACACTGTTTAGTTTGCCACTGTCTCCCCTCTTTGTCCTTAGTGTTATCCTTCCTACGTGTGACACCCAAGTCTCACATATAGAAATGTTGTACCTGTTCAGTTTGTCTGGGGTGGCGCCTGGGCACTGGTGTTTAAAATAAACTCTCTAGGTGATGCTAATGTGCGTCCAGGGCTGAGAAGCAATGCTTGAAGCCATCCAAGAGTCTAGCTAAAGATTTTCTTACTTTTGTCTCTTCCCTGGTTTTTTCCTATAGTAGCTGACCCTTGAACAGTGTTGTAGCTAGGGGTGCCACACTCCACATACTTGAAAATCCATACATAATTTTTGACTCCACCCAAAGTTAACAAATAGCCAATTTCTGACCAGAAGCCATTCTGATAACATAAAGTTTATTAATATATATTTTGTATGTTATATGTATCATATACTGCATTCTTACAATTAAGTCAGCTAGAGAAAATATTATCAAGAAAATCATATTTATTGATACAGGAAGTTCATGTTGTCTTTAAAAGATGAACTGTCTATAAGTATCTACATTAATTTGTCTTAAATGGTACAAAGCACTGTAGATGTTACACATATTACAATCACTAGGCAAAAGAAATGAAAAGATAATGTGAAAAAGAAATTTATATTTATGTACAGACATAATGGTTCATGCATCGGTAACAAAGCAGCAGCAATATGATCGCTTCATGGTAACCTGGCTTATACAATAATGAATAAATCATAATAAAATGTTTATGGCACACAGTGTTACAGTCATATTTATAATATAGTATTGGAAACAGTGTTACTTAAAAAAAAAAAACCTGTGGTGATAGGCTGATACAGTTTCTCCAATTACAAGAAAGAGAAGCATACTGTATGGTATGTAAGTCTTTGAAAGCAGTTATAAACAGTACTGTGAGAACTCACACATTATCAATTTTATATTAAGCATCACCTTGTGCCTATGTAAGGACAGGTGATCCACTTCAACACAAGTCTGTGCAGTGTTCTATACCTATATTTATATACACTTACTGAAAAAAATCCAAGCCCAAGTGGATCCATGCAGTTCAAACCCATGTTGTTCAAGGGTCAACTGTACTTCACTGAGGCCGTGGGGACAAACTCTCCTCTTCCCTCGACTTGGTCCTAGTCGGGGGCCAAGGTTCACTCACCTCAGCTTGACTCATTTAAACTCCCCGCTGTGTGTGGCCTGTGAAAACAAGAGGCAGGAGCCTCAGCTCACACTGTGGTGAGGACAGGCCTAGCCTCCTTATTGATGCTTTGATAACTGATACATTATTAATGCAGTTCACTCTCTTTGCTGAAGTAAAGTGCTTCAGTGAGCTGAAAGGCTCACATATCAGAGGTCTTCTAGGTCACAAATGGAGGAGATTGGAGGGCTCAATGTTGGCAGTCTTGTGGGTTAAACTCCCACACTCAACAGCCCTATGCCAGTAAGTATGTATTTAATGATGTGACTGGTGTGAAAAGTCTTGTTTTTAAAGCTCTCTATTTTGTTTCTTTTTATGATTTGCAGGTATTTTATTCACATGCCAGCACTGGAAAAAAGGCTCCCATTATGTTACCCTATTACCCAACCTACCACTCAACTTTTCCATGAAGTTCTGAAATTGGTTGAACAGAAACAATCTGTAAAACGTTAATAAGAGTATAAAATGTTAATTGAAAGTCAACTTAATATTTATTAGAAATACAGCTCTTCCTGTATTCTACAAAAAAGGTCTTATTTGAAAGTTCCCTCAATACCTCTCTAAGAGAAGTCTTTAAAAAGAAACTGTTCAATACAACGACATAAAGTGTTGTTAAAGACTAGCATTTTTCTAAAAGAAAAAGTTTCTAAAGACATAAAAGAAACAGAAACCTAGGAAGAACAAGTGTAGAAAAGTGCACCCTGATGAGTTTTGGTGTAATAATGGTGACTGGCATGAAGCCACTGACATATCCAAAAATAAATTGTGGGGAGTGTAAATACCGGGCAACAGGATGACACCAGCTGTAAAAATTCTAGTGATATAAGTATTCGTGAAGGAAGGAGCAGAAGAACATAGGCATAGCTGTAAGAAAGGTCAGTTCCTCATTTATCATGGGGAAAGGAGCTTAGACTTGCTTCAACAAAACTAAATGCATTCTGCCACTCTTAAACAAACGTGGGGCTAATGAGAGCAGTCTCGTAGCATTTCCGTGAAAGAGAAACTGTATATAAGCAGTTATGGCTCTTCCAGTTATTTTAAAATGTCTTACTATATCTTATGGCAGTAAACTAATCCAACAAAAACCTTCACTTTGACATCCCTGCTGAGCTATTGGATTTGCGTTTCTAAGAACTTAGGAACTGGGTCTTCCATTTAACTTAAGAGAGAATCAGAGAAGAATCCAGCACACCAAAGAAAGAGCTCCCAAGCCAGACTTGCCTGTGCTGTGCAGTGGAGAGAGAATTAAACTCAGGACATCTGATTCCTGGTTCTGGCTAAGCCACTAACTGGCTGTTTGACCTGGAGAAAGCCAGATCTCCTTTCAGGGCCTCCTCTCCTATGTGGAAGGCTAGGTAGAACTTGTTCTCCAAGTTCTCTTCCAGCTCTGACATTCTCTGCCTGTGATGAGACACTTCTTAGCATTCTGTAATGGGCAGTGCATTCCTCTGCTACCCTGGCTCAGTGCCTGGTTGTACACTGATTTCAACAATGCTGTTTTCTTTGGACTAAGCATTTTCCTCCTGGCTGTCATACCATTGCCCCAGAAAGTGTCTGAGCCTTCTGCACTGTCACCCGTCCAAGATTATAAGCCTTCTGCTTTCTAATCTAGGGACAGAAAGGGAGCAAAATGGTGTTTATGAGTGTCCCGGGCTGTCAGATAAGGGGTTATTCCCAAGAGATGGTTAAACAGGAGAATTTGAAAAGATTCTTAAGACAAAGGCAAGCAACACTTGAAACTGGAAAAATGATGGGACAGTAGGCTGACTACTGATGAGTGTGGAGCCTGCAGAATGACAAGAGGACTGACTCAGCTCTGCCTCGGCTTCCAGGCGGTGCCCTGGCTCTGGGCTAGGTGTGGCGAGGCTCTGGAGAGGGCTTGGGGGTCTCTTTCCCACATGCCTTCTTGTCCGTGTTGCCTCTTCTCTCCCATTAGTTTTGGACCTTGGGAAGTTACTTAACATCTCTAAGCCTTAATCAAAACAAAAATATAACCTACCCCAGAGGATTGTTCAATTTAAATGAAAAGGTATTGCTTAAGCACATAACATGGTATGTGGAAGCAGTGAGGATTCAGTGCATGCGTGCTCAGTCGCTGAGTCATGTCTGACTTTTTGTGACCCCATGGACTGTAGCTTGCCAGGCTCCTCTGTCCATGGGATTATCCAGGCAAGAAATACTGGAGTGGGCTGCCATTTTCCCCATTAGGAGATCTTCCCCACCTAGGGATAGAACCCATGTCTCCTGCGTCTCCTGAAATGCCAGGCAGACTCGTTACCACTGAGCCACCCAGGAAGTTTTAGGTTTGGGTATTTATTAAACTACTATCAAAGCTTGCTGAGAACTTAGAGATTAATAAGCACTTCGCTTATTTCCAGGACCAATTTGGGGACTAGCTATTATACTCAGCCCCCAATCTATACAGCACTGAAGAACAGATTCATTATTAAACTGAAAATTCAATTTTATATTAGCAGGAGTATGATTTCATTAGGTGACTATTTCTACTGCTCATCACCAAGGACTGTAGACTCTAACTGACATTCATAATGCAAGAGCTGTGTGGGAAATATTCTTCCCAAGGGTGGACAGAAAGCTTTTCAGTCATGTAAACTTTTTTTAACCTTTGATTTAAACCGCTAATTACCAACTGATCAAGCAGACTTTGCCATTCTGTCCTTATAGTGTTCCTAATTGATTCACAGACAGGGTGAGAATACACATATGAAGAGTTTGTTTATTTTACTGAAATCTAGATAGTCCAGAAACTATGTTAAGAGGGAAAAGCCTCTCTGACTGATGATGTGTTTTACTTATTTCCATAGTGACTCTCACTCACTGGGAGTACCACTTTTCAGTGTACAGATATGCCTGAATACGGTAGTGAGTATGGTATTAAACATGCCCTAAGGCATTTGCTAAAAGTGGTCACAGCTTGTTGACTGGTGATATGTTTCAGACAGTGGCATTATATTTTCTCTGAGGTTAGAATCACTTGTTTTCTATTTAATGTATTTGCATAGTAGAGAGGTTTCAGTGATAAATGTAGAAGAGAAGCTGGAAATTTCTTGAAAAAAATGAATTTAATGGGAATTTCTGAGCAACTTTTAATAGTATTAACTCACTCTGATTTCTCTTTGTTCACTGTATTTACTTCTAAAATACAATACTGACTTGTAAGTTCCACCTGAACTTGGCTTCTTGTAGGAGGAAGACAGTCAGCAATTCTTCATCCCATCAGACCAAGCACTCTGTGCCTGTATATCTGTCTTTTGGATCTGAAGATTTTTACATTGAGAGGAAGGCAGAATGATTCTGACTAGAAATAGGGGTGGTATAACCTTGTGACCGAGAGTCCAGATGCTTTGTCAGCAAGACCTTGTTTTGATTCTTGCCCATCTACTTGTTATCAGACTTTCGGCAGGTTATTTAACTTCTTTCAGAACTTCCATTTTGTCAAGCATAAGTTAATAGAAAGTCTGCCTTAAGGGTTTTTGTGAATATTCATTCATTCATATATAAACAAGTAGTTCTATGGCCAGAATACAGAGATAAACTATATGGCATTGCCATTTTCAAGTTCAAAATGATCAATATCTGCAATCTCATATGGTTCAAACAAATAAACCCCCCCTCAATCGATGGTAGCAATTATCCTAACAGAAACACTAACTCACGTTAAGAACTTATTCTTTAAATACATGTCATTAATTCTAATTTCCCAGGTAGTATGGCACTTTGTTATAACATGGCTTATTCTTGCACAGATTTGGGTGAACCATAAATCATGTATTAACAGTTCAATTACAAATTAAGTGGGCACAATATAATTTAAAATGTTCAAATAGAATTTAAAATTTTCTTTCCTGCCTTCTGCCCAGAGAAAGAAATCTGTTCTTCCACCAGTCTGCTCCTCTTCAGTGAATTTTACTTCATTCACCCTACCACTCAAAAGAGACAGTTGGGAGACTTTTGTGTTTTCTCCTTTCTCTTCATCCTCCAAACACAATCCATCAGCAGTGCTTATTGGAAATTCCTTCAAAATATATGAATAATCTACTGACTTCTCATAATTACTCTACTTTTGTCCAAACCTCCATCACCTAATGCAATAAACTATTTCATTACCTTGCTTTTACCCCTGACTCCTACAAAACCCTTCTCTAAGGTGAGAGTGGACTATTCTTTTGAACAAGGAAATCAATACAATTTATGACTTTAAATCTTTTTTCTTCTCATTACCCAAGATGAAATCCAAAGTCCTTACCATGGCTTTCAGGACTCTTAATGACCTGACCTTTGACTACCTTTGTGACCTAATCCAATCACTCTTCTCATTCACTACTCCCTAAACATATGGGCCTTTTATGATTTTCCTTTAAACCTCCAAGTTCTTTCAAGGCTTGGACACTTGCACTAGCAAATGCTTTCCCCCCTAGATCGTCAAGTGTCACTTCAAAAAGGGCTTTTCTGATCACTCCAAAGTGGCCTCCCAATCACTTACCTCACTTTATATTTGTTTACTTACGTATTTTCTGCAATGCAGGAGTTTAAGAATGTAAGCTTCATGAAGGTCTGGCCCACATTCGTCTTATTCATGGCTATATCCCAACATCTGGGATAGTGCTATGCCAATATCTGGCTATTCTACGAAGTGCCTCTTCTACGCTGAGCTGAAAGCATGGGCTAAAGAAACATGTAGAAGGAGACCACAGACAGGAGCGCCAGCTCCAGCTGCCACAGAACAGCAAACTCATGAAAAGGCCCCAAGTAAGAGCTCTAGAAGAAGCGTCCAGGGAAGCCACAAATTATGAGATATAATAAAGGGTTGGATTTTTTCCAGCTTTACTGAGGTATAATTGACTAATAAAACTGTAAGGTAGTTAAAGTAAACAATGTGATGATTTGATATTCTTGTACTCTGTGAAGAGATTTTCCCCACTCTCACCCCGACTCAAGTTAATCCATCCCTTACCTCCCATAGATACCTATTTTTTGGGGGGGGGGGGGAGGGGAACCATTTAAGCTCTACTGTCTTAGCAAATTTCAATTATATAATACAGTGTTATCAGCCATGGTGAACATGTTATACATCAGGTACTCAGACCTTATTCATCTCATAATTGAAAATGTTTATGCCCTTAAAAGTTTGGAGAAGTACCAACCTCTCCCTATTTCCCCATCCCAGCCCCTAGCAACCACTTTCTACCCTCTGTTTCTATGAGCTTATCTTTTTAAAAAAAAAAATAAGTGTGATTTTAAGCCTCTAAGTTTTGGGGTGGTTTATTATGTGCAATGGGTAAACAGAACAAGGACATTTTCATTTATTTTAAATACATTTACAACATTCTATCAATGTCAGTGTAATTCCAAATTAAATCATTTGCCGCAATCAAGCACTCTAACCAGCATAAGTATTTTACTTATCTGTTCTTCCAACTTTTTTCTAAAAGTTGGCTGAGTGAAGTCGCTCAGTCGTGTCCGACTCTTTGCGACCCCATGGACTGTAGTCTATCAGGCTCCTCCATCCACAGGATTTTCCAGGCAATAGTACTGAAGTGGGTTGCCATTTCCTTCTCCAGGGTATCTTCCCGACCCAGGGATCGAACCCGGATCTCTTTCATTGACAGATACTTTACCATCTGAGCCACCAGGGAAGTCCTTAAAAGTTGACTAAACATGGCTAAAATCATAAAATCATTTTCCCTTTTGTCATTTTAAATGGATTAGACAGTATTCCACAGAATTCTCATCCTTTTAAAATGGGATTTATATTTGTCTAAGCACAACAGGGTCCACACTGTCACTGTCCCTTACTGGGGAGGAACCCTTGGATTCTCACAGCACAAATAACAGCTGACCACTTAAGTGCTGATAGTGTATGATAAACACCAAGAGGACCAAGACTGCTTCTGCCTTCAACCCTTGCTCTCTGAGCCAGTCCCTAGAAGGGACTGATGAGAAAGTTATACAACATGGAGGAGATAAGGTTTTGAAGGTGTACTGGTTATATATCAGAGATCTCTGGCTTCTGGGTTTAGGAAAAACCTTGGGGCAAAGGATTTTCTTTTCTTTCCTTTTGTTTTTCTATTTTTCTTTTCCTTTCTTGTTGTCTTCTACCTGGAAGGGGACTTTGCAGAACTAAGAGGGGCTAGAGGTGGAACAAGAGAAAAGAAAGCAAGATTAATATTTGCCCTAAAGGGCAAAAGGGACCGTTAAATTTCCCTCTGGGTGGTCCACTCCTTTGAAGACCCAAGGAGCAGTGTAGGATTTCAGGGCATAAGTTGTGCCTATAAATAAAGATGTTGAATTTGATGGAGCCACTAATTCCCCTCCTTCCTCTTTCTACTTGTGGTGGTGATGCAGACGGAGTAGTTAGTGGCTATGGTAGTGACAGTGGTTAGTGATTTGTTTCGCCAGCAAGGAGGACAGTAGAGGCTTCCCAGGTGGTGCTAGCGGTAAAGAACCCGTCTGCCAGTGCAGGAGACAAAAGAGACACAGGTTTGATCCCCTGGGAAGATCCCCTGGAGAAGGAAATGGCAACCCACTCCAGTATTCTTCCAGAGAATCCCATGGATAGAGGAGCCTGGTGGGCTATAGGCCATGGGGTCACAAAGAGTCGGACATGACTGAAATGACTTAGCAGAAGCAGCAGGGCAGTACAGGAGGTGGAGGGTGTAGATCAAGTGGAAGAGGGCCACTGTGGGGTTTTGTGGGCTATTCTGCAATATTACCCATTATTTAGGACATTGTTCCTACATGGAAGAAATTACTCTGTCTTCAGCACAGCTAACCTGCAAGTGAATTTGGGAAGGACACATTTATCAAGGGAGTATTTTATATCCTGTTTATATCCTGGGGCTTCACAGGTGGCTCCATGGTGAAGAATCCACCTGCAAATGCAGGAGACATGGGTTCTGTTCCTGGGTAGGGAAGATCCCTTGGAGAAAGTAATGGCAACCCACTCCAGTATTCTTGCCTGGGAAATCTCAGTGACAGAGGAGACTGGTGGGCTACAGTCCATGGGGGTCGCAAGAGTCAAACAGCAACTAAACATTTCACATCTATTCCCAACCATAACCACCAGGGGGCAAAATTAGACAAGGAAGACAGANAATGGCAACCCACTCCAGTATTCTTGCCTGGGAAATCTCAGTGACAGAGGAGACTGGTGGGCTACAGTCCATGGGGGTCGCAAGAGTCAAACAGCAACTAAACATTTCACATCTATTCCCAACCATAACCACCAGGGGGCAAAATTAGACAAGGAAGACAGAAAAGCAACTGCTCTAGGAGTTTTGATTGATAAACCTTTAATTCCTGCTGTTTTTCAAAATTAAATTAATTTTTGTTGTCAGCCTTCTTTAATATGTACTCATATAAATCTAGGTGTGAGAAAACTGTTCTTTTCTGCTCAGTCGCTTCAGTCGTGTCTGACTCTTTGTGATCCCCTGCGCTGACGGCCACCAGGCTCCTCTGTCATCCTCATCCTCTGGGGGATTCTCTGGGCAAGAATCCTGGAGTGGGTTGCCATGTCCTCTGCCAAGGTATCTCCCCGACCCAGGGATCAAACCTGCGGCTCCTGTGACTCCTACATTGCAGGTGTATTCTTTACCAACTGAGCCATCTGGGAAGCCCCCATATGTTCTTATAAAATCAACACAAATGTATAGTTTAAAAGTTTACAAAATTAAATGTAAATTAGTATCAATGTCGGAGAAGGCAATGGCACCCCACTCCAGTACTCTTGCCTGGAAAATCCCATGGGTGGAGGAGCCTGGTGGGCTGCAGTCCATGGGGTCGCGACTGAGTGACTTCACTTTCACTTTTCACTCTCATGTGTTGGAGAAGGAAATGGCAACCCACTCCAGTGTTCTTGCCTGGAGATCCCAGGGATGGGGGAGCCTGGTGGGCTGCCGTCTATGGGGTCGCACAGAGTCGGACACGACTGAAACGCCTTAGCAGCAGCAGCAGCAATATCAATGTCACATGTGATGTTTTGCTCAAACTCCACCTCCGCTCGCAAAATGAAGATGGTAGAATGTGTCACAAAGGCCCTTAAGGTCTTCAGTCTCCTGGCATCACAGTTCACTGTGCTCTTCAGAACTACTGCGTATCTTTATGTACAGGCCACGCTAACCTCGGACTGTCCCTTGGCTTGAACATTTCACTGTGTTTGAAATCTGCTTGTATTCTTTTTTTCCCCAATGTATTGCTATTTTTTTAAAATTTTCTTTTAAACTAAAAGAAAATTTTTGAAATATTGTTGATTTACATAGCCACAGTGTTATTTATTTTTTGCTGCACCCCGTGGTATGTGGGATTCTAGTTCCCCAACCAAGGATCAAACCAGTGCCCCCTGCATTGGGAGGGCGAAGAAGTCCTAACCACTGGACCACCAGGGAAGTACCTGCTTCTGTTCTCTTTCTGGCTGAGGACACTCAAAGTTCCCCCACTTAGCGACAAACAATGGCCCAATATAAACAATGCAAACACAGGCATTCCACTGAAATAAAAACGAAACTTTAAGCTTCCTAAGAAACTCCACAGACTTTCAAGCTGAAGTCCAGACCCCAATTTGAGAGGCTCTGCTGCAGAGGCTAAAGGGCTCACAATGTTTTAAGTATGGCGACTTAACATCATGGTGTCCCTGGATGGTTTACGTGTTCCTCCCCCCCCCACCCCAGTACCTCTGCTATATTTTCAATAGTGTCCTCATTTCGATGATAAAGTAATAAGGTTATATCTGTACCCTGGTTAGAAGCCAGTCTCAGTGTGGAATTTTAGGATCAGGAAAGATCTGTGCCAGTGGGAGTTAAGAAGCAAAAGTTAAACCTACTTAGAGAAGCTTCTTGGGCTTTGTTGAGAAGCATATCCAGTCTAATGTGAGTAAAGCTTCGGGGGTTCAACCAAACTTTTGATATGTTCTGATCTTCTTTTGTGACTCAGAAGCGTCAGGGGTTCCCCTGACCCCCCCATATTAAGAAAACACCACCTCAAAACACAGGCTGTAAGAAAGGAAATATTAATACATAGAGTGAAAGATTTCATCACACTGAGGATTCTCTGATATTTGAGAGCATACAAGGTCATTTTTGGGTAGGAGGGGTGAAACTTCTGAGAAGGCCACATTTACTCAGAGGAGCTGGAAGACTGGACAGCAGTTTTGTAACGTATGACATAATTTGGCTAGCATGATGCTTTGGGCTTGCTACATAACAAAATGATTCCTCGCCGCCAAGCCTCAAGACCAAATTCAGTCGCCAATGTGACTTCAGATGGTTCTGTGTTAGCAATAATGAAAAGATGCCACAAAATAGTGATTTTCAAGGAGGCGGAGAAATATTTCCCTACAATGCCCCATAGACAAATTTGCTGAGACTGGTCTGTTGAAGTGGATGCTAATGACAGCATTCTGGCAACTCTTGAATTCCATTCCTTCAGATGACGACTATTATTAGCATTATTTCATATTTATCAAGCCCCAACTGGAGCAACTTGTCATAATGGACAGGGAAGAGAGGGGGGGGAAAAAGCACCATCTGTCCTTGGCATATGTGCTGGGGACACTCAATGTGGCGACAGTGTCTAAATGTGGTCTGTCAGGGGTTTGGGAGGTTTCACACAATTTTCAAGGATCTCGCTGTCCCAGAGAGTTTGGATTTAGTTGGACTAATCTGGAGTTAGTTGGATACTTAGGATATAAAAAAATTAATAAAACTGGGTCTCTGTTCTAAAAAGCTAAATTCTCTAAGCTAAACTGAGTACGACCTTCAAAACTTTTGCTATATCAACTGTATTTTTATTTATAATCCCTATTTTTCTAACATCATTTACTCCATATTTTTCTAACATCATTTCTAGTACCTCTGCTTAGTTTAGAGTATCTGGGAAATCATGGAGTTGATGTTCTAGATATATATAAATACTTGTGCTTATATATTTCTAATATGCATTTTTAAATAAACACAATTCTAAAAATTTTAAATGCCTTTACCTTGGACTATCTAAAATCATCTTTGTACCACTCTGTAAGAATGATAACAGTAAGGAACACTTGAAGAAGATATTATAAGGGTAGAATAAGTCAGATGGTACAGGAATAAAGAAAGGGTTACAAGAAATCATAGAAAGAAGTTTAATTCTGATTGGGTTCATTAACAAGCCCAAACTTAGAAGATTTAGTATTTGTGGAGATTTTAAAAGTATCTATGCAGGTAATATTTTCATAAGTGTGCAATTTTTTTTCAAACTAAAGAAGATGGCAAAAGATTCAACAAAGCTTGCTGATGAGTACACAGATATCCCTATATTATTATCTTCTCTGTATGCTTAAAGTACTTTATTATAATAAAATGTGTCTAGGATTTGGAGAAGAGAAAATTATTCCAAGTAGAAAAGAAAGTATGAGTGAAAGCACAGAATCCTGAAATTCAGGTGAGGTGTCTGCAACAGAAGGCTTCCCCAGTGGCTCAGTCGTAAAGTATTCTTGCCTGGAGAATCCTATGGACAGAGGAGCCTGGTAGGCCACAGTCCACGGCATTGCAAAGAATTGGACGTGACTGAAGCGACTTAGCACATGCCCATCTTCGATACAAGGTAAGCATCAGAAAATTAAGTTGTGGCAGATCATGTGGGACACTGGCTAAGTGTTCCTGCAGAAGAGGCCTGCAGGCATGGGACATCCCTGGAGGTTTCTGATGAACAATATATAACCAGAGCAGTAGATTAGGAATAGAACTCTGGGAGAGAACTGCAAGGTGTGGAGAGCCCAGATTTGGAAGGATCTTATAATAATGACTCAAATGAAAATATGGTAGTCTCCCTAAGACTGATAACATCCTAATTTGCTCCCTTGTTCTGCTCATTTGCATCCCCTATTTTTATTTTTTAAAAATCCATTTCTACTGGGCAGTGATATTTCCTCCTTCCTATCCTAGATTCTTTGCAGTCTCATCAACTACATTGTAGACAAGTCTCATCCAACTATATTTTCTCTAAATGAATAGACAGTAAACATTTTATGCTTTGCAGGCCATGCAGTCAATGTTGTAACTATTCAGTTCTGTTGCAGGGAGCCACAGACAATACAAAATAAATTGGAGAGACCGTATCTCCCTAAAACTTTATTTATAGACATTGAAATTGAAATTTCAGATAAATATTCTTATTTTGATTTTTTTCAACATTAAAAAAATGTAAAAACCATTCATAGTTTTCACACTGTATAAAAATAAGGTGTAAATTACAGAAATGCAAAACAAAACCTAATGAGATATCATTCCTCACCCCTTGATGGCTATAATCAAAAAGACAAATAACAACACGTGTTGGCAAGAATATGCAGAAGCTGCAACCCTCATTCATTACTGTGGGAATTATAAAATGTCACAGCAGCCTTGGAAAACAGTTTGGCAGTTTCTCAAACATCTAAGCAGGGAGTTATATATGATCTAGCAATTCCACTCCTATGTATATACCTAAGAGAAATGAAAATATATGTCCACACAAAACACTGTACACAGATGTTCATGGCAGCATTATTCTTCACAGTCAAAATGTAGAAACATCCATTTTGTTCTTTTGGCAGTAAGAAAGAAAGCAGCATTGCTGTGCCACAACCTGGATGAATCCTGAAAATGTGCTAAGTGAAAGAAGCCAGGTGCAAAAAAACCACCTACTGTATGATTCCACTTATAAGAAACGTCCAGAATACACACATCTATAGACAAAAAACAAAAAAAGAATACGAGGGCTGGCAGGTTTTGGCGACAGGGAGAGGAACTGCTCATAGGTGAGGGTTTTCTGGGGATATGTGATGAAAGTGTTATAAAATCAATTGTGGTGAAGATAGTGCAACTCAATAAATACACCAAAAACCCACTGACCTGTACACTTTGAAAGGGCAACTGTAGGGCCTGTGAATTATATCTCAATAAAGCTGTTAAAAAGTAAATTATGGGCTGCAGGCTAACTGGTCCCACAGGTGGCAATTTTCCAGCCTCTGCAGTAGACACCGGATGAACTGGCTGCTTTCAGAAGCTTACTAGTAGACTCGGCTATTTCTACTTGGAAAATTCAGTTTAGGAGAGCTGGAAGATAACTATAGACAGGCTTTTGTTCTTGGGTCCTGCTAATGAGGCAATCTATAAATTTCACAGATGTGTGATATAAGCAATGATGAATTTCCGTTTATAAAGTCAGGAATTTAGCCCACACACTCAGATACACTCAGATTCTTTGTGGTTTCCAACAATGAGGTCCTGTAAAGCCACCAGGCTTTGAGGACCTTCACCTGGTCCCAGCCAAGCTGCCCAGGCAAGTATTTTGTCCATCTTTATTCCTATAGACCAGCTGGCTGCTTAGCTTAAATTCTCCAGCATCCCATGATTAAAAAACAAAGCTTTGGGACTTCCCTGGTGGTCCAGGGGCTAAGACTCCATGCTCCCAATGCAGGGAGTCCAGGTTTAATCCCTGATTAGGGAACTAGATCACATATGCCATAACTAAAGATCCCATGTGCCACAACCAAGACCAGGAACAGACAAGTAAATAAATAAACGAAAACAAAGCTTTCTCCCATTACCTCTTTAGAGAGGCAATGTGAGGTGTGACGGTAAATTTAATCTAAATTTTTCTTCTTATAATTAGAGTCTTGGCCAAGGCAACTGCTTAGATAGTTTCTGTACTGTACCTGTGGCACTAGGCATTCATTCCACAAATATTTGTTTAGTAGGTATGTGTCAGGCACTATTCCAACCACTAGAGATACAGTAATAAATAATAAATTTAAAACCCCTGACTTCAGGGCATGGCATTTATATTCTAATAAGATGAAGTCTCTTCATCTTCTATCTGCATCTTTCCATCATGAACTACTATATTATCATGAATTAATCTTGAGTAAGACTCCTGTGCTTCAAGAGAAGTCATTTCACCTCTCTCTCTGTTTCTAGACAGGACAGATCTATACTCATCCACAGGGAAGTCCTGTGAATTCTGTCCACAATAGAATTTCAGAACACATACTTCTTCCCATCTTTACTAGTCCAAACCAATATCATTAACACCTGTGTTACAGCAATAGCTTTTTTAGGGGTCTCCTGAATCTTAAATTTCTCCACAGTTACTTTTAAAATAATAAAATCTGATTACATCCTTTTCCAAAATATATAACCTGGCCCATAGTGGCATTACATGTCCTGGTCCCTACCTACCTCCCCTCAAATCACTCTACCCTGGGCTCAAAATTTTCCCACCACATCGGTCTTCTCTCTTTTTTTCCCATCCTTCACCACCCCCATGTTTTCTCTTTATCTTGAGCATGCCAAGCCCCTTCATACCTCATTCATACTTGTATTCACAAAATTCAGCTTCACTTTCTCAGTAAAGCTACCTTCGACTCCACTCTATCATAGACTTTGAGTTATTAGACAAATAAGTTATGTTATTATTTACTTAATAAATGCCATCTCCAGTAGACTATGAGCTCCTTACAGGGGCCTTATATCATTTGTTTATGATTATATCTCCTTACCTAGCTCAGAATCTGGCTGATCACAGATGCTCAACAGATGTTTTCAATAAGAAATGGATATTCTGAAAAACATCAGTTAAGACAGGAAGACTATGAAATTACTTTAAAAATGTAAAAGTATTTTAAGTAAATACATTATAACTTAGAATAAAGAGAATGAGAAAAAGGATAGAAATATGATTAGAAAAGAAGGAAATGAGATGGGGAGAGAGTGACAAAAAGGACATAGAGTCACAGCTCTAAGTGAGAGAAGAAGTGTGGTAAAAAGAGAATTTCATTTAAAATAAAAACTGGTGAGGGTTTGACTGAAGCATCATTTATTTTAGGAATAATGCTTTTACGAGACTTGGAAAGTTATAATTTAGGACTGCAACTCATGTAGCGGTCAGAATAAAGACCATCCCAAATTTTTGAAAAAGACAGTTTTTTCCACTTCTTCTCACCTTTTGTCTTAAATCCTTAGAATCTTCTGAATGAGACATTACATGCCTTCCTCAGGAGAACTAGACGTTTTAGGAAATAAAACACATAGTGCTGTGCTTGCTTTTAAGAGGGAAGCTCTCAGTTCACTTCCAGCTTTAATTCTCGGATAATCTGTGCTTCATCTCCTCTCTCTCCAACCTCTGCACGTGGTGGTAGCTAACCATTTAAAAATGGGGGAGAATTTTTAGTTTTATTATTAAGTGTCAAGACGAGGTCATTTGTAGAAAAAATGTTTAATAATATGCAGAAAGCACAGCTCCAAAAGTCTCCATGAAGACCTTTGCCCTACATGTAAATGGATAAATGGATGGAAATGCCAACTTTAACAGGTGAGAACAACAGAACTGAAAGATCCGACGAATTAACATTTAACGATACACACATACTTAGGAAAAAAACACGCAAAAGATCTTCTCTGAGGAACACAAGATATAAATTTTAATGATGTTACTAAAAGAACTAAACAAGTCCATGATCATTTAAAACACA
Organism: Neotragus moschatus; assembly: GCA_006410615.1. Taxonomy (NCBI): domain Eukaryota; kingdom Metazoa; phylum Chordata; class Mammalia; order Artiodactyla; family Bovidae; genus Neotragus; species Neotragus moschatus. The sequence continues at coordinate 2,239,123 of SJYA01000910.1, forward strand.
GGGAGAGTCCTTTTGTCTTAATGAGGGCTCCAATCTTTTACAGAATTGACTAGAAAGAAAATGCTGACAAATACATCTCCAATTTATTTGGGAATTTAAAGTGTCCATTTATGAGACCAACATTTATATTCTATTAAGAAAACTGATAAAAATATTTTCTGGGGTTCACAGTACAGTATTAGTAAAATTGAATACCATAATTATTTCAACAACTAATTACTGAGTTCCTACTTTTGCATTCCAGCTGAGCTATTTCAAATCCTAAGTAATGATGCTGTTAAAATGCTGCACTCAATATGCTAGCAAATATGGCAACTCAGTAGTGGCCACAGGACTGGAAAAGGTCAGTTTTTGTTCCAATCCCAAAGAAGGGCGATGCCAAAGAATGTTCATACTACCACACAACTGCACACATTTCACATGCTAGCAAAGTAATGCTTAAAATTCTCCAAGCCAGGCTTCAACAGTATGTGAACCGTGAACTTACAGATGTTCAAGCTGGGTTTAGAAAAGGCAGAGGAACCAGAGATCAAACTGTCAACATCCACTGGATCATAGAAAAAGCAAGAGAATTCCAGAAAAACATCTACTTCTGCTTCATTGACTATGCTAAAGCCTTTGACTGTGTGGATCACAACAAACTTGAAAAATTCTTATAAAAGAGATGCCTTCCTGAAGGCAAAGCTTGAAGTAAGGGTTTATAGATAAATTGGGAGTGCAATCCAAGGGGGCAGAACTGAGTGACAGATAAAATGCAAAAAGGGAAACAGGAAAACCAAGGCAGAGTTGCATTATTTTTTTAATTGAAGTATAGTTGATTTACAATGTTATCTTATTAATACTTTCTGGTGTACAGCAAAGCTTTTCAGATGTATGTATATGTGTGTGTGTGTGTATATATATATATATTATTCTTTCCCATTATGATTTATTACAGGATATTGAGCACTGTTCCCTGTACTATACAGTAGAGCCTTGCTGTTTATCTACTTTGTGTCTGCTAATCCCAAATTTCTAATTTATGCTCCCCACCCCTTTGGTAACTGGTTTGTTTTCTATGTCTGTGAATCTGTTTTATAAATAAATTCATTTGTGTCATATTTTAGATTCCAAAAAAATAAAAAATAAAAGATATGGGAATACCAGACCATCTTACCTGCCTCCTGAGAAACCTGTATGTAGGTCAAGAGGCAACAGTTGGAACAATGGACTGGTTCCAAGTTGGGAAAGGAATACGTCAAGGCTATATATTGTCACCCTGCTTATTTAATTTATATGCAGAGTGCACCATGCAAAATGCTGGGCTGGATGAAGCAAATGCTGGAATCAAGACTGCCGGGAGAAATATCAATAACCTCAGATACACAGATGACACCACTTTAATGTCAGAAAACAAAGAGGAACTAAAGAGCCTCCTGACGAAGCTGAGAGAGGACAGTGAAAAAGCTGGCTTAAAGCTCAATACTCAAAAAACGAAGATCATGGCATCCAGTCCCATCACTTCATGGCAAATAGATGGGGAAACAATAGAAACAGTAACAGACTTTATTTTCTTGGGCTCCAAAATCACTGCAGGTGGTGACTGCAGCCATGAAATTAAAAGACACTTGCTCCTTGGAAGAAGAGCTATGACAAACCTAGACAGTGTATTAAAAACAGAGACATTACTTTGCCGACAAAGGCCCACATAGTCAAAGCTATGGTTTTTCCAGTAGTCATGTATGGATGTTTGAGAGCTGGATCATAAGGAAAGCTGAATGCTGAAGAATTGATGCTTTTGAACTGTGGTGTTAGAGAAGACTCTTGAGAGCCCCTTGGACTGCAAGGAGATCCAACCAGTCCATCCTAAAGGAGATCAGTCCTGAATAGTCATTAGAAGGACTGACACTGAAACTGAAGCTCCAACACTCTGGCCACCTGATGCAAACAGCCGATTCATTAGAAAAGACCCTGATGCTGGGAAAGATTGAAAGCAAGAGAAGGGGGAGACAGAGGATGAGATGGTGGGATGGCATCACTGACTCAATGGACAAGAATTTGAGCAAACTCTGGGAGNCACTGAAACTGAAGCTCCAACACTCTGGCCACCTGATGCAAACAGCCGATTCATTAGAAAAGACCCTGATGCTGGGAAAGATTGAAAGCAAGAGAAGGGGGAGACAGAGGATGAGATGGTGGGATGGCATCACTGACTCAATGGACAAGAATTTGAGCAAACTCTGGGAGATGGTGAAAGACAGGGAAGCCTGGCGTGCTGCAATCCATGGAGTCACAAAGAGTTGGACACAACTGAGTGACTAACACCAACAATTACTGAGTATCAACTACGGGAGAGTTACTGTAAAGATGAATAAGACCCAGTGCCAATCTTCAAGATTACTATATGGCAAGCTTGTAATACATTAATTATAGAGATAATTATGTGATAAAATAGTTGAGAATAAATGACCAGGAGGTACAGAGTTTTATGAGTTAGAAGGCAAAGAGGCTTGGTTTTACCTTATTGAGATCATCAATAAAATTTTCATGAAGGAAGCAGCATTTGAAATGAGGCTTGAATAACAGTAACTTTCTCATATTCTGGGATATAAGAAAAGAATATTCCAGGCCATTGGTACAGTAACAGCAAAGGTACAGAAGTGGGAAAGCATGAGAGATTTTTAAGCAACTCAGTAACTATTTTGCCAAAGTATAAATTGGGATGTTTGGGGGAGAGGGCAGTTGGATATACCACAACTGGACAAGTAGGTTGGAGTCAGGTTGTGAGGAGCTTTTCAAATTTGTTCCCTCACTTCTTCAACATTGACTGAGCACCTGTGCCTGCCATTGTTTTTAAACACAGGGGTCAAAAAACAGGAGAGGAGAGTGCTGGAAGCATGTCAACTGTGTCTTCAGAAACATTCACCACTGTAAGCCTAAACATTCTTTTCATAAAATAAAGTCATATTATTTATCTGCTCCCCAAACTTCATACTGAATTAGTCAAGCTTATTAATGGTGGTACCTGAGTCCATGAGATCTCTGTCTCACAGGGGTTCAAAAGTAATTTTGAGAAAGAAAGAAACACATTTACAACCAAATATACTTTTCATTATACACTCTAATTTCCAGGAACTAGGTCAAATTGCTTAGCAGGTTTGGAAGGATTTAACCTATTCCTCTCTGGCAATGGCAACGTCTGCAGCTTGTTCCATGAGAGGCTGGTCCCATTTGGTTTGTCCCAGTGGGGTGATATCATGACGATAATCACATCCCACTAGCTGATCCACCGACCAGCCAAATTTGGACTTTATCAACTGGAAGCAACTGCTAAAGAACTCTAAGGACAAATTCTTGCAGCTGTTTTCAGCCTCAAACATGACTGGAATATCAATCTATAAACTGGAGGTGGCACATGCTGAGAATCTGTTGAAACTACAGGAACCCAGATTTAAAAGTGGCAAATTTTAGGCACCCCACTGGCTATTAAAAAACAAAGAGGCTATGTCCACATTTAAATACTTTAAAAAAGAAATGTGAAATAACAAAACATTAAGAGTAGAAATGAAAGTCATTGACATGCAGGGCAATTATACAGATGACAAATTAAAATGAAATGTAAGAATATATTAGGGAAAAGGCTACACTAAAAGATTATCATTCACTCAAAATGTTATAATAAGAAGGTTTCCCAGGCTGAGTGTTCCTTGACTATAAGGTGCCCAAAAAGCTTCTCAGTTTGAAGTTCAAATCTGGGGAACTCCATGTCCTCTGGGCTTTAACGCAGGCCTGACATTACTCCTTCAGGAACTGCTGCCAACCTTGTCTTTGCATCCAAGCACTGCAAGTCTTCACAAAAAGCCTCTGGGCCTTGAATGGCCTTACTGATGCAAGTGATTTACTTACTCATCTATCTACTACTCACATGTTAGTCTTCTGATAAGATAAAGAGTCTTAGAGTACCTAATCTTTGTCCTTTCACCCCCTCCAATCTGAAATGCCCGTTGGGCCAGTCCAGTTAGAAAAATGGCCTAGTTTTGATCCTCTAGATAAATATAGGCGGATTTTTTTTTTTTGGGGGGGGGGTGAGGGGATTGTTGCAAGGCTTACAGGATCTTAATGCCCCAATCAGGGGCTGAACCCAGCGCCTCGGGAGTCAAAGTGCGGAGTCCTAACCACTGGACTGCCAGGGAATTCCCAGGAGTCATTTTCAAAAATCAAATTTCTGCTGGGTGACTCTCTCTATCGCTTAGAAAGGAAGACACAGCAGAAATATAATTTATTCAATTCAGTCAATCAGTATATGTGTTTTAGTGCCTAATATATTCTTAGCACTGTGTTTGATGCTATCAGGATGAGAAGTGTCAAAGGCTAATAGTCAGAGGTACAGGATCAACACAAATAAATAAGGAAGGTATAAGACAGTACATGATGAGCTGTTATCTCTCTCCTTTGTATATACTGTGCTAAGAAGGCACCCTGTCAAACTGCCTTGCTACCATGGTGACAGTTACTAAGAATGCACAGACCCACAGGTGAACAGGTTACAGAGTTCTGTTTTGTTGTTGTTTGTTTCTAAATATACAGTTTCTTCAGTGAGATGAATGGTTCTTAATCAGTTCCATTAAGTTCAGTCGCTCAGTCGTGACTCTTTGCGACCCCATGAATCGCAGCACGCCAGGCCTCCCTGTCCATCACCAACTCCCGGAGTTCACTCAAATACACGTCCATCGAGTCGGTGATGCCATCCAGCCATCTCATCCTCTGTCATCCCCTTCTCCTCCCACCCTCAATCCCTCCCAGCATCAGAGTCNTCTCTTCACGGCTGCTCCAGCAAAGCACAGCCGCTGCTCCTTACCTTGGACGAAGGGTATCTCCTCACCGCCGCTGTTCCTGACCTTCAATGTGGGATAGCTCCTCTATGGTTCTTAATATCAGTCTCCAATTTTCTCCATGGATTCTCTGTATTCAAGTCCTTAAAGAGCACCTCAGCCCATCCAGGCAGATCCTGCACAATCTGGGGGTTGTTCCTGTTGCTTGGGGATTAAGCTTTAACCTTTCATGTGTAGCGTCAAATGACCTCAAGTGTCCCAGGCCTCTAGGTTTACTTGGCCCTTTAATACAGAGGTTATGATTCCCCAAGGTTACCCCAAGGTTAAGAAGGAATTCTTGATTGTTTCTAAATTTCTGCGTTTTAGTGGCTGCTGTCTCCTCTTTGCCCCACTTCATCCTAGTTGTCACCACTGCCCCCTCCTCATTTATTCCCCAGCACCATTCTGCATAAGTGGTTGTTCGTAAGAGACTTACTGAAGGTCTGGGAATTATAAGAGGAATTAGTGTACTGTAAGCACAGGACAGGAAATAGAAGTATCCAAAAGTTCTATGGTCGTTTTCAACACAGGGAATTTGTTACTATATTTTCTTCTCAGGTACTGCCTGTTGCCATTTTGCTCAGATTTCCTTCTCCTTCATCTCTTTCTGAGTTCCACAGGTCCAAATCACTGTAATGTTATTACTCCAAACAAAGTATTAAAAATTCTCATTGTCAAACCGTCCCCATAGAGACTAGCTCACAATCCCAAAGGCTGGTCTTTTTTTTTTTTTTCTCTCTCCTCAAACAAAAATCTCCATTTACCCCAGAGGTGAATTTTGCTGTTCCCCTAGAATGTAATATCAAAGTGAAAGTCACTCAGTTGTGTCTGACTCTTTGTGAACCCATGGACTTAGCACGCCAGGCTCCTCTGTCCATGATAATCCCCAGGCAAGAATACTGGAGTGGGTTGCCATTCCCTTCTCCAGGGGATTTTCCTGACCCAGGGACTGAACTCAGGTCTCCTGCATTGCAGATTTTTTACCATCTGAGCCACCAGGGAAGCCATAATGTAAACTAGCAGCTAAATACAATTATTTTTTAAAGGTACTTATTTTCTTTCCCTTTCACATGCTTTTGGGCTTTGTTTAATCTGCATTCATGGTAACATTTTTTTTGAGACTGAACTACTGACATAAGTTAAAGTTTCAGAAACATTATGCCTTCTCTATAGATCATTTATATGTTTAGAGAGAATTTTCTTTCTTTTTTTTTTTTTTCTTTTTAAACTTCATTTCCTAAAAAAGGGAGCAGAATAAAAACTGGTCCCCTATAGAAAACTCCCTACTATATCTGGCATTATCCACAGGCCAAGAGTATTTTATATGCATGGAACATAATTTTTTTAAAAGAAACCTTTTCACATTCAGTCACAGGAATAGACATTTGGGCAGTGAATACAGCCCTGCTCTAAGGAAAAGAATCTCAGCTCTGACTACAGAAACATTTCCAAAAATGTTGAGGACTGATTTCTTGGAGGCATACTCAAATTACATTTGAATGTCACCCCCAAAAGAAAATAACATATGACAGTAAAGAGGAGAAAAATTGATGAATATTTCCCCTTGGAAAGATCTCAATCTATACATTTATTTTTTACCTCTTAAGAGCCTGTTTTGTACTATGCATGACACTGGACTAGGTATCATGGAAGATGTGAGGAAACAAAATTGAAATCCCACAGAAGCTTAGACTTCAGAGGGTGAAGAAAGTTTCACTATACAGAAGTAATAATTATTGAATGAAAAACAAAGTAGAATTTATTCATAGAGTTCTGGAATTTTAGAACTTCAACTATTTTTAAAAATTAATTTTTATTGGAATATGGGGCTTCCCTTGTGGCTCAGCTGGTAAAGAACTCACCTGCAAGGCAGGAGACCCAGGTTCAATCCCTGGGTTAAGAGGATCCCCTGGAGAAGGGAAAGGCTACCCACTCCAGTATTCTGGCCTGGCGAATTTCAAGGACTGTACAGTCCATGGGGTCACAAAGAGTTGGACATGACTGAGCGACTTTCATTTTTTTGGAGTATAGTTGTACCTATATAGGTACACAGAGAGTCAAATAAGGATACATATATAGAGAGTATTGGTGGAACTACTCTTTGCTCTACCAAAAAGCCAGAAAGTTACCTTTTTTTGCTTTTACCAGATAGATATCAGCACACACAAGTATGGAGAAAAGAAAATAGGAAAAGAAATGCTATTTGGGATGTTATAATATTGGAACTACTTATTTTTCTTAACAAATAATACACTAAGTTTCTACCTTTAAGGTGTTTATAGTCTAGTGGAGGAATAAAGTGAAAGTTGCTCAGTCATGGCTGACTCTTTGTGACCCCACGGATAGTCCATTGAATTCTCCAGGCCAGAATACTGGAGTGGGTAGCCTATCCCTTCTCTAGCAGATCTTTCCAACCCAGGAATCGAACAGGGGTCTCCTGCATTGCAGGTGGATTCTTAACCAGCTGAGCTGGGAAGCCTGGAAGAAGAAATCGGGCTATTGTGATATAGAGAACTACACAGGTCACACAGCTAGAGCTAAGACCTAGGGAAGCTCACAAGGGGCATTCTATTCTATACGGGTGGAGGTAGAGAAGGGAGTGTCAGAGATTTCTCAAGTAAAGGAATAAGGAATTGGCCAAAGACAAGAAGAGGAGGTAGGAGCCTAAAGCCACAATCTAGTTGTGGTGGGTGCCCTGGACTGGCTCTCAGCATTTATGCCAAACCTCTAGTATTTCTTTTCAATATTTATTTGTCTGGGTTGGGTCTTAGTTGAGTCATGTAGGATCTTTTGTTGAGGTGCAGACTCTCTAGTTGTGACAAGAGAGCTCCAGAGCATGTGGGCTCAGTAGCTGCTCTGTGGCATGTGGGATCTTAGTTCCCCAACCAGGGATCAAACCCGTGTCCCCTTCATTACGAGGCAGACTCCTAACCACTGGACCACTAGGGAAGTCCTCTAGTGTTTCTGAGACTCCAGGTGTCATTGTTGTTGTTATTCAGTCACCAAGTCGTGTCCAACTGTTTGCAACCCCATGGACTGCAGTATGCCAGGCTCCCCTGTCCCTCACCATCCTGGAGTTTGCCCAAGTTTATGTCCACTGAATCAGTGATGCCATCTAACCATCTTATCCTCTGTTGCCCTCTTTTGCTTTCAATCTTTCCCAGCATCAGGATCTTTTCCAATGAGTTGGCTCTTCACATCAGGTGGCCAAAGTATTCCAGCTTCAGCTTCAGCAGCAGTCCTTCCAATGAGTATTCAGGGTTGATTTCCTTTAGGATTGACTGGTTTGATCTCCTTGGTGTCCAAGGGATTTTCAAGAGTCTTCTCCAGCCCCATAGTTCGAAAGCATCAATTCTTCAGTGCTCTTCAGGTGTTAAAGAAGAATAAAAACCACACCTCCTCCATCTCTGTGCAGTTAGGGTTCTATTTCTGCCAATTAGAAGCACTTGGAAGATGGATTGAAGGCTAGAGCCACCTGCTCTGTTTCTGCCAGTAAACTCAGCTGTGAACACACTGGGCTTTACTAACTAGTCTAGGTACTAACTTCATGGGTACTGAGAGGTAGTCCCAGGAGCAGCAGTGGCTTTCTGATAACAGTGACAGTGTTGAGTCTTTGAACTCAACAGCACCAAAGGTATGCCCGGATGCCCCAGCTCTCTGTCTACAGCAGAGATCACCTCTTGCCTGGTAAACCAGCCCAGTAGTCTTGTCCTGGTAAGCACTTCTGGAGGCCCCACTTTTATCCCTTCAGACTTTCCAGTAACTCTGTAAGCTCCTGATTCCCTGTATTAAATCTCCTGTTGCTTAACATGATGTGAATGGGTCCTATTTCACGCACCAAATACACCAAATAAATACAAAAATACACAGTGTGCCATGAGTAATATTATTTGCAAGGGTCATCAAATAAGGGACCAAGATAGTATATATGTATCTTAGGACCCTATGATCTTGATCTACTTTTCTTTCTTCCCCCCTCCTAAGTGTTAAGCACATTCACATTATTGTGCAACGATCTCTAGAATATTTTCATTTTGCAAAACTGAAACTCTATACTCCTTAAACAGCAAATCCCCATTCCCCTCTCCCAGCCACTGGCAACTACTGCCAATTCTACTTTCTATCTCTGTAAATTTGACTATTCTAGATACCTCACATAAATGTAATCGAATATTTGTCTTTTCTCAATTCATTTATTTTACTTAGCATAATGTCCTTATAATCCATGTTGTAGCATGTAACAGGACTCCCTCCCTCCCGTCTTTCTTAAGGCTGAAAAATATACTGCTGTATGCTATTCCATATTTTATTCATTACTCATCTATTTATAGACACCTAGTTTGCTTCCGCCTTTTGGCTATTGTGAACAATGCGGTTATGAACATGGATGTGTAAGTGCCTCTTTGAAAGCCTTTCAGTTCTTTTGGATGTATACTTAGAAAGGGGATTACTGGATCATATGGTAATTCTATTTTAATTTTTTGAGGAAGCAGCACACTGTTTTCCATAGGGCCTGTATCATTTTATGTTCCTACCAACAGGGCACAAGGGTTCCAATTTCTCCACATCCTCGCCAACATTTGTTATTTTCTGTTTGTTTGCTTTCAATGGTAGCCATTTTGACTTGCATTTCTCTAATCATTAGTGATGTTAAGCATCTTTTTATATGCTTTTTGGCCATTTGTGTATCTTCTTGCCCATTGTTAAAATGGATTCTATTTGATGTTGTTGAGTTGTAAGAGTTCCTTATAGATCCTGAATATTATCCCCTTATTAGATATATGATTTCCTTAGGCTGCCTTTTCACTCTGCTGCTTTTGCCAGGCCAGTTTTAGTCCACGCTCATGAATGGAAGTCTAGTCTGTAGCAACTTGCGGGCAGCCTGGCCAGATCTAGAGCCATCTTCCATCCTAAAGACACTAGTGGGAATGAGCGAGAGTCTCTATCTTTGACACCTCAGGTCTTAGATACTCTGATTCCCTGAGACCTGAAAAGTATCCCCATGCTTTGAACCCAAACCAGCCAGCCTGAGGTTTCTACAGCTGTCAAATTTGAGACAGCCTTAAGACTGGGTAAGTGGGAGTCATGGAGGTAGACTCACTAGATTTAGGTTTTGCCAATGTCAAGTGCTGCCACTAGAAGGCTGAACTCAAACACAATCTCCACATCTGCTTTGTAATTTAGCACTGCTCCTTTCACTTCGAATAGTAGTGCAGTTCATATTCTTTGATTCTCTGTTTATCCTCAAAGGATAAAATATCCCAACTTTAGAGACCTTAATGACTTCCAGGCAAATAAACAGAAAATTGGGCTTCCCTCATGGCTCAGATGGAGAAGGCAATGGCACCCCACTCCAGTACTCTTGCCTGGAAAATCCCATGGATGGAGGAGCCTGGTGGGCTACAGTCCATGGGGTCGCTAAGAGTCGGACACGACTGAGCAACTTCACTTTCGCTTTTCACTTTCATGCATTAGAGAAGGAAATGGCAACCCACTCCAGTGTTCTTGCCTGGAGAATCCCAGGGACTGAGAGCCTGGTGGGCTGCCGTCTATGGGGTCGCACAGAGTTGGATATGACTGAAGCGACTTAGCAGCAGCAGCAGCATGACTGAGATGGTAAAGAATCTGCCTACAATGCGGGAGACCTGGGATTGATTCCTGGGTTGGGAAGATCCGCTGGAGGAGGGCATGGCAACCCACTCCAGTATTCTTGCCTGGAGAATCCCCATGGACAGATGAGCACGACGGGCTACAGTCCATGGTGTCACAAAGAGTCGGACATGACTGAACAACTAAGCACAGCACACAGAGAAAATTAATGCATTACCTAATGCAACCCAGTTCATGCAAAATCTGCTCCAAAAAACTCTTGCTGATTCTGCAGTAGTGGGTATGAACTCAATGGCATGCTGCCTTTGCTAAAATATCCTATTTGAAGAGATATGATTATGATCTATAAAAGGTCTATTTCCTTTTCTAAATACTATTGCCTTTTGAAAGACTTGAGGAAGCCTTACATGCCTTATTTTTCTGGTCCCCACAAGAAAAGGAAAACAGGATGATTAAGTACAGAGCTGCACAAGGTCAAAAAGAAGAAACACTGGAAGGGAAGGATCTTGATTCTTCTCCCCTGACTTTTATGTTAAACCATTGCTATTCAAGTATTTATCACTGTATTACTTCTAATTATGAACATCAAGGACAGTGACATTTATAAATTATTTCAGCTATAAGTAACAGAAAATCCAAACATAAGCACATTTTTAAAAATATAGTTTTTTTCCTCATCATAATGAGAAATCAAGAGATAGGTAGTTGCTTTTAAAAAAAATTTATTTTGGCTGCATCGGGTCTTATTTGCAGTATGCAAGATCTTCAACCAGGGATTGAACTGACATCCCTTGCAATGGGGAAGTCCCTTGATTTAAATGTTCAATGATCTTATGGCCAGAAGCCCTTCATTTTCTTGACTTTTCACTTATGGATGAAAGATGACTACCAAAGCTCCAGACATCCTATTCCTTACCAAGCACAGAGAACAGGGAAGAGATGATATCATTTTTGGCTGTGCAGTTTTATTTGGAAGGCAAAAGGTTTCCTGGAACTTCCCTTCAACTTCAGAAATCTTCAGCTGACTTTTCAACGGCTGGAATTTACACTCCTAGCAAGGTTAGGAAAACAAAATACATGGGAATATTTGGTTTTCCCATCCCATAGGCAGGGAAGTGAGAGAGAAGTTGGGGATGAATGTTGGTCTAAGTTACAGGGTTTGCCACAGTGAAAACCAGAATATTCAAGAATGTAAGACTGAGTATAATGTATTACATGAATCTTGGGGAACTTTTACAAACTGTGGTATGAAAAAATACTTAGTGGCCTGCAAAATGATTCATAAAATGTTATCAACTGAAAGTTAACATACAAAACAATAGATGAGAAAACATCAAAGTTGTTGGGTGACCTAAGTTTGGATAGGTTTTTTAAAGTTACATAAATATATGCAAAAATAAAAAAAGCTGGAACTGATCCTTTGAAATGTTGACTGAGTTTGGGTTTTTCAGGAAAGCAACTCTGGGGCAGAGATTTGCATGCAGGTGGTTTAGCACAGAATACTCTAAGAGGCAGTGCCTGTAGGGGAGGCAGGACTGGTCAGCAAGAGAGGGTGAACCACAGGGCGGATGGCACAGAGCTTTGTGTACGAGGTGAGCTCTCAAGCTGCATGTCTCAGACTGTCCCTTGTACCTTTCTTAAAAATGTATTTGGCTGCATTGGGTCTTAGTTGCAGCATGCAGGATCTCCCACCAGGGATCTAGCCTACATTGAACCCCCCTCCTTTAAAAAAAAAAAAAAAAGCAACTATTTATCTTTGAGGGACTGTGCCTTGTACCTTTACAAGTGACCAGTCATGGGATGTGGGCTGTCCCCAGGAAGGGGATGTAACCTAGTGTAAGGCAGTTGCTTTCACAGAAGGTAATTCTGCAGAACAACTCACTTGTGAGTCATCAGCAGCCAAGATTCCTGGCAGCTGTATCCTGAGCTCCAGGCAGCATACCACAGTGTCCACCAGAAATATCAACAGTGATTACCTCTGGGTTTGCGGATTAAGGTTGGTTTTCTCTTTTAAAAATATTTTCCATAATGAATATAACATTGTTCTAAGGATTAAATGAGTTAATACACAGAAGGCACTTAGTACAGTTCCTGGAATTTATTAAGTACTCAATAAATTTAGCTGTAATTATTTTGTGTCTGTGAATAGCTAAGAAAAGAAGAGAAGCTAAAGGCAAAGGAGAAAATGAAAGATATACCTATTTGAATGTATAGTTCCAGAGAACAGCAAGGAGAGGTAAGAAAGCCTTCCTCAGCGATCAATGCAAAGAAATAGAGGAAAACAACAGAATGGGAAAGACTAGAGATCTCTTCAAGAAAATCAGAGATACCAAGGGAACGTTTCATGCAAAGATGAGCACAATAAAGGACAGAAATGGTATNGAGATCTAACCAGTCCATCCTAAAGGAAATCAGTCCTGAATATTCATTGGAAGGACTGATGGTGAAGCTAAGACTCCAATACTTTGGCTACCTGATGCGGAGAACCAACTCATTGGAAAACACCAATACTGGAAAGATTGAAGGTGGGAGGAGAAGAGGTGACAGAGGATGAGATGGTTGGATGGCATCACCAATTCTATGGAAATGAGTTTGAGTAAGCTCCGGGAGTTGGTGATGGACAGAGAAGCCTGGTATGCTGCAGTCCATGGGGTCACAAAGAGTCAGACACAATTGAGGAACTGAACTGAACTGATATATATATATATGTACATATACACATAACATTTTAAAGAGAAAACATAAATATGGAGAAAATCAAGAAAAAAGTATGAAATATAATTAAAATAATAGAACTTCTGTTCTTTTCCTTTTGGCTTATATTTTTTAATCTGTGAAATTATTTCTTATGATATTTTTTTTCCAGCATGTTCAACAGAACTTTGTGTGATGACAGATATTTCAGGGACTTCCTTGGTGGTCCAGTGGGTAAGACTCCGAGCTCCCAATGTTGGGGTTACGGTTTCCATCCCTGGTTGGAACTAAGATACTGCACACCACAAGGCACAGTCAAAAAAAAAAAAATTCAGTGTCTCCAATATGGTAGCCACTAGCCATAGGTGGCTGCTAAGCATTTTAAGTGTAACTAAGGCAAATGAAGAGCCAAATTTTAAATTTTACTTAGTTTCAACTCATTGAAGTGTAAACAGCCACATATTGCTAGTGACTGCCATACTGCACAATGCAGCTCCATATAAATTCTAGGCAACGGTTATTTAGAGCACAGATTTAAAATATGCTTTCTCTGTTGAAGTTTGGTTTTCTTTTTCAACTCACTACCCTGTACAATTTCCACCTTATGACTTCAAAATCATATTATATTTATGGGTAGAAAGACAAAATGGCAAGAGCTAATTAAGTGTAAAAAAAGGGGGGCTGTTATTGGCCAGATTTTTAAAATATACAACAGGGAAAGTAATTTAATTGAAAGGTGCTAATGAGCTATATATTGTTAGCTGTATGGAATTTTTAGTAAATAATCTAAGGAGAAAGTGAAAGAGGTTGTTCCATATCAAATATCTGGTTCTTCTTGGTAAAAAGACTTCTCATTGAAATCAGACCTCTCAACCATACTATCCATATAAACAGAGAAAACTGCAGAAACAATTTGAAAATGCCTGAGTAACAATGTGGAAGTCTCTTACCTCTTAGGTGGGAGGCATATGCATAAGGGGATAACTCACGGAAAGAAGCTATGTTATAAAGAAAAGAGAGAGAGATCCTGGTTTGCATCTCACCCTGCCAGTTACTGGCTGTGAATACTTTAAACAAATTACTTAAATTCTCTGTAATCAAATGGTGATAACTACACCTGCCACGAAGATCTGTTGGAAGATTAGTCATACATTAAAGACGTGGTATATAGTAAGCGCTAAATCAATAACAATTTTACTATTATATTAGTATAATGTCAAGGAAAGTGAAAAAAGTGAAAGTGAAAGTCAAGAAAACAAATCAGCAAAAAGAAAGTAAGCTGAAATACTTAAAAACTGGGGTAGGAATTAACTGGAATAATCATTAAACTGTAAAATTATTTTTGGTGTATGTTCTTTTATATGTATTTACAAAACAAAAAAATTAATCAACTGTTGATCAAATGAATGAAAAAAAATGCTTGGATAAATGAATGAATGTCTTGCCCATTTTAAATATCATTTTGCCTCCAAAATGGGTTGTTATCACTAAAATAGTTTTGTCACAGGCGTTGTCAGTAGGGATATTTCAAAGACTGTAAAGAGCAGCATCAAATCAGTGGTCTTTCCTAGACTTAACAGGAAAGATCAGGGCTGAAATTAAGGGACAACTTCTTAAGCAATATTACTAAAAAGGATCTGTTAAGAGCTTCCATCCTTAGATATTTTCACGAAAATAGATAATTCTCCATGCTGGAAATGTGANTGTTATCACTAAAATAGTTTTGTCACAGGCGTTGTCAGTAGGGATATTTCAAAGACTGTAAAGAGCAGCATCAAATCAGTGGTCTTTCCTAGACTTAACAGGAAAGATCAGGGCTGAAATTAAGGGACAACTTCTTAAGCAATATTACTAAAAAGGATCTGTTAAGAGCTTCCATCCTTAGATATTTTCACGAAAATAGATAATTCTCCATGCTGGAAATGTGATCGGCATCTGTGGTAGCTTCCAGGGTGGCCTCCTTTGAACCTTACTGCCTAGCCTTTGTGCGCCTCCCTAGTCTGCCCAAATTCAATCAGGGATGGCCTTGAACACGGCCGGGTGTGACTTCCAAGGCTATGTCATAAAAAGTCGTGCAGCTTCTGCTTTGGTCTATCAGATTCATCACATGCTCTAGGACAAGCCAGTGGCCATGCTGTGAGCAGGACACTCAAGCCATCCCATGGAGAGACCCATGTGGCCAACAGTCTGTGACAACCTGCTGGACGTGTGAAGACAGTCACTTTGAAAACAGCCTCTT
This sequence comes from Neotragus moschatus, assembly GCA_006410615.1. NCBI lineage: Eukaryota > Metazoa > Chordata > Mammalia > Artiodactyla > Bovidae > Neotragus > Neotragus moschatus. The sequence continues at coordinate 2,254,516 of SJYA01000910.1, forward strand.
CAGCTTCAAATAAGTCTTTAGATGACCACAACCTTAGTCAACATTGGACTGTAACCTTATGAAACACTGAAACAGAAATGCCCAATTGAGACACTCTTGAATTCCTGACTCACAGAAATTGTGAGAGGGAATACATGATTTTTGCTCTCTTAAGTCACTAAGTTTTGGGGTTATTTGATATACAAGATAAAGGACAGAAAGGGTAAGGACCTAACAGCAGCAGAAGAGATTAAGAAGAGGTGGCAAGAATACACAGAACTGTACCAAAAAGTGTTAATGACCCAGATAACCATGATGGTGTGGTCACTACCTAGAGTCAGATATCTTGGAGTGTGACATCAAGTGGACCTTACAAACCATTACTATGAACAAAGCTAGTAGACGTGATGTAATTCCAACTGAGCTATTTCAAATCCTAAAAAAGGATACTGTTAAAGTGCTGCACTCAATAAATCAGCAAACTTAGAAAACTCAGCAATGGCTACAGGACTGGAAAAGGTTAATTTTCATTCCAGTCTCAAAGAAGGGCAATGCTAAAGAATGTTCAAACTACCATTCATTTCAAGTGCTAGCAAGGTAATGGTCAAAATTCTTCAAGCTAGGATTCAGTAGTATGTGAACTGAGAACTTTCAAATGTACAAGCTGGGTTGAGAAAAGGCAGAGGAACCAGAGATCAAACTGCCAACATTTGTTGGATCATAGAGAAAGGAAGGGAATTCCAGAAAAACATCTACTTCTGCTTTACTATGTTAAAACCTTTGACTATGTGGATCACAACAAACTGTGAAAAATTCTTCAAGAGATGGTAATACCAGACCACCTTATCTGTCTCCCGAGAAACCTGTTGCTGTCAAGAAGCAACAGTCCACGGGATTGCAAAAAGGTGAACACAACTTAGTGATGAACAACAACAACAAGATTTTGTCACTAAGTTTCGGGGTTATTCAATATGCAGCAGTAGATGGCGAGCATATCATCAACAGCAAACATTTATTACTACTGTCCAAAGTGTCTTGCTGAACTGAACCAGATGATCCTTTAAGGTAACTTGTATCTTTACAGCATCAGTGTTTTAATAGCCTATCATGTCACTGACTCAGTATCTTTTTCCTAAAAAATTCCTGTAAGACAAGGAGAATCAGCCAATCAAATATAAATAGACATTAATAAACATCCATTAAGTTTGTAGAAATAAAGAACCTCAACTGAAGCTGGAGTCAGAATATGTCTATAGGGAGAGTGCTCATGGCTGTGCATCATCAGTTACTCCAAACTATAAGAGACATACCCTTACCTTTTCCCACCGGAAGGTACTACCTACTGTACTATTTAGCAGGAAGAAGAAAACCATCTTTCTGGCCAACCACTGCCCAGTCAATCAAAGACTGTAGCACCACAAACAATGAAAAGCCTCCATAGGCCATACTTTGAACTCCCTGCTTCCTCCTGAGAACTATTTAGTTATGACAGTCCCTTCAGTTCAGTTCAGTTCAGTCACTCAGTTGTGTCCAACTCTTTTCAACCCCGTGGACCGTAGCCTGCCAGGCTCCTCTGTCCATGCAATTTTCCAGGCAAGAGTACTGAAGTGGGTAGCCATTCCCTTCTCCACAGGATCTTCCTGTCCCAAGGATCAAACCCAGGCCACTTGCATTGCAGGTAAATTCTTTACCATCTAAGCCACCAGGGAAGCCCTTCCATGTCCTCTGGACTTGCCTGTGGTCCACCATAGTTTCCATTACCTGAATTGCAATTCCCCTGGCTATTTCTGAGTAAACTCTTTTGCAGGTAAAATAATTGGCTATTATTAAATTTGGTAAGTTCAAGGTATTATTCTAGGTGCTCTGCTGATTAAAAGGTTGGATGTTGTGAACGATAAAAGCAACAATAGTAACAATAAATGTTAAGTAATATTTATTAAGCATCTATTCTGTCTTAGTGTTCTAGACACTGTGCATATACTCTCATTTAATCTTAATATATTGGAGAAGGAAATGGCATCCCACTCCAGTATTCTTGCCTGAAGAATTCCATGGACAGAGGAGCCTGGCAGGCTACAGTCCGTGGGGTCACAAAGAGCTGGACACGACTGAGCGACTAACATACAATCTTAATATATATTGCCAAATGTTTTCCAGGAAGGTCATACCAAGTTACATTCCCATCTGTAAGGTATACGAACAGAGTCCCTGCATGTTTACCAGCACATAAAAAAAGATTTTTTACAAAATCTGGTAGGTGAAAAATATAATAATCTGCATTTCTCTGATGACTAGATCTTGATATGTTAAGCACATCAGACCTCTACCTGACATACAGTTACACAGATCTTTCCCCAGGATGGCACTGTGTTTTCTTGAAATTTTTACAAGCAATTCAATCCCTTCTTTTAATTTCTTCCAATTCTTTCATAATTACATTCTTCTATTTCCAGATCAATTAAATTTTCACTTATATTTCTTTCTAGTTTGTTTATGATTTTGTTTTTTACATATGCAATTATTTTTTGTTGCAGGATACATGGGGAAAGTTTTTTTCTTCCCCATAATCATGTCTCCTTCACTATTAATTGAGTTTTCTTTTCCCCACTCATCTATGATGCAAGTCTTTACTACCTAAAGAATTCTTACATATCTTGAGTATGTTTATGAGCTTTAAAACTGTCTTTCACTGTCGGTTTTGGGGCCAGTACTAAATTTATTTATTTATTTTTGATTACTTATTTTTCTACTCATTCATTTAGAACCATCACATTGTCTTCCAGGAAGCCTTGATTCTTCCAAAAAGACACCACTGCTGCCTCCCCTACCTTTATGACATATAAAATTCTGCCTTGTATCAGTTAACAGAGTTGATCTTACTCAATTATATTCTTGAGAGCAAGCAACAGATACACTATATATTCATTAAAATCAAATTATGGGATTTGTTATATAAAAGGTAACAATGGAAAAACAGATCTCATTTGACCAACAAAATGAAAACAGGCAAGTCCCTCATTTGACTAAGGAACATCATTGTGCCGTCCATGATGAAAAGATTATAAAGGTTAGTGAACCCTAGATTCTGCTTTAGGGAAATCACCACTTCGTAGAGGAAAAAGACATGTAAATTTATGTGACTAAACACAATATAACTAAATAGTATAAAATAAATAAAGTAAGCATTTACAAGGAAAGAGAAAAGTAAAAGCTAAGTGAGCAGTGGGTAGTGTCTCAAGCAGAGACATACACATGAGCTGGGTTATGGAGTTTCTTAAATGTCAGAAAAATTTGCAGTTAACCTGAATGGCAAAGTGGATCAATTCAGATTCTTTAACAGAAGTTACATTAAGGTAGACTTCATTCAGATAACTTTTAAAGGAAGTCTAATGAAGTACGGCCAAGCCCAGGAGCAGCTCTGCTCCGAAGCCCTTTCGTTAGCACGACCTTGAGACGACTAGAACCCCACAGAGGAGAGAATTAACTCGCGTGATTGGGTGAAAATCAGACATGAGGAAAATAAGTAGCCTTTTACCCACGTGAGGCTTCTATAAACCACCTACTGGGGTTGGTTTGAAAGCAGTGACTACAGAGTCCTTGTTGTGACAGCCAGCACACTTCCAGGCCACAGTCTCAATTCCTAGCCCTGCGCCTCATGCTCGGTGGAGCCCAGGCCAGATGTCAGCACAAGAACTACTGACGTCAAGTAAACGTGACGTCATCAGCACTGACGCAGTCGCACAGGGAGGGGCCTCTCAGCTCACCTCTGAACGTCAGCTCCACGGAGCAGCGAGTTGGCCGCCTAACGCTCTGCCCTGAGGATCCGAATAGTCAGAGCTGCGGGAACGGAAGCGCCGAAGCGGCTCAGGAGCTGAGGGGCGGTCACTCGTCTCTCGCCTGAACTCTTATCCTCGTCCTCTCTGAGGCCCAGGCTCCGTCCAGGCAGCAGCGCGCTCACGAGCCCGCCGCTTGTGGCGGTTACGCGCACGCACGCTCGTGCGCACGTTCCCTGAGAACCCGGAAGTG